>BDMV01000012.1:23910173-24307737 GCA_008326285.1 Oryza officinalis | reverse complement strand
GCTAGGTCTAATCTGAAAACCGCACAGATCCAGATTCGAACCCTTTCGCCGCCGATTCAACAAACTCCTCGTGTTCTTCAACTCCGGCGACCGCTCGGTACTCCATCGACATCGACCCCTTCCGCAGCGATCCCCTCTTCAACAACAATGGCTTCCGCCCCATTCTACGCCTCTGAGATCCCCGCGGTAAGTCGACTCGCTCAACCCTGCATTATAACTTTCCCCGTCAATTTCTCCAAGTTAGGGTTTTACTCTCTGTCCCCCCAGGCCTTATATTTTCATCGTCGTTCTCACGATTTAGGTCTTCAAAAACCAAATCTTGATCCCCACCGACGATAAATCCCATCGCTTTCTCCTGGGCCCCATGGGCGACTGCGACCCAACCTGGCTAATCAACGCCGAAACAGACAGAATCCCTTTCAGGCAAGCCAAGCCCACTGTCTCGGCGTGGAAGTACACCTTCAGGTCATGGCCATCAAAGCTAAACGGATACAGGACCTGGCACAAAAGGATTGCTGCCGTCAAACAAGTCCACTGGGACGAGATTGGAATCGGCCAATGTATAACTCTGTCCCTGGCCGATACCAAGAAAAATGAGCCACTAATGTCAGCTGCCAGCTACTTCTGGTCAAGTACCTTGAACGCCTTCATGTTCAAGCAAGGTCCGATGACCCCAACCCTCATAGATATCAAGGTACTCACAGGACTAGACATCGACTCTGAGATTAATCCTTTCAGCCTCCTGATAAACAGCAGCCACAAACTGAAAACCAAGAAAATTGGAGGCTGGTCTGGGTACATCTCTGAGCACATGGAACAAGGATCGGTCTCAGACCGAGAACATGTAGCGTTCCTGACATTATGGTTGGAAAGATTCGTCTTCTGCGGATCGACCTGTGGCCCCACAACAAACTGTCAGCACCTGGCTCAGGCCCTGGTCAGCAAAAAACGAATACCCCTCGGCCGATACCTCTTAGGAGCTGTATATCGGCTACTCCACATTGGCACACAAGACTTGATGCTGAAACAAACTGTGGCACACGGGGGACCATGGTGCTTCATCCAACTGTGGCTAACAATTCATACCAACACCATGGTTGATCGGCCACCTCTATCGGACTCGCGCTTCCCATCGAAATATGCCGATCACGAAGATCCCAGAAGCAGACGATGCGTGTCCTATGGAGAAGCAGCCTCTGTCTACCCTGGCGCAGATCAATCGGCCGATGACATGGCTACATGGTTCATCCGTTTCTTCACCGGCCCTCCATCAGCCAGGATGGACATGTTCATCTATACATCGGACCAAGACTATGAGCTCCCAGATGATCTGCAACTGAGCTTGGTAAACGATGACATGGAGTCCAGAGAGGTGTTTATGATCGGCCTGACTCCATGCCTGCTCCCAGTAGGCATTTTTCAGGGAAGGAGCACCAGCCTGTCCTATGAATTTTATAACCCAATGACAGCTGCTAGGCAATGCGGGCTCGGGCAACTTCCCATCAGTTTATACCTTCATAAACTCCTGGAGAGCAGAGGCATAGTCTCATCGGCCTTAGTTATGAGCAAGGCGATGGAAATCGAGCTCCCAAATCTCGGTGACTGCGACCGGCTACACCTGAATGCCTTTGTCCACATCAACTTCCAAACCTGGTGGCAAGAGTGGGCCGCTCATATTTTCCACCAATCGGCCAGGTTCTATATAACGGAGCTTATCCAAGGCATCAGTCCCCAAGTACCAGATGAGCCGATTCCTTCTGTGAGCAACAGTGGACGGAAGATTTTCTATGCTCAAGCCGTAGCTCCATCGGGGTCGACCATCCTGGAGTCCATCATCGGCCTTCACTGCCCCGAAGATACCATCACTGCTCCAGGGGCCGATGATCAAGGAGAATCCCAAGAGGAAAGCGACATTTAAAGGCAAAGCCCAAAAATCCAGCAAAAAGGCCAAAGTTGATGACCGAGAAGATCTCGAGAGCTGGATCCCTCCATAGAAGAATTTCTCAAAGAACAAGTAATGGAGGAGGAAGTCGATGCAGCTGCTGCCGATATACATGAAGAAGACACATCGGCTGAAGCTACCAAGGAACCATCAGCCGAAACCACTGAAATCCCACCGGCCGATGACCCAAGTGATGCCCCCCAACCGAAAAAGACCAGACACGCAATCCTTTTCAGGCTGTGGCATCGTCTATTCTGAAGGAAAGAACTCAATCGGCCCCTCTGCAAAGGACTAAGAAAGCAACCCTACAACGGCGTGAGCGGGTTAAAGCACGATTGAGGACTCTGTCTCCTTCTCCAGTACCCGCTCCGGTCGCCTCGGTAAGAGTTGATTTATATATTATCATGCCAATCTCACAACCCTACTTATCAATCCCTTGCTTTTCAGCCTAGAGCTCCAGCGCCTTCGCCACATCGGCCAACCCCATCGCCTACTGCCTCAACACAGCAAAGGGAGGCCGATGCAAACGTCACCGATATTCCAACTCTGGTAATGAAACCTAGCCTGATCCCCTTTCGTCAGCTCCCAATTGACAAGACTGACCTTGACCTATGTTGCCGTTTACAGAACCTAGCCGATATGTTTTCATTTGACATCGGCCAGTTTCTTGATGACGAGGACAAGGAACTGCCCAGCACCACCAAGGCGCCGATTTCTGACGAATTAAAGAACCGACTGTCCGATATTGGGAATCGGCTAGAAGCCTCACTGGAGTGTTTGGTAGAAGACTGCTCCTCCATCAGAGCCAGGGTACAAGAAATCCAAGACGAACTGCCCGAAGACCTGATGGAAATCCTCACGCCGGCCATCTTCCTGGAACAATACCGATTCAAGCTTTTCAGAGCAAAAGAAAGACTTGCAGAGCGACGAGAGCGCGAACAACTGGAATCGGCCCTGTCCGCTAGCAAAGCTCAAGTGAACGCCGATAAGACCAGGTTGGACGAGCTAGCGGTGGAGCCGATTGTGCTGAAAAATAGGCTTGAAGAACTCCGTCGCCTCGAGGCAGAGCTAGAATCGAAGCTGGCCACTACACGCCAAGAAATCCAGGAAGTCGAAGCCGGGATAGCTGCATCACCCAAGGTCATAGAAGATCAGACGGCAAAGCTCAAGGCATCGGCCAAGTACCTCGCGACCCTAAGCAAATCACTGAAACCAATCCCAGGGACGATGGCCGATGATGCCCAGGCTATCGAAGACGTTGAGCAGATTCGTCGTAAAGCCATTGCTGCTATTGCAGACTTCATAGGGTGATGTAGCATATGTTATTTCTATAATGTATAACCATACACCTTATCGGCCATGCAGCCGAATTTGTTTTGAAAATTCCAGCCTAATTTATTGCTTCTGAAATCCTCTCACACCTTATCGGCCGTGCAGCCGAATTTGTCTTGAAAATTCCAGACGCATATATCTTTAATATGAACAATCTCATTATAAACAATCTCATCGGCCAGAGAGCCGAAGTCAATCGCCAAACTGAAAAATCCTTGAAAATTCCTGTATATATATATGCCCCCCAAATTTTGGAAGATGAGGGCTCATATTCTGAAATTTTGAACTAAGGGCGATAGTATTTACCGGCCATCTAAAGACGATGCTTGACTACATCGGCTGTAATCATAAATCGGCTAGAGGGCCGATCATGAGTCAATCCAGATACTGGGATAATATTGTTTCAAGTATTTGCCATTGAGAGCTCGTCCATAAATCTCGCCATCTAATCCCTTGAGCAGATAGGCATTGTGAGGAACACATCGATGAATTCGAAAGGGGCCTTCCCAATTAGGTGACCATTTGCCGAATTTATTATCTCTGGAGCCAATCGGCATTATTAATTTCCATACAAGGTCTCCTTCCTCAAACGATTTGGCAACGACCTTTTTATTATAATGACGGGCTACTCTATCTTTATCACGCTTGATTTTCTCTAAGGCCCGTAATCGAACATGTGCCAAATCATCCAATTCATCAACCATAAGATTATGGTACTCATCGGCTGTCAAGTCGTCTTGCAAAGCAATCCTTCTTGAGCCGATGGCGGTTTCCCACGGCAGTACAGCTTCATGCCCGTAGACCAGCTGATAGGGAGGCACTTGGATTGCACCATGGCAAGCCATCCGATACGCCCAAAGGGCATCGGCCAGCGTTGTATGCCATTGCCTCGGCTGTTCGTCAATTTTCCTCTTGATTAATTTGATTAAAGACTTGTTAGAAGCCTCTGCCTGCCCATTAGCCTGCGCGTAGTAAGGAGAAGAATTGAGTAATCTGATGCCCATGCTGTCAGCAAATCGGACGAACTCGTCGGACACGAAGATTGATCCCTGATCGGTAGTTATTGTCTGAGGTAACCCAAACCGATATATGATGTGCTCCTTGACGAACTGAATAGCGTCTTTGGAATCAACCTTCTTGAGAGGAACGGCCTCAACCCACTTTGTGAAGTAATCTGTAGCCACTAATATATACTTGTGTCCCTTACTTGATGGTGGGTTAATCTGGCCGATCATATCTATTCCCCATCCACGAAACGGCCACGGCTTTATGATTGGATGCATAACCGATGCCGGTGCTCTCTGAATTGCTCCAAATTTCTGACAATCCTGACATCCTTTATAATACTTGAAGCAATCTTCTAGCATGGTTGGCCAAAAATATCCGACGCGCTTCATCAGCCATTTCATTTTATGGGCCGATTGATGGGTGCCACAAATCCCTTCATGTACTTCGCTCATAACGGTTTTAGCCTCCTCAGGACCTAGGCATTTGAGTAGGACACCATCAACCGTCCGATAATATAGGTTATCGTCCAATAAGACATAGTGTAAAACTTTATATTTCATTCTGCGTGACGCCGATTGGGAAGGATTTCTCAAATACTCAATGATATCAAACCTCCAGTCATCGGCGTGCACGAGAGCAATCTGAATCGGAACGTCTTTAGCCATCGGCCTGTATCCCGATGCCCCCTGAGCTAAATCATTGGCTTCGAAATTCTGCTTCCTGGGTATATGCCTCATCGTTACGATCCGGAAACCGTGTAATAACTCTTTGCACTCCTCATTGTAGACTTTGAGAATATCGTCTCTGCACTCATACTCCCCAGAAAGTTGACTAATTACTAGCTGTGAATCACCAATGATTTCCACGGCATCGGCCTCGACTTCTTGTAATAACTGCAAGCCTTTAAGCACCGCTTCATATTCTGCTTGATTGTTGGTATAGTAAGGCTTGATAGTGAAAGCGAACTCAAAACTTGCCCCCCGAGGGGATATGATGACTAGGCCGATACCGCAACCGTGTCTGCAGACGGATCCATCGAAATATAATGTCCATGGCACAATGTCTGCATATGCGACTGAGTCATCTCTATGTTGAACGATGAAATCGGCCAGGGCTTGTCCTTTGATTGCTTTGGCCGATTCATATCGAAGATCAAACTCTGTTAAAGCAAAGATCCACTTCCCGACTCGTCCTTTCAACACAGGGGCCGATAACATGTATTTCATCACATCGGCCTTGCTCACCACGATGCACTCGTTGGAAAGCAGGTAATGCCTCAATTTAGTACATGAAAAATATAAACAAAGGCATAATTTCTCCACCGGCGTGTACCTTGTCTCAGCGTCTAACATTCTCCTGCTGAGATAAAAAATAGCTCTTTCCTTGCCGTTAACATCTTGAACCAAGACCGAGCCGATGGATTTCTCATCGGCTGATAAGTACAATTTGAATGGGACTCCTTTTTGTGGAGAAATTAAGACCGGCGGAGAAGTTAAATATTCTTTGATATCGTCTAGCGCTTTCTGTTGCTTGTCACCCCATATGAATTCTTCGTCGTCCTTTATTTTCAACAGTGGAGTGAATGGCTCTATACGGCCCGACAGATTTGATATAAAACGCCGGACGAAGTTGATCTTGCCAAGCAGAGATTGTAACTTGGTCTTGTTTTCTGGAGGCTTGATTTTCTTGATGGCATCGATGTTCTTCTGTGTGATTTCAATCCCCCTTTCATGGACCAAGAAACCCAAAAACTGACCGGCCGATACGCCAAAGGCACATTTGTTAGGGTTCAACTTCAAACCATATTTCCTTGCCCTTTCTAGTACCTTGCGTAAGTCGGCCAAGTGCATATCATGTTCTCTTGACTTTACGACGACATCGTCTATATAAACTTCAATCAGAGAGCCAATAAGATCATGAAAAATGTAATTCATAGCCCTCTGATACGTAGCTCCAGCATTCTTCAAACCAAATGTCATGACGACCCATTCATATAGGCCGATTGCCCCTGGGCATCTGAAGGCTGTCTTATGAATGTCCTCTTTAGCCATAAAGATCTGGTTGTAACCCGCGTTTCCGTCTATGAAACTAATGATCTTATGCCCGGAAGCAGCATCGACTAGCAAATCGGCCAACAGCATAGGGTACTCGTCTTTGGGCGTCGCCTTATTTAGATCTCTGAAATCGACGCATACCCTTAGCTTGCCGTTCTTTTTCAATACCGGAACTATGTTGGAGACCCACTCTGCGTATCGGCAGGGCCTGATAAAGTTGGCGTCGTAAAATCTTGTGATCTCTGCTTTTGTGGCTTCGTGCATATCGGCCTTGAACCTCCGAGGAGCTTGCTTAAAAGGCCGATAGCCTTGTTTGATTGGTAGCCGATGTTCTACAATCGATCGGCTTAATCCTGGCATCTCATGGTATTCCCATGCAAAACAATCTCTGAATTCTTTCAAAAGATCTATCAAATTATTCTTGTATCCCTTTGGCAAATTAGCGCTTACATACATCGGCCTAGGCCTATCAACTATTCCTATATCAATTTCTTCCAATTCATCGGCCGACGTAAAACCTTGTCCCAACTTGCCGTCTAACTCATCCACCGCGTCATCCGTGTAGGGGTCATTGTCAACGGCGGATGGTGCATCTTCGCTAAAGTAACCGCTTGTCTTGGTCTTCAATTGTCTCGATGTCGCAGTCGGTTACCTTGAGGAAATCAGCGTCCCAGACTCGCCCGGACAAGCAGTCGATTCCCTCCATCTCCCATACTGCGAGATCGGCATTAGCGACATGTACTGAACGATCGGCCTGCACGATCTCGACTTGGTCCCCTTGCCATTGCATGAGGCATTGGTGCATTGTTGAAGGGACACAGCAATTTGCATGGATCCAATCCCGTCCCAACAACAAGCTGTAGGAACCCTTTCCATCGAAGACGAAGAAGGTGGTGGGAATTGTTTTGCTGCCCACGGTGAGTTCCACGTTCGGGACCCCCTTCGCCTCGGATGTGTTGCCACCGAAGTCCTTTAATACCATATTTGTCTTGATAAGATCTTCAGGTACTTTTCCAAGCTTCCTGAAGGTTGGGTATGGCATTAAATTAACCGCTGCGCCACCATCGACCAGCATCTTCGTCATCGGCCGCCCATTGATGAATCCTTTGATGTACAACGGCCGCAAATGTCTGTAGCTGGCGTCAACTGGCTTGTCGAAGATGGCTTGGTCTGGTGACAACCGTAGCCTGGCTGAACCTTGTTCATCATCGGCCATCGCTTCATCGGCCGCCTGCACACTGTATTCTGCTGGCAATATAAACACCATGTTAACAGGCGCCGATGCCATTTTTTTACCTTTTGAAGCTGAGTAGCTCTGAGCTGTATTGGAGGTGCCCTCATCGGCCTTGGCCACCGTGGATTTTATCCTCCACTCTTTTTTGGTCTTGGTTGGCCGATGGGGTATTTCAGCTTGTTGCTCTTGGATTTGCTCTTTCCTCCTTAACCTCTGAACCCGCCGCTTTTGTGTCTTGGTGAATACATCGCTTGGGCACCATTGGGGGTTCTGGACTTGCTCCTCATCTTCATCGTGTTGATCTCGGTGCATCGGCCCTAGCCTTTCATGCACAGATTTCCGTTGCTTGGCCGGCCGATGCGTTTGTCTGCTTGAGCTGCCCTGATAAGAATCTTCTGCACCACTGCATGCAGGGCACTCCTGGATAGATGGCAACCTCATCCCTTCATTCCAGCAGAAGCGAAAAAACTCGCACTCCCAGTGTGGGTCGTAGGAGTTGTCTTGATCGGCTTGGTCTTGAGCTTGTTCCTCCCGCCTCCGCTGATATTTTCTGATCAGGCCCTCAGAGGTCTGATGAGGCCGCTTGCCAGTCCGATGGCCACCGCCATCGGCCCTGTCCGCCCGCACCATGTTGACTGGGAACGGGTGGCCTTCAATCTTCATCGGCCGCTTGGCATCATCGATTTTAATTCTGCCCTGCTCGATGGCCGATTGAATTTGTTGCCGGAAGATCTTGCATTCATTTGTATGGTGTGAATAGGAATTGTGCCACTTGCAATATCTCCTTTTCTTGATGTCTTCGGCCGATGGCAATACGTGACCTACTGGCAGTTGGATCTGCTTTTCTTGCAACAGCAGGTCAAATATCTTATCGGCCTTGTTGATGTCGAAATCATATTTATCTTCTTTATCTCCTTTCTTGGCCCACTGGCAAGTTGTTGATTTCCTCATCCGGGCCCACTCGGCTAGGTCGACATCACCGTCTTCATCGTCGTCATCGTCGGAGGCGTACTGATAAACAGTGTTAATCTTTTTCGCGAACTTCTTTGCCTCCTGGAATCGCTGCTCGTGGGCCGATACTCGTTGTGCCAGCTGAGCGAGGCTGTCAAATTCCTGCGAGGAGAACCTCTCGCGTATCGGCCCTAGCAATCCCTGAAATGCCAAATCGGCCAACTGGGAATCGGTCAGACTGAGGCTATAACATCTGTTCCGTATGTCTCTGAACCTTTGTATGTACTCAGGGACCGATTCATCCACTCGTTGCCTGATGGCAGTCAGATCTGACAGTTTCATCTCTTGTACGCCATTGTAGAAGTATCTATGAAACTGTTTCTCCAGATCTATCCATCCTCTGATGGAATTGCAGGGCAAGGAAGAGAACCATGTGAATGCAGACCCTGATAAGGACAGAGGGAAAAACCTCACCCTCAACGCCTCGATAGCCGATGCCTCCCCGCACTGTGCTAAGAATCGGCTGACATGCTCATATGTCGAGACGTTGTCCTGTCCCGAAAACTTGGAGAAATCCGGGATCTTGTATCGGCCTGGCAATGGTACCCTGTCAAATTCCTCGGGATACGGGTGCCGATACACTGTAGAGTTCTCCTTGGGCTTCAAGCCGAATTGATCCCGCATCACTTCGGCTATCATATCGGCCCAATATCCTGCGGGCCGATGTGGGAGGTCTTGCTGAAACGATTGTGGCAAACCCTCTGCTTGATACTGCCTAGGGGAGTATGGCTGGTAATGATGATCCGAGTTCGGTACGCCATACTGTCCTACAGGGTGCTGCTGATAGCCTTGTGGCACGTTGTATGTAGCTTGAAGTGGAGGACTATTGAACACTGGGGCTTGCGGTTGCCCGGCCGATGGCTGGTTGACGGGGACTTGCTGCATCGGCTCAACCACCTGTTGCTTCCCCTTGGCCCATTGAGCGTATTGTTCCTCGGTGATGAGCTGAGGGCTACCCCCAGTCTGCCTGGTGAGGACCAATGGCAACATCGTTGTCGGCTGCGCCGATGAGGGTGGCATCGGCGCTGTTGGCTAAGACGTGCTCAGATCATTCCTCAGGGTCCGATATGCAGGGAACTTATTTTCTGGCAAGAAAATCGGCCCCTGAGGCTTGAATTGGTGAATTGACCCGTCTAAGATAGATTTGACCGTATTGGTCAAGGTGTTCACCAAAATCCCTGATTGGTTGACTAGCGCAGAGTGGACTGCGGAGTCAATCCTGTCTTGCAACGTCGGCGCTGCAGTGTCTTCAGTTTTGACGGCGTGATCGTGCGCCGCCGCCGACGTTCCAGCTCCATCTCCGGAACTCGGCATGACCACCTTGGACTTCTGAATCAAGGTGCCCTGCCGAGTCCTAGAATATGTTTGCAGGTACATATTCTGGAACTGCTCGACCAGTCTATCCATCTTAGCTTTTTGTTCTGCGCTGAGCTGGTCGGCGGTCACGGGAATGACGTTCTCCTCGACGATTTCGGTCTGCTTCGACATCTCGAGGTGTTCTTGTTGCTGGTGAGAAGCTTGTATTCTTGTGGTCCCACCGGGCGTGCCAAAAGCGTGTTGGCGCAGAATTTCGACCCGTCCAGCAACCAAACGGGTTCCGCGTCACCATGGCGGCCTGGGAGATCTGCTTAACTCCAGTGCAGGTCCAAATGGCTTGCCTAGTCGTAAGTAGAGCGTGCCAGTTGATTTGATCTGCAATCAACAAGAAACAAGTAAACTAAGTCAGAGAACAACGGCCGATCGGTCAACAGACCGATGACACATTGTCATAGCCCAGCCGATAGGGCAAAGCTATATCGGCTCACTTAGAAAATAAGTAAAACATGAATCTAATCTTATCGGCCTTCACTGATATGTAGATTTCAACCAATAATATCGGCCGATAAAGATAACAAAGGTAACTACACCAGCTAGTACTCTAGTGCAAACTTATACGAGCCAATCGGCCAATATAAACACATCAACCATAAAGAAATCTTAAGATTACTTCACGATCGACATGTCTATACTTATCGATCCACACATATAAGTGGCAAACACATGCAATAACATAAAGCAATCACATATGTTAGATAAGACCGGCTAAAACCCCGGCACTATCCTTAATTACAACCGAAAACAGGCTTTGTGTTAGATCTCAAAACAGGACTAAGGTCGATAGCAACTCGAAGTGTGAATTGAGACTTAACACAAAGAAAATCAAGTCGTCGATTGCTTTTGGGGATGGCAACTGTATTGAACAATCTAGCCAAGCATAAGAATTAAACCATCGTTGGCAATAAACCCTAAAGCGAGTAAACCGCTGGCGAGGCTTAATTAAGATGCCTGTCAAAACTATTCAAGACATGATAATCGACGATCACATCATCGAGGCTTAACGTGTCTAAAGCGACACGTTAGCCCCGACGATGCAGATCGTCGGGGATGAGTCCTTACCTCTGCTCTGAGGAAGCAAGAACTCGTCGGAGAAGACCTCTTGCGAGGGTTGGCGATGCGCCGAAAGTAGATTGATTTGATTGTGTGATTGATTGAGAGCTGTTACATGTACAAACTATCGGGATATTTATACCCGAGGTTACAGCAGAACCCTTATAGGGCACGATCTTATCTACAACTAACAAACAAGTCCTTGCGGCAGACTTAAGCCACAGATTAGATCTACACTACTTAATTTACAAGATACAATTGCCTAAAACCGAGCTTTATCTCTATTTGGCAACTTCCTTGAAGCTTATCTCGAGCCCAGACCAAGCCCACGTTGACACTGTCAACTCACAACCCGTATCGGCCCACGGCCAAACCAAATCCGTATCGGCCGATACGCTCTTTACAGCAACACCTCCCCAGTCCGATACGATTACCGGGTCCGATACAAAGCCTGGTCCGACTCCAACTCAATCCTTCCTCTCTGCTTCAGTTTCCTCTTTTCTTTCCGAGTCGATTACCAAAATCCGTCGTTAACAGCGGGCCCGCATGGTAGGTTCAAGGGGATGGCGGTCTGCGGATTCCTGGCTTGCAATTGCCGAGGTGACATGGAGTGGATGGAGGTGATGCATGCTGGCGTGGTGGGGTGGGCGCCATGGTCTATCAGACAGTCCAGAGAGCAGCGTGGGTGCGGTGCATGGTGTTGTGTGTTCGGGCAGGCTGAGGCACAGGTCGAACACTTAGCGGCCAATGAACAGTAGTGGCAGCAGTGTTTTGGTTTTAAAGAGGGTTTTAAATAGAGAAAATAGGAGATTTTAAACGTAAATTTACCAGGCAATTGAATTTTATATCTAGTGTCCTAAAAATGTGGATTTTACCGAAAGGTGGTGGTGTCATAAATATATATATTTCTATTGTCCTAATTAAATATGCTTTAGTACTATTTTAGGTTAAGGTTTTGGATTTATTCACTATTCTTTTTTTTGTATGTAACAATTCATGTTAGTTGGCACTAAGAGTATTTTTAACAAGAATAAAGGAATAACACCAGCACGATGTAGTTTTATTCAAAAATTTTTGACGGTCTGTAATTTGGAGTATCTATTTATTTATTGAAATTTTTAGTGTTAGATGTAATGACAGATGTTAACGAGGAACTTAACGTCCTAGTGGACCAAGAACATTTAAAT
This sequence comes from Oryza officinalis, assembly GCA_008326285.1. Lineage (NCBI taxonomy): Eukaryota > Viridiplantae > Streptophyta > Magnoliopsida > Poales > Poaceae > Oryza > Oryza officinalis. Next base: position 24,295,542 of record BDMV01000012.1, on the reverse strand, counting down.
ATATAGACATACCTCAATGATGAGAAGCGTGCATGATTTGATCATGTAATCATTACGAAGAGCTAGGTATTTTTCGTCAATGGTCTAGGTGGCACTAGAAAGAAATTTCTGTATAAGGCACTTCTTGCTAGATTGCAATCCGAGGGATCGATAGTCATTGCAACCGCGACGTCTTGTATAGCAGCATCGATACTGCTCTGAGGACGCACCGCAACCTCGAGATTCAAAAACCTCATTGAGATTGCTCATATAAGCATGTGCCACTTCACAAAGCAAAGTGGCACCGACGACTTGCTTCACAGGGTGTCCTCAATTATTTGGGATGAAGCTGCAATAATATAACATCAAGCAGTTGAGACGCTTGATAGGTCTCTTCAATACTTTATTGGTTGTTCATTGCCATTTGGAGGAAATGTTATTGTATTTGGTGGTAATTTTAGACAATTTTTCTTGTTGTGACGCGTTTGACAAGGGCACAGATAATTGATGCTACATTATGGAGATCATATATATTAGAAAATAGAAGGAAGATAGGCCTATCACATAACATGACGACTCAATCTGACCCGTGGTTTTCTGATTATCTCATTAGGATTGGAAATGGGACTGAAAACATGATCAATGATGATTACGTTGGTTTGCCTCACGAAGCTGTAATTGGTTATACAGACACTGAAGATTTAGTGAACCAATTAATTAATCATGTGTTTCCCTAGCTTCATTACAAAAGAAATGCAAGTTCTATAGCTTATATGAGCACACGAGTCATTCTATCCTTGATAAATCATTATGTGGTTACGCTGAACGCAAAGGTATGACTCCCCAGCGATCCCCTGTGGCCTTAACTCTGCCACCTCACAGTCGGGCACTCTACATTGAATCATGCTACACCAAGTATCCAGTCGTTGCCCACGCTCGCTTGTGGTTAATATGGTTAATGCTTCACAACGAAAGCTAGTGAACCGGTCCTTAATTGTCATGAGCACAACCATCAAAACCAGGTGCTCACAACCCACCATTAATTAGGTTTTAGTTTGATCAATTAATTAACAAATCACGGTTAGCCATCATTAGCTACCATTAGTTATCCCAACAGTGTGCTAATGTTTCTAGGCATGACTAAGCAAATTATATCTAATATCTAGCTGAACCAATATATAAGGCCCAAGCTGGTCAAATTATAACCCATAGGATAATCAAGCCATTTTTGGCCATAACATGGGAAAAAGGCTCGCATCACCCAATGACATTCGAAAATAAATGCATATTTGAATGAAATAGAGAATTTAAATATAGGACCAACATGTTCAAAGGTATGTTTGGGATCTGTGTCCCTTGCCTTGCAAATAAGCATCTTCAATTCGTCTTCGAAAACTTCTCTAACGAACAAATGATCATTCGAACGATAGAAAATTAACCCTAAAACACAAAACAAGGAAAAAGACTAATAAAAACCAAATAAATAGTACAAATAAAGTTCCTAAATAGGTAGAAATTTAATTTATATGAATTTAGAGACATGAACGGCCTCATTCCGAGTTCATATGAATTAGTTGTGAATTAATAAAGTTTTAATCACTTAAAACCTATAAAGAAAACAACTAAATGATTTACTGTGTCAAATTTAATTATTTTATGACTGAAAAGGAGGAATATGACATCAGCCCTAGGAAAAGAGAAAGGGCTGGTGACTGTCGGGTGGGACCCACTTGTCATAGAGACAAAGGTTAGATTGGTCTACCATGGACCAAGTACACTGAGATGGTTCACGGTGGACAACAGAAAACAACGTCCCAGATCGAGTTGACCCACCGTTGACCAAGATCGGACAGCTAGGACACAGGAAAAACATGGGAAAAAGGTGGAACCGGACGAGGAGGTCACGGGGGTTCTATTTATAGATGGAGGAGGAACAGACCGGCCCGGATATGGCAAGCATAGGCGGCAGATAAGCTAGGGTTCACCGGAAAAATAGAAGATCAAAACCGCTCTGATTCGGGGAGATAAACCACGGTATTTGATTTGTTTCTTGAGGGAAAGAAAGAGGAAGTTTAGGGGATCGAAACCCCTCAACTAATTTGTGATTATCTCCACGGATTTGGTTGAATCGTACGTGGGATTGGGGTGGTGTCGGATGTAGGCCGGGCTCTAGCTCGGCTAGAGCTTGATGAAGCTACTGTAGCTAAAGGGACGTAAAGTGGACTTTTCTTTCTCTCTTGGGCCGGTTGTAGGAGGGAGGAAAAAACAGACTTGCGCCGAGGGAAGGGGACGGCTGCTGGCTCAGGCTGGGCTGACAGGGAGAGATTGAAGGAGACGGGCCAGATTCGGCCCAAAGCCATGGAGGCGGATTTTATTTACTTTTTTAATTTTAACTAATTGCTGACATGATCTTTCATTTATTAAAAATACTTTCAATGCTCAAATAATTCCAAGAAAAATCCTGAAAATCCTTGGGCACTCAAAGTATTTAAGAAAATTTTCATAGATTTTATCTAGCTCCATTTGATGTTCAAATTTTCATAGATTTTATTCAAACACTTACTTTAATTATTGAATAATTTCTAAAAATTCCTTTTTCACAACAATTGATATTTAGGCAAATTTTAGGGCGTGACAAATGCACCCCTTACAGAAATCTCGTCTCAAGATTTGGAACGGCTAGCAAGAAATTAGGTAGGGTAGTACTTCACTGACCATTTCCTCAAAACTGCCTGGCCATTCTGACACACCTTTGTCTGACTTTTTTTTTGTGCTTCTTCCAATGGAATTAACACTAACTTAATACTCTTGTAGATATTGTTGGGTCTGCCTTTCTAAAAATGATGACTACAAGATCTCCAAATACTGCGGCTTCTCTCGTAACTCTCCAATGAATAATGTATTAAGTCATTTGATTGAATATCACAATGTTTTCTCTGGCTTATTCTCTGAGTTCCCTTGACTCAAGTCCATAGAAATCTCGCTTAACACTAAAGTCAAATTATTTTCCATGTTGTCACTTTTTCTAAGAACATGATATCTAACATTCTATGCAATCCAACTTTTTGTGGTAGATGATTTCCAATTAATTCATGGAAACAAGAACTGCTATCCCTTGATTAAATTTAACCAGATACGGAAGCTTTAGCAATCCTGACTTCATAGTTCTCCAATTGCTCACTGAACCTGAAGAATCTTTTGAGATCGGACCTTCACCTTTTGCAGAAAACCACAAATACTGTTAGTATCTCAAATACTCTAAAGTTGTTTCCTGTAACGGTGACTCCTTAACCTTTTAGGTTCTACTTTCCAATACAACTTCTTGTATAGCTTGACCATCAACCATCCAGACAGGCTATCAAGTCATTACTTCCAACATTGGTGTAAACTTAGCAATTGTATTCCCTCTATTACGGCCTTTACAATTTTAGGACATCTTGAGACAGAAAATCATATACTTGACTTGATCCTTATTGTCTTTCAAACCGATCTGGTGAATAATGATCCACTTGAAATAACTTTTTATCAATCACCTTTCTGCCTACCCTTTTCCTGACTTATCATCTTCATACTTTAGACTAACGTAGTAGTGATGTTCATAGTCAACCTTCATACTTCAGATTATTGTAGTAGCGATATCCATGCTCATCTTTGTACCATGGGTGTACGTGTAATTTGTAGACCAACTCATTTTCTATCTCACAGAAACTTTGTAGTGATTCGCCAAGACTTCCGCAATGATGTGTCACCAAACAAACCATTCCAGACCTTGTGCCTCATTACTAGAGTAGGAAATTTTCATTATGACTTTCTATATCCTTGTTTAATCATCACTTCGTCTTTATTCTTGTTATCCTGAGTTGCCATAAACATCTGTCTGACTTGGGCATTATACTGACCTGTGATAAATATTGAAGTCCATGTATGAACTATACTATTCCAATACAATATCGTAGAATCCATAGTCTAACTTTACTTGGTTACATAACTATTCAACACTACAATGGTTCTATTTAACTGAATCCATAAACATTAAATAGACCGGCATTCTATAAAAGAACTTTCACTCTCGTGTATCCGTGGTATACTGGAATACGTGGATAAACTGATTGCTTGGATCCACATATTATCCTCTGACTAATCATTACTGGACTTGCCAAAGCTATTTCTTTATTTGAAATCTCTATCTCATTCCATAACTACGACATAACTTCTATCTTTCGGGGAAAACACAAACCATTTGAATCTCTTGAGCTGTTGTTGATCCTTTGCAATATAGACATTGGCTGGCCTTTCATTCATTCGGGTAATAGCAACATAGTTAACTAGTCCTTTTAGTTATAATCTAACTGAGATGCCATAGTAAATATTGTTGTGGTTGAGATTTTGCATCTGTTAATATTACTCTTCAAATTATCCAATTGTCATGGCATTGACTGCAGACATCGAGGGTAGAACCATATGTGCAACCATCTACTGCTAATATCCATCATACTTGATTGTCTACTGATGTTGAAACTTTAACTATCGACCTCCTCTTTAGAAATGTCTCACATTGTATAGACCGGTCAAAATCATGTCTTTCTCAATATCTTTTTATCCAAACTGTTCATTCTTAACTGGAATTAGTGTAGTCTCTACCATAATGTCTTGCCTCCAAAACAATTAACACATACCAATCTCCAACAGGTATGGGGTGCATTCCTCTTAATTAGCAATCTTCTTGCTCAGACTAAAATAATGTCATGATGACACTTCCGTTCATCATATCTGACGGTACTATCTTGTTGCTACTGATAGAAATAATATTGTGATTATTGCCATCAACACGAAACTGTCAAATGATCTGCTAAAACTTCTGTCTTCCTTCATGATTCTTGACTATTATTGAATTGAGTTGGCAATCGTTATTAACTAATCCATTCCTTTAATCGAGAGACAAATATTTTATGAACAGAGTATTCGCTGGTATATCTTCATCATAGTAATAGGAATAATGGGTTTACTTAATGTGTTCCTCTTTATCCAAAACAAAACAAGCTCCACTTTCCATTTATTATCATTAAAGATTTGAAGGTTCACTCCCTCCTACTAATTCTTCTTCTAAATTAACATCGCTTTAGATTCCTCGTTTTTGAATGTCTTGTCCTTGCTGACACTATATAAGCATTTGACTTTCTCATTCCTCTAAGACTCCTGCTCTCATAAAATTTTGAACCTCAAACCGAGTGAGAGACCAACAATGAATAGTTCCCTTGAATTTGGCAATGGTGTCCATTGATCTTCTAACCTTTAACCTTCTTTAGGACACTTGTCTACTAAGTGCCTGGATGACAGACTATGTTGTCCACACCAGTACCATGTTTGTCCAAATAATGTTTCTCCTAATACTATTGAGCACAAAACTTGTTTTCCTTGAATCCATTCTCTTAGGTGGGAGGTAAGAGAGAGATAGAGAGATAAAAGAAAGTAGACAGGACATTCAGAATAGAATAGACTGTTTACTAAGATTTTATTTTTATTGATGTGAAATAAGTTGTTCTTTAACACTGAACTGAACACCTAAACTAGTATGGTTATATCACAACCCTTGATATACTCCATACGCTAAACACCCCCCTCCCACACACACAAACAAAACTTAAGCAAACAAGCTAACACAACGATCTAATTAACAAAAGACTACTACTCTTGAGGGTAAAGCTTAGGTTCTGCCATAGGTTCTTGAAACTTCTTCATTCTTCCTTTGAACTCATCTTCACGGGGGTTAATCTTGAGAGAAAGAACTCCAATGCAGAGATGATTGACAACTCGAGTAAGCTTCACATCTTCATCTTCATCTGAAGAAGGTTCTCCTTTTAGCTTCCTCAATTCATCTTCTAACTCGAAGATCCTTTTCTGGCAAAGAACGAGCTTACGATTGGTGTCCTTTCGAAACTAGACAAAACGGGATTCAGTGTACTCCATAATCTTGGCAGTGTCACAATCTTCAGATTAAGACTTGTCTCTCTTCTGTTCAACTAGCTTCTGTAATCTGATAATCTTCTTTTGTTGGGCACGCTTCTGAAAAGTGGCTTGGGTCTTGTAATCAGAATGGAGGTCATCAAGAGCATGCAACGTCATCCTCATCTGCACAATTGTTTGATTCTCTTCACCTTGACTATGCGCACAACCATTGATCCAAAAGTTATCACCATGTTTCGGATGGTAGTGATACACGGTATTCTCCAGACAATCCTTGAAATGATGATGGAGACGACACAATGCTTCATAAGCGACTTCTTGAGCGTAGAGAAAACAATCCGCGTCACCATTGAACGAGAGTTGGGAAAGATCTTCCTTATCAGAGACGATAGTGACGATTGCCTTGCAGTGAGATTGATTCCTAACATGAGTAGATACCTTAGTGTAGCTTGGTGGAACCTCATATCCAAGATCATACGTCAAACGACAAAGCTCACATGTAAAACCATAGTTTCCATATTGCTCAGCTTCCTTTTCAAAAATTTCCTTTCGTCCTTGGGCTACCAGATCTTCATTAACCTGGTTAATCTTCTTGGGCAGATCACCACAGATTTCATCAAAGCGAGTCATCATCTTTTCGAAATTCTCCTTGTAGGGATCCATCTAGAACCAGTTGAAAACCAAGGAGGAGAAAGTGAGCAAAACTTTTATAAAGGGGCAATGAGATAAGGAGGAAAACAGAATTTTGCAAATAGATTTTGTTTTAGCAAAGACATGTCCTTATGGGCTTAACATTTGGCTTGTCCTACAGTCGAGATGACTCTGATACCAACTTGTCACATCCGGAAATTCACAAGTAATTTTCAAACTAATTTGTGCATTAAACCCTCATCCAGGAATCAGCCAAGGTACACAAATCAACAATTTGAATATATAGCTCCAAATAAACTCAAGCAATAAATACTTACATAAGAGGCACTTAGTCCTCACCACGAAGAAAACAACAACGGAAAACAAAAATCTAATGAAGCTTCAACTCCACTCCCACAGGCCGCTCAACTGGAATCTAAGCCAAAGGTCTTCTTCTTCTGGATCCTTTTCTTCAACTAAGGTTGATGATTATTGCAAGGTGAGTACATGGAATACTCAACAAGCCACATAACAAGTATGTAAGTGCAAGAGATACCAAAGAATGACAATAAAAGGGTTTATTTGCAAAGGTAACATTTAGCAAATATTTGAGAGTGGTAAATAGTTGAGTAATTAAATAACAATGTTAACCAATCACTGAACAATATTCCAATGCTGCATAGGCCCAACCATCCATAAACAACCATACCCAGTTGCATAGACCCAACCTCCAAACTAGGAATTAGCCATTCCATATCAGGAGCTAAACTAATTATCACAATTTATCACATTATTATTACTAATGAGTAGTGTGAAACTAATCATGAAAAACATTGTTAGGCCCACCCATAACCGCAGGCATGGCTATTCGAATAGTTTTACTCTGATTAAAGTTATACAAATTTACCCATAAGACACAGCCCCCACAACATGTTGCCATGCCCTCAGTACCACCACGATACCTCGAAATGGAACTATGACAAGACACCCAGCATAACACAACTCAATATAGTGCACCACTCCCGGCTCATAGTCACCCCTTTTAAACCAAGGTATGTACTCCCCAGCGATGCCCCGTGGGCTTATCTCCACCACTTCAAAGTCTAGCACTCTACATTGAATCATGCTATACCAAGTATCCAGCCATTGCCCATGCTGGCTTGTGGTTTGTACAATTAATGCTTCACAACGATAGCTCGCGAACCGGTCCTTAATTGTCATGAGCACGACCATCAAAACCATGTGCTCATAACCCACCATTAATCAGGTTTTAGTTGGACCAATTAATTAACAAATCACAATTAGCCATCATGAGCTACCATTATATATCCATCATTAAAGGAATAGTGAAACATTAGTTATCCCAACAGTGTGCTAATGTTTCTAAGCATGACTAAGGAAATTATATCTAATATCTAGTTGAACCAATATATAAGGCCCAAGTTGGTCAAATTATAACCCATAGGACAATCAAGTCATCTTTGGCCATAACATAGAGAAAAGGCTCACATCACCCAATGACATTCGAAAATAAATGCAGATTTGAATGAAATAAAGAATTTAAATATAGGATCAACATGTTCAAAGGTATGTTTGGGATTTGTCTGACTTGCCATGCAAACAAGCGTTTTTAATTCGTCGTCAGGAACTTCTCCAAAGAACGAATGATCCTTCGAAACAACGGAAAACTAAACCGTAGAGCACAAAACAAGGAAAAAAACTAATGAAAACCAAATAAACAATACAAATAAAGTTCCTAAATAGGTAGAGATTTAATTTATATGAATTTAGAGACTTGAACGGCCTCATTCCGAGTTCATATGAGTTAGTTATGAATTAATGAAGTTTCAATCACTTAAAACCTATAAAGAAAACAACTAAATGATTTACTGCATCAAATTTAATTATTTTATGACTGAAAAGGAGGAATATGACATCAGCCCTAGGAACAGAGAGAAAGGGCTAGTGACCGACAAGTGGGACCCACTTGTCCTAGAGACAAAGGTTAGATTGGTCTACCATGGAACAAGTACACTACGATGGTTCACGGCCCAGATCGAGTTGACCCGAGTTGACCAAGATCGGATAGCTAGGACACGGCAAAAACTCGGGAAAAAGGTGGAACCGGACAAGGCGGTCACGGGGATTCTATTTATTGGCAGAGGAGGAAGTGACCGGCCCGGATATGGCGGGGATTAGCGGCGGATAAGCTAGGTTCACTGGAAAAATAGAAGATCAAAACCACTCCAATTCAGGGAGATAAACCACGGGATTTGATTTATTTCTTGAGGGAAAGGAAGAGGAAGTTTACTGAATCAAAACTCCTCAACTAATTTGAGATTGTCTCCACAGATTTGGTTGAATCGGACGCGGGATTGGGGTGGCATCGGGTGTAGGCTAGGCTCTAGCTTGGCTGGAGCTTTTCTTTCGCTCTTAGGCCGGTTGAAGGAGGGAGAAAAAACGAATTTGCGTCGAGGGAGAGGGGCTGCTTGCTCAGGCTGCGTCGGCAGGGAAAGATTGAAGGAGATTGGCCAGATTCGGCCCGAAGCCAAGGAAGAGGATTTTATTTACATTTTCAATTTAACTAATTGCTAAAATGATCTTTTATTTATTAAAAATACTTCCAATGCTCAAATAATTCCAAGAAAAATCCTGAAAATACTTGGGCACTCAAAGTATTTAAGAAAATTTTATCTATCTCCATTTGATGTTCAAATTTTCATAGATTTTATACAAACACTTACTTTAATTATTGAATGATTTCTAAAAATTCCTTTTTCACAACAATTTATATTTAGGCAATTTTTAGGGTGTGGCCCGAACCTGACTTGTAAATAACAATTTTAACTCGACAGGGGCTTCTAGAACGTGCACATTTATCATTCCTTCCCTACAACAGAATCCAATAACCTCGAACTGAAACCTTATTGTGTTGCAGAACTCGTAGTCAGGCACTTTCTTTAAAATATGGTGTGTCTTCCGCAATTTATGGTACACACGGTGTGATACCCAGAAATTCACTAGTAATTTTTGAACTAATTTGTGCATACAATCTTCATCCAGGAACCAATCGAGGTACAAATCCATCAAATAATAACATTACATACTTACAGAAGAAAAGAAAACACCAGCGGACAAACGATATAGCTATGGCTTCAGATCCACTCCCACAGACAGCTCAACTCGGGTATAAGGCAAATGTGTTTTTCTTTAGAACTTTCTTCAAATGAGGTTGATGATTATTGAAAGGTGAGTATATGTAATATTCAGCAAGCCACCCAACAAATATACAAGTGCACAAGGATACAAAGGATAGCAATAATAGGGTTCAATTGCAAAGGCAGCATTTAGCAAACATTTGAGAGTAGTAAAACAGTTGAGTAATTAAATAACAATATTAACCAATCACTGAACAGCACACCAATGTCGCACAGCCCAACCATCTCTGAACAATTAAACCCAGTTGCACAGATCTAATCTCCATAACAGGAGCTAACAAATTATCATCATCAATTTCTATCATTAATGAGTAGTATGGGACTAATCACGAAAAACATTGCTAGGTCCACCCATTGCTAGGACTCTAAACTTCACAACAGTAGCTCGCGAACCGATTCTTAATTGTCATGAGCACGACCAACACAATCATATGCTCATAACCCACCATTAATCAAGTTTTAGTTATCCAATTAATTAATCAATCACGATTAACTATCATGAGCTACCATTAAATAATCATCATTAATCATGAGTGAAACATTAGTTGTCCAAACAGTGTGTTAATATTTCTAAGCATGGCTAAGCAACTATTGTAATATCTAGTTGAACCAATAAGTCCAAGCTAGTCAATTTATAACCCATAGTGTTGGAGATCGCTCTCCTACAACGGGGAAGAGAACCCCCTCCTTGGGAGATTTTGCCAAGGGTTAGTAGTGATAAAGTTTCTGTCATTTGAAAGTACAAATAAAACAAAAACACAGAAAAACATCTACAGGTTCAGGCCGCTCGGAAGCATAATACCCTACTCTTGTGCTTGGGACTATTTGGATGCAAGAGTCTACAATTCAAGTTTACAGACTGAGCTGAGTTCTAGATTTCTCCTCCCTAGGGTTTTTTTAACCTTCCAGCCCTTTTCTCTATAGCATGACCCCTCCTTTTATAGTTCAAGGGGGGTCTATAGTGCCGTTATCACCTAGGAAATATTGAAACTATGCCTTGTCATTGTTCCCTATGACATCTACGATTTAAAGGAAGAATTACCATCGACAATTATTTTTACCATGCCCCAGGCTCCTAGTCAAAGGTGCCCGGGAAAGCTAGGGCTTGCTTCTGTTGCCACGTACTTGAATCTAGACCGAATAGACCCATGCCACATCACGACACAGCTGCCACCATTCTCCTACTTGGTGGCGTAGTTATGAACCTATTAGCTTTATATTACGTCACCTCTTGGTTACATGTGATCAAGCCATAATCCTGATTCATAATTCTCTAGGTGCCACCCAGCAATTGGTATAATGATGCTGCCTTCGAACAGGTCATTGGGCCCACCACTCTATTCAGATCTCAGGCGGCGCTTGAAGTTTTGTGTCAGAGACATTAAGCCTCTAGCGGAGACTTCCAAGATGAGCCCAGGGCAATACTTACCATCAGGCTTATTGTTTGGTGTAATCCCATGCAAGTATTATCCTTCAGGCGACAGCGTTTCCCTAAGTCGTTGCCTTTCTAGGTGGCTTATTCTTCAAGAGGCATGTGTGTTGCCCGGGCCTTCAGCCAGCTCCGAACCTTGGACATACTGACATACCCTTTAACAGGAAGTCTTGTTGATTTGAATGAGCTTCTCGAAGATATCGTTGATGAAGAAGTACATGATAGACATAACTTCACAAGTTCCTTGCATCATACACTGCACATGTGATTACTTAAAGGATGTAAATCTTATAGGTCTCCACTCATACAATCCAAACTTTGTTTTAAAGGCAGTTTTCCACTCATCCCCTCCTTTGATTCGAAACTGATGGTAACCACTACGTAAATCAATTTTAGAGAATATGACAGCACCACTAAGTTCATCTAGCATATCATCAAGCCTAGAAATTGGATGACGATAGTGAACAGTAATAGTATTAATTGCTCTATAATCAACACACTTGTGTCATGTACCATCTTTCTTTGGAACAAGAATAATAGGGACAGCACAAGGACTAAGGCTCTCACGTACGTACCCTTTGTTCAGAAGTTCTTGTGCTTGTCGTTGAATTTCTTTTGTTTCCTCTGGATTGATGCGATAAGGTGGACGGTTTGGAAGAGATGTTCTAGGAATCAAGTCAATTTGATGTTCAATACCATGAATTGGTGGCAAACCAGCTGGCACTTCTTTTGGAAACACATCATCATAGTCCTGCGAAACATGAGAGACCACACTAGGAAGAGATGCTAACTCATTAGTAGAAAGCAATGCACCTTTGTATAGCAAGACAAAGTGCAACATATTGGGATCATCTCTCATTTCTCTCGTCTCTGATTTTGTGGCTAACGTGACTAGCTTCTTTCCCTCACTTCTCTTTTTACCACTTTATTTTGGCTTGTGGCTCTCACTCATCGATTTGTGGATAACACTCTTTTCCTCTCTATTTTCAGCACTCTCAATGACAAATTCTAGCTTTTGGCAATTCTCATTTATAATTTGTGAAGGAGTCATAGGTCACAGCACTATATCCTTTTCATTCTACCACAACTTGTTACATTCACTATAATGCCGACCTGTGGGTCCCACCTCCTAGCTTCTCCTTTGGCTGGGAGACTGACTGGTGGGCCCTTATGGCAGTTAGGATAGTTTGACCCCAATTTAAGTCAGTTTCAACTGACTTGTGGGCCCTCCAATCCTTGTACTCGTGCGTGATTGGCCGGAGGTTCATTTTCGTTGCATGGCAGGTGTATTTTCTCCTTAATTGACCAGCATACATATATTTACCAAAGCTAGTGGAAATGGTTAGTAGTAAACCCCTACCACTACCTTTTGATAGTATAATTGATATCTTTTATGCAGGAGATGATGATTAAACTTTGGACTTAACGACCATCAACAACACGTCCACACTTACCCTTTACTTAGTCCTAAGTAATGCTCATGAATCTACTAGAGTAATAACTTCCTGCTCAAAGAGAGGACAGACAAGTTATTGCAAGACATACCTGTGTTTGTGAACCTTGATGTGTCTACCATGTCATCTTGGCTGATTGAAGAATGGAACGATCCTCGACTTAAATCACCTTTACTCCTTCCAATGAATTACCTTGGGGTTTTCTTTGATACTTATAAAATCAAAAGTTTTACTATACTCCTCAATTGATTCTCTTAAATCACTCAAAGTGTTTATTTTCCTTACCAAGGTGTTGATGTTGTCTTTTCTTATCCTACCTTCTACTAAGGTTTGTATGGAGTTCAGGGTAGGGAATAAGAAATGACCATATATGGATGGAAAAATGGAAAAATGAAAAGTGGGATGGTGACTCATTTTTGTATGATCCTCCTCGTGACATTTTATTTTTGAGAACATGGCTATTTTCTCTCTCTCTCTCTCTCTTTCATCATGCTTGAGAACACTTTGCTCATTCTCTTTTGAGCATTGTTTTCAAATTTATTTAGCTCATGTCTCGTTTGGCATGGATAGGAGGATGGAGAATCATAGTATTTGGAGTCTTTATTTGATGGATGGATATGGTGGATGCCGACTTCTGGAGTAGAAGTTTAGCATATGGTGGATAAAAAATTTTACTAAGGCTCTAGTGTGGAGGAAGAGCATTATTTTTGGTGGCTAAATTCATAAGACTTTGGTCATGAAAATATAAAAAGAATCTAATAAGGATCATAACCATTTGACAAAACTCAAAATGATAGAAAGCAGCGTATGTATAAGGTTTCATCATTAAGATCAACATATGGCTTTGGTAGGAAGGGAACATCAATGAGGAGTATGTAAAGTTATTTTATTTTCTTTTATAAAATTCCCAAGGGTTCAACATTAGGAACAAGGTTCCTATTATCAGGTCATCTCTCATTCATCAATAACTTAGATAACATGTGGTCCTATGGATATGATTCACAACCAACAGGTAATGTTCTAGGAATAAAAAGTATGTAAGTCATTTTAGTAGGCAAGTCATATAGTCTAGTCGATCATGTCAATACTCATTTTAATGCTTGAGTTAATTTCAGATATGGAAAAATTAAGTCCAACTCAAGAATCAGGGAGATAAGGGATAACGTGCAAACTGTTGCTCATATGTGAGTGTGATGACGAGTAGCCTTGTGTGCAATGGTTACTATGTCTTGTGTCACGAATGTGCAGTGTTGCGGTGTAGTACGGACATGGGTGATCTTGTATGTGAATGCGTCATGTGAACACAAAATCACCCCCACACTTGTTTTTGTACCTAGGGTGCTTCAAAGACCCAAAGACAAAAGAAAAAGAGTGAAAGCAAGTGGACTCAACCGGTGAAGCCCTGTGAGTCAATTATTTTTACAGATAGGTGCAATTACATGAGAAATGAAATAAATAAAAAAGAGAGGAATAAAACTAAAATTAATCTTAACACGCCTATCGACTTCTACGGATACTAGGGAAGATCTACGGGTTGGGAGCATTGTGGAGGTCCTTCTTCCCCACAGCCTTGTACAGTGGTAAAACTTGGCACAAAGACCACGGCGGATGGATGCAAGATCCACCTTGAACTCAGCGAGCTCAGTTTGCCCCTCCGCCACGGTGTCTTTTTAGTTGCCTGTTCTCGGCTCGCAGCTGAGCCATAATTGTAGCTAAATGAGCCAACGTAGGCAAGTGTACTCGCACCTTGCCACGTCCTGCAAGTGTACTCGCACCGAGGAAGCGGATAGGATGCTTTGGCGGAGGGCTATCCAACGAGAAATATGACGCATCCCTACTCGATCGAGGACTAGTCCCGTTCCCCGTGTTGGTGGCTATGACGGGAGTCACATGACCACCGATTGCACGGGATGGCCCTGGCACATCGTTCCCTTGGAACAACGGGACGCAATCATGCAAACCGACCGTTTCGGGATGATCACACCTGTTGTCAGCCTCGGGTAGGGATTGGACGACCGGGCCTAGGACCTCTGAATTCTCCCGGGTCAAGGTGAACGCGTAGTCGAACGGGGGCCGAGGGGGCCGAGGTTGGTTCGGCCAAACCTGGGATTCGGCCGAACCCTCCTGGCCGCCACTGACCCCTCATCACGGCTGAGCGGTGGCAAGATTGCGAAGGGGTCCAAAACCATGGGTGTAGCATCTTCAACCGCTGGGAATACCATATTGGCGGGTTGGATCTCCCCCTCAAGATGATAGGTGGAGGACGAGCCGACGAGGGAGATCAAGGCCTTCCCTGCCATGAATTTGGTGGAAAATTGGGAAGGGATTCATCTAGGATTCAAGGAATCAATGAGGAGAGGAGGAAGAAAGGAAACGGCGGCCGAAAGATTTTCAAAAAGGGAGATCGTGATCGCCGCCTTTTATCTCTTCGTGTGACCACCGGGACGGACAAGAGAGACCACTAGCAGGCCAACGGGACGAGGGTCAGTGTTGGCGGTACCATTGGCCACTAGGCTAGCCAGGCTCAGGCAAGTTGTTCGGCTGGGGCAAGCCTAACCCAGTAGCCATAGGGTAGGCTCCAGGATACGCATTAAAATCAACCAACTCTATAAAATCTAAATCCTACACTAACCCCTCTACCGGTTATTGGAAAACTTTTAAATGATGACCATTTACCTTAAAGACATTACCTTCATCGTCCTGTAGCGTGACCACTCCGTGTGACAAAGTGTCGATGACGGTGTATGGTCCTAGCCATTTGCTCCGATGTTTTTCGTGACCGAAGAGCTTCACCCTGGAGTTGAACAGCAGCACCTTGTTGCCTGGTCCAAACTCGACCTTGATTCCCCTATCATGCCATCTTTTGGTTCATTCCTTATACATCCTGGTATTGTGATTGGCTTTATCTCTCCGTTCCTCTAGTTCTGACAACTGCATCTGTCGATGCTGTCCGGCTTGTCCCAAGTCCATGTTCCAAGTTCGAATGGCCCAGTCCGCCTTGTGATCCAGCTCAACGGGCAGGTGGCAAGTCTTCTTGTATACGAGTTGGTATTGTGACATGCCATTGGGTGTCTTGTATGCGGTCCTATATGCCCAAAGAGCATCGGGTAGCTTATGCTTCCATGCTTTTCCTATTTCAATGATGGTGTTCTGCAGAATATTCTTGATTTGCTTATTGGATGTTTCTGCTTGACCACTCGTCTAGGGGTGGTATAGAGTTGCAATGTTGTGTTGTGCCCCAAGCTCTTGTAAAAAGTTTCGGAAGGTCTTATCAAAGAATGAGATCCTCTGTCACTTATTATAATTTGTGGTATTCCAAACAGAGGGAAGATGACCACGTGGAACATCTTGCGGGTGTGCTTGGCATCGGCGGCATGGCATGGCATGGATTCCACCCACTTGGACACATAGTTGATGGCCATTAGGATGTACTCGCAATCATGGGACTTTGGAAAAGGTCCCATGTAGTCGATACCGCATACATCAAAAAGTTCCACTTGAAGATTGTATGTTAGGGGCATAGCGCTATGAGCGGTGATACCTCCATGCTTCTGGCATCTTGCACATCTCCGAATGAATTCTTTTGTGTCTTCATACATTGTAGGCCAAAAGAATCCACTCTGCCAGATTTCTGCCTGGGTGCGGAATGCACCATAGTGGTCTCCACAAGGTGTTGCGTGTCATTTCTCAATGATCTGGGTGCCTTCAGTTGTTGGTACACATCATCTCAACAGTCCGTTAGAACAAACTCGATAAAGATATGGCTCATCCCATAAGTGCCTTCTACCCTCATAGATGAGTCGTCTTTTGTTCTTCCCAGGTGGCACATCTCCCGCAACCATGAAGTTGACGATGTTTGCATACCACGAGTTCGAGTTTGTCACCTTTAGTAGCATCTCGTCTCATAGAAAATTATTTTTGGTAGCTCCTGCATGTTAGTGATTTGCATATGTGACAAATGATCTGCTACAGAGTTTTCTACTCTCTTTTTATCTTTAATTTTTAGATCAAATTCTTGCAGTAGAAGAACCCACCTTATCAATCGAGGTTTTGCATCTTTCTTAGTGAGAAGGTATTTTAAGGCAACATGATCAGTGTAAACTATTACCTTAGCTCCAACTAAGTAAGACTTGAATTTATCAATTGCAAAAACCATGGCCAGAAACTCGGTTTAAGTTGTGGCATAGTTAAGCTGAGCTCCTATCAACATTTTATTAGCATGATGTTTCTTATCTTTTGTTTGGCCGAGAATGGCCCTTACAGCTGTTGACGCCGAATCCGTACCACCGATGAGGATCCGGCGTGCGGACACACGAAGGCCTGGGAGATCTGCTTAGCTCCAGTGTAGGTCCTAAAATTGATGAAGCGCGGGCGTGCCAGTCAGTTTGATCCTGCCACTGACAAGATATGCAAAACAGCAGAACATATAGCGTATTGGCCGATAGGCCGATAGGGCAAAAACGTATCGGCCAGCCGATAGGGCGAAAACAACCGATCGGCCAGTAGGCCGATGGTGCAGTTCCAGCCGATGCCGATGCCAGCCGATGTAATTAGGGTTTTAATCCATCGGCTGTGTACTGAGCAAACATCTATATAGAAACGATCGGCTGACGATAACCTGATGATATAGCAATGTGATATAACATAATCCAAATATAAAATAAACATTAATCTGAAGATTAAATCACACATCGGCCAGTGGTCCGATGGCATAAACTCTCAATAAGCATATAAACAATAAATACTCTATTGTCATCGGCCAGATCCAATCTATATGTAAAACTCTTGGGCCGATGCAACGTCCAGATAACTCACCGGCTGAAACCCCGGTGAAACCCTTATTGGCAATCGACAGGCAGGCTAGAGATTACGGTTCTAATCACGACTTAGCGGCACTAAGTATGAAAAGAAACGCAAGATCTAGACAATCAAGCCCTCGACTGATTTTCGGGGTGGTGGATACCTTAACCAATCTAATCTAGAGAGGCGATTTAGTCGATACCGGCGTAAACCCTAAAACGAATCTCGGCCGATACGACTAAATCGAGACACCAAACCAGATTGATTAAGATATATGATAGTAGGTGCTTACGTTGACGAGATCAGAACATTGAAACCCTAGACCCGACAGCGCAGGCAGCCATAACGAGACTTACCCCTCACGGGAAGGGCATGAACTCGCCGAAGAAGACGAAAAGTAAAGGTTGGCGATGCGCCGAAGTTGTATTGATCGTGAGATAAAAATTACATGAACCTCGGGCTTACATATTTATACCCATAGGCTAACAAAGATCCTAACAGAATACGACTCAAACTTTCCTAAAGATAAAAGGAAATAGATAAAGTCCTTATTGGACACTAAACACACTTTCCTAAAGATAAAAAGGAAACTAACAAATTCTTTCTAATTAATAGATACAAGCCGCATCCTCCTCAAACTCAGTCTTCTCTGGATAAGATATTCCCGAATCTAACAAAAATCCGACTGCTGTGGGTGATTGGTTTAAGAAAACCCCCATCGGCCGATATAAGACTCTAGGCCGATACCAACCTTGAGCCGATATGGATCCTGGGTCGATGAGGACTCCTGGGCTTACCAAATTCTGGTGTTAACAGCAGCATAATCACTAGCATCACACATGATTTCAAACGGGAGTGACCAAACATGGGGTTGAATGATTGGCGCTGAAATGAGTACTTTTGGGTAACTAAAAGATTTTAAACACTCATCATTAAAGTTAAAGGGAGCATTGTTAGCTAGCAAGCTGGTGAGGGGTCTAGCTACTAAAGAGAAGTCCTTAATAAACCGACGATAGAACCCCGCATGACCCAGGAAACTACAGACTCCTTTAACATTGGTAAGAGGTGGAAGCTGCTAGATTACCTCAATTTTTGCCCTGTCCACCTCTAGATTACCCCTTTCAGAGACTCGATGTCTGAGGACTATTCCTTTACAAACCATGAAGTGACACCTTTTCCAATTAAGTACCAAGTCATTTTCATGACATCACTGCAAGACTTTGTCTAAATTCTCCAAGCATTGATCAAAAGTCTTTCCATAGATGAATAAGTCATCCATGAAAACTTCCATGATTTCCTCAATCATGTCGGAGAAGATAGACATCATGCACCATTGACGCGGGTGTGTTACACAACACAAACGACATTCGCTGGTAAGCATACGTTCCGTAGCGACACGTGAACATTGTCTTGCTTTGATCATCAGATGGATGGAAATTTGATGATAACCAGAATAGCCATCAAGGAAACAGAAGGAGTGATTCGCTAGCCTTGTTGAGCTTTTTGTAGTCAATGCACATCCTCCATCCCATGACAGTTCGTTGTGGGATCAACTCATGCAGAGAACCGGACTAATCTCTTTAAGATCTTGAAGAGAGTAGCCTAGAACAGAGCGATGCTTTTCTAGCACGGCCGTTAGTCGGGAAGTCTTATCATCAGTTAGTTTGCCACTTATAATGACAGGCGACTCGATGTCACCATGTAGAAAAGCATAGTGGAGGCCTGAAGGAAGAGGCTTGACCTCAGTTGGGGGTCGTGAAGACCGATCGGTTTTGGGTAACTCAATCATCTCCCCAAGATCTTCCTCTTCCTCGACAAATGCAGTGGTAGAGGGATTCAGGGGACTCAAAAGGAGAGATAGCCAAGACATCCACAATTTGCTCAGACTCGGAAATGGGTTTCGTCAAAGAATTTCTTGATTGCGATATCGGGATGGAAAACACTAATTTCTCGAGTTTGATGTCGAGGACTTTGGTTCGAGGCACATCACAGAAGAGTTTTTCGATGGGATGGCCTATGAGGAGGTCGAAGTCATAGACTTCGAACACATGGAAGTCAAGGATGACCTTGACGTCATTGTGCTGAATTGGCACTCAGCAGATAACCACATACCCTTCTATGATGGGACCGGATAAATCCCGAAATGTTCTGGTCGTTGGTGCCAGCGGTTCGTCCCCTAGGCACGAAAGGTTAAAGGATGCGAACATAATGATTGCACAAACAGTGGGATTATAAAGAGTTTTCACCATGGTCTCTCTCACGAGACAAGGAATGGTTAAGTACAAGAAGCTAATATGAAGTGCTTCAGACGAAAGCTCCACCTCCCTTAACCACTCTTCACTCATGATGGTAGCAGTTCATGAACCGTCTCTTTGAGGAAATTTTCCTCGAGAGGCTCATTTCAACTATGTGGGACTGGTGGTTTCATTTGCACAGAATAATTTGAGGTGTTTCCATGATCGTCAAAAAGATCACCCTCAAACTGGAATGAGAATTCCAGAGACCAAATTGCTTCTTCCTTTGGTAACCGTGGTTCGGTTGAGGATTCATCATATAGTTTGCTCACTGTAAGGGTGTACCATTGCTTCGCACTTTCTATAAGAGAAAAGGGAAACAACTTCCACTACAAGGTGTCTTGTGCCATGCCCGAAATTGACAAGCATGAACACATTTGCTCAAACTCTTGCAGATGACTATAGGGATTTTCGCTGTTGCTACCCAAGAAGGAAAGTCCCCAAACCATGGCTATAAAGCCGAGACTGGGTTCATAGCCAGACATACGAATTGGTTTTGAAGAAGGGTGTGGCTCACAGAACTCGGCCCTTGGAGCACAAAGGTTTTGAATAGAAGGTTGCTCCATAGTAGGTAAGAAGAAAAAGGAAGGAAAAGAAGGAAAGAAAAGATAAGAGGATGAACCAAGTTCGTAGAAGATACAGCAACCGTTCCCCAGCAACGACGCCAGAAATACTTGTTGGAATTTTTTACGCATACAGATCAATCCACAAGCGCACGGATACCTACTCTAGCCTTGCGTAGGAACTTCCTTCTTTATCCAGAGTCCTAGTACTAGAGCACTCAGTTGCACACTAAGCAATGAACCCGCACCGTTGAGAATATATCTCACTTAAGTAAACTAATTAAATAACATAAGGAAGACTCAAATACTTACTTTATAAAAAGAAGCGTCCGCCGAGTTACAAGCGAGAAAAAGGCCGACAATCCTAGCGCTTCTCCGGAACTCCGTTGGAAGAATGCCGACAAGTCCGACACTCCTTCGTAAAATTCTCAAAGGAACTCCGATATTCTGAGCCACTCCTTTCGAAGCTTCCCCTCACTCTCTATTTAATCCCACATACAAAAGTAAAGTCTAAAATCTAAAAGTGAGTTGTACTCTACTTTGTTGTGCCTTTTCCATGTGTGAAGGTCTCCTCCTTTCATAGCTTGTAATGGCGGTTGCGAAGGTCAATGCACCCACAATCACCATGAGAGAGCAATCCTAGACCTCCACGTGGAAGGCCAGGAAGCATGGCCACAATGTTGGTTCAGCCGAACCTAGTTCGACCTACCTGTGGGTCCCGCCTTCTGGATTCTCCTTTGGCTGGGAGACTAACTGGTGGGCCCTTATGGCAGTTAGGATGGTATGGCCCCAATTTATGTCAGTTTCAACTAACTTGTGGCCCCTCCAATCCATGTACTCGCGTGTGATTGGCCGGAGGTTCATTTTCCTCGCATTGCAGGTGTATTTTCTCCTTAATTGACCTGCATACATGTCACACCCTGGAGTTTCCCCTTCTAGCTTTAAATTCATTAAATAAATCACCTAAAAGAAATTGTTTAATTAACCTAGAGCAAAACCCCAATTGATAAATGCATTTAATTAAGTGGAAATGACATGGTGGAATTTTTCTTGAGTTTCCCATGTTAAAATACATTAATAGGATTTTTAGTAGAATTTTCAGAGCACCAGAAATAATTTTAACCAATTAAAAACCCTCCTCGCTCTCCTCTCTCTCTTTTCCCCCAATCGCCGCCCTCTCTCGTGGCATCTAGTGCCGCCGCCGCCGTCGTCCTCCCCGGCTCCGGTGAGAACTCCTCTCCCTCCTCTCTCTCACGCTGCCCGCTCAGCCGCCGCCCGCGCCGCTGCCCTCTCGGCCGCCGCCCACACCGCCGCCTACGTCGCCCCGCGTCGCCGCGCCCGCTGCCTTGGCCGCTGCGTGGTGCCACGTCGGTGCCACGTGTGCGTCCCGTGGCACGCCGTGCACCCGCCGGTCCCGTGGACTCAGACCACCATGGACCGGGGCCCCGTGCCACCGACAGGTGGGGCCTACCTGTCAGCGCCGCTGCCCCTTCCTCCGCTGATGTCAGCCCTGGGTGTTATTGCGTAATAAGTTAAATAAGAACTTTTCTGTTTATAGTAAAAACACAGTTAATATTCTAAAAATCATAACCAATTCACCCGTACTCCGTTTGAGTCCATTCAAATTGCAGAAAATTCATAAAAATGCCAAGAATCCACTAAAAATTGTTTTGTTCCCTGCTTCACCAGACTTATAGCCTGTTTGCTTGTGTGTTTTGTTTTTGTTTAGATTCCAGTATTTCCGACACTCCTGTCTACTTCGAGGTCGTTGCAAAGGTCGGTCCAGCGCAAGAGCAAGGCAAGTCATGCTTATCATTTGAACATATTGTACCTAAATTGTGAATGTCTTATTTTTCTTCAAATATTGCACTATTTTATAATGTCATTTATGGGCTTAATTACCTATTATACTCAGCCTTATGTTTCAAATATCTTGTTCCTTTGGTAGCTTGGAAAATAATTTGAGTAGTTGCTAGTGTAGGAAATGTTTAGCCCTGCTTAGATCAAGTAGCACATCAAGGGGGTCATTTCACCTAATTACTTAGCATAGTCCCTTTAATGATATTTTCATTTAAGTGACACCATGGTACTAATGAAACTAAAACATGACAAATGGTGGGCTGTTGGTGTGTGGTTTTGCTAGTAGCACCCATGGCAATTAAGGACCGGTTCGCGGGAAACCCTGAAAAAATTACCGTACTTTCCACAAGCCAGCATGGGCAACGGCTAGGCTCATAGTGTGGCTTTTCCTAGCCGACACATCCAGGCAAGGGTGGGCGTGATAGAGTTGGGTCGGCGGGGGTTTACTCGTTGATCAGCTTCTGGAATCACCTAGTTACGAGAAGGGGCTGCCTGCCTTGGTTTAGAGGTGGGGGCGAAACCTGTGGTGTGGTGCGCTTTGTTAAGGAGGGTTATGCAAAAGGTCCTGTCATAGTCCCTTTTCGGTTACCGTGGTGGTATGCCGGTGCACGGTAACGTGTCGTGGGGCGGTGTCTTGTGGGTACAGTTGTACACCTCTAATCAGAATAAAACTATTCGAATAGCCGTGCCTACGGTTATGGGCGATCAACCAGATTCACCGTGATTAGTCATACTTTTAATAACCTGAGTTAATGGAACTGGTGTAGTCCAGGTGGTGGTCTGGGCCTGTTGCAACGTGGTGTAGCGTTGGGCAGTGATGATTAATCTTGATTAATTAAATTCCACAGTCTTACTACTTTCGACTACTGTTTCTAAATGCTTTCTTTAT
This sequence comes from Oryza officinalis, assembly GCA_008326285.1. Lineage (NCBI taxonomy): Eukaryota > Viridiplantae > Streptophyta > Magnoliopsida > Poales > Poaceae > Oryza > Oryza officinalis. Next base: position 24,272,459 of record BDMV01000012.1, on the reverse strand, counting down.
GCATACAAACCCCTTAGCCTCCTTTGGTATTACTTGCATCATTTTCCCCTATTCCGGTATGACTTGTTGAGTACAGTGGGTAGTACTCAGTCTTTCCCTATCTTTCCCCACACCAGAGTTGGAGTACGTTTCCGATGGAGGCTATTCCAAGGAGTAGGCATGTGGTCGCCGTCGAGGGTGCCCGTGGATTGGTGCTGCCACGCTACGAGCGTCTAGTTATCTAGAATAGCTTGTTTATCTCTTTCCGCTGCATTTATGTAAGACATTTTTATGGTGTTTGTAAAATGTGGATCTGTATGTCAACTTTGTCATTTGTGTATCCTGGCCGGTCTTGGACAGGGGTTGAATGCACATTCTACTTGGAATTCGGGTCAGCGAATCTTTGGCGTGACAATACATATATTTACCAAAGCTAATGGAAATAGTTAGTAGTAAACTTCTACCATTATGTTTTGATAGTATAATGGATATCTTTTATGCAGGAGTTGATGGTTAAAGTTTGCACTTAACGACCGTCAACAACCCCCATCCCTGGGCCCGGGGACTAACCTCTTTATATACGACAATAGATGCTTCTATTGTTTGCGAGCCCCTAGCGGGACCCAAGTACCACCACAGCTACCAAATTACCCACTTTATTTTTCTGCAACACACAACAAAAGTTAGATAAACTCTCGCATCCGCATCTTTTTCATTCTAACAACCTAATGACTTTAACCTTCCAATAATCTCTTAAAACCCACAATTTGTTACCGAAAATAGCACATATGACAAGCAACGAACACAAAACCCATACGAGAGCTCCGGGACATGATTAACCAGACCAAACACCATTGCCCTCCAACTCCTTCAATAATCGGTCTTCAATTCTAAAGCTCTTCTGACACACTCACAAACCTCCGAAATGACGAAAACGACAAGCTAACATGTAAAACGAGGAAAAAGACTAAGAAAATCCAAATAAATAGTACATAAAAAGTAAACAAACATGTAGATCTTGATTTTAGATGAATTAAGAGACTTGAATGACCTCATTCTGAATTAATATGAATTAGTTATGAATTTTACAAATTTAATCCAATTAAACCTATTAAAGAAAAAACAATTCCAAATTAATTAAACAATTTACAGATAACTTATAACTGTGATAATAGATTAAAAACATCCGTTGGAAAAAAGATTGGATCAAATTTGGTAGATGACATATAGCAAGAAGGACTATTATGTCATTGATAAGAAGATATCTATTGATTTTGGATGGCTGAGATTAGATCTAAAGGCATCAACGGCTGAGATCGATCCAAGCTAATTAGGACAAAAGGCTAGCCACACGTGCAAACACATAGGACAGGAGGTTGACTTGGCGGCTAACTAGGCAACAACGTGGCAGCCACATAGGCTCATCGGTCGGTGAGCACGGGACGGTGGGACAGCGGCGATCTACGGCATGGTGGCGAAAGGCGAGGAAGAGGACACGATGATCCTTACCAACGTGATGGCAAGGACGAATGTGGACGGGACACGGTTGGCAGAGAGCTTGGAAAGGCGGTAGCCTCGGGTTAATGTCGACGGCGGTGTTTCGGTGATGTCCAAGCAAAGAGGAGGTGCGGTCGGGCTTCTCCTTCGTCTTGCGAACCCGCAACGAGCGAAGCGGTGAAGGGGCTCGACTGGAGATGGAATAGATCGGCTTCACAGTCACGAGGGGCTTCTAATGAGCTTCGACGGACAGGAACCGGCTACCGGCTTTGTCTATTTGGTGTAGTCCTAGTGGAGGTGATGCAAATCGGCGATGGCGAAGTCGACAGCTAGGGGCGGCTGGAGGCAGCGACACGCATTGGAGAGAGAAGGGAGCTCGGGGAGAGGTGACTTTGTCATGGGGAGCTTGGGCTACTGTTGGAAACGAGAGAGGAGGTCGAGCGGGTCCTATTAATAGCCAAAGGAGAAGGAGATGGATGCGGATTTGAGGGGATTCGGTAGCGGAAGAATTAGGGTTTATCCTGAGTTTGTCGGGATAAGAACGATGCCAAAATTTGCGGGATTCTGAACGAGATTGATGAGGCTTTCTTGGGGATAACGTAGAGGAGATCAAAGGGAATCTGTTTCCGCGATGAATTTTGGAAGGGGAGCAACAGGGAGGCCGGATTTGGTGAGGATGGTGGCGTCGGGTCGGGTGGTGGGGGCTCGGCTGAGATGAAGAACAAACGAAGGAGACTAACTGTAGCGTGGGGAGGTTGAGTGGACTCTTGGCTGGGCGAAAAGAAAAGAATAAAATGCGAAGGATACGAAATAAACTTTCTGGGCTACTTCACTTGCTGGGCCAACTCGAGAGAGGAAGCGGAAATAGACTAATTTTTTTAATTTTTAATTTTATTTATTAAAGTATTTACAAAAATAATTTTTGGTTTTAAAGTTTTATAAATCTACACCTCTAACGCTCTCTGGGAGGGCTTTTTTAAAAATTACCCTTCCAAAGAACGTTTCTTATAACGTGGCACACATCCGTTGGATGAGGACCGATCATTTTACAGGTAGCCTCCTCGCCGCCCACCCAATGGGCTGTAAGAGAGTCGCTTGCAAAATAACCGGGGTTGGCTATTTTACAGGCAGCCCCCTTGCAGCCTTTATGGCCAGTTTCTCTTCCCGTGACCATTACAAAACATCAATTGATGCATGCTACATCATAAAAAAAACGTCGGCGTTTTTTTAAAAAAGCGCTCCCAGAGAACGATAGGGGTGTAGATTTGTAAAGTTTTGAAACCAAAAATTATTTTTTAAATATTTTAATAAATAAAATTAAAAATTAAAAAAATTCGAAATAGACTTGGTCGAAGAGGCAAGCCAGCTAGAGGGACTGGGGCACGGAAAAGAGATATTTCTGGAATTGGCCCAAGATGGGTGGAGGATTTTAATTACTTTGCTATCAAGATCGTTGAAATGATTCCAAGAAATATCCTGAGAATATTTCGGCACTCAAAGTGTTTAATTTTTTATCAAGATCATTTAATGATTAATTATTATTTAAATAATTACGGGAATGTTTTTTGTATTATTAAAATTAGTATTTGAGTTCTAAAAAATCCGAGAAAATTTCAGATAGTGTAATTAATCATGAAGAAGTTACTAGAAATTAATCTAACCAGGTTTTATTTATAAAATTTTATTTGCCACATTTAACTTTACTTGTAAATTAATAAACATTTAATATAAATTTTAGAAATAATTAATTAAATAATTTATATATCCTTGAAACAAAAATCAAGGTGTGACATACGTTTTGGTCCCTAAGAAGGGAGAGGGAGGTGGTTTGGCCCATGAGAAGGGTTATAAAATAGATCCCATATATATATACATATATATATATATATATATATTGATTGTGAATGTATTGTACTGTGCATATGGATATGGATATATGAATAACTATGACTGTGTGTAAAATTGATCTGAATTTCTGTGATTATATGTTTTCTCCTTGAAATTTATAGGTTTTGCTATTTTTTTTTCTTCCCAATATATAAGTGCCAGTTGTTGATAAAAACAGGCACCTAAATGACTGCAACATGTCCGTTGGATCCAAAAACCGACACCTACTTGTACTATAGGTGTGTTTTCTTAGAGAAAACATGCACCTTTGAGAGCCACCACTTGGCCGCCAGGTCCAAGAACCAGTATCTATAATAACATACAGGTGTCATTGGTGGTTTTATTATTGGTACCGATGATTGTTGTCATCAGTGTCACTTGAGACATGTCGACTAGAAAATCCGAAACCTATGGGGGCTTTCGACTCGATACCAATAATGTTTTCTGTAGTAGTGAGGTTGTTTATCAGTAAAAAATTAATGTTCAATTACATATACTCTGTTTGCTAATGTTTAGAGTACTGAAACTAACACCACCTCACTTAGTAGCACATGGCTGTCTATTGAGGGAATAGCACAAAATCTTGTATATTATTGGGTATCGAACACAATTCTCAGATATTGCGCTTGGTATATATTCAGGTCACTATACTGCACATCATCCTTTGGAATGCATTCTCTTATCGTTATAATTGATTGGCACCTTCCATAGAAAAAAGAAACAATAATTGGCACCTACATGACTAGTGTTGATTGTACTGTGTCGTCCCAATCTAGAGAAATTGAGATGGCTCGCATATTTGGTGGATATGACGAGTGCATTGTCGAAGACGTTTCAGGTACGCATATAAAAAAATATCTGCAGTGTTTCAACATTGTTTGTTCGATTTTATCAACAGTATCTGAACGTTTAGAAATGAGTATGATATCAAAAGTGTTTTACTTTTTTATAATTTATCAAATCTTCTTGTAGTCGTTTTCACTTAATTATTGGCTTTGTCATGATATTTTCCCCTACGGCTCGGGAAAAAAAATACATGGGCACACCTCAAGCCCATCAGTGCTGCCTATACCAACGCTCATAGGGGTTTCCCGCCCTCTGTGTTATTCCTGCTGCAAATTTCATAGCTCACGGTGAAAGCGCAACACGGTCCAGTATCACTAACACACAATAATACACCTTATCACACATTTGTTTGTAACGATTGTTACAGACCGTTATTCGAACAATACGCGTTCAACAGATTCAGACCGACCTCGACAGCTTCGATTGCTATTTTCTCAATCGAGGTGTATGTACATCTAGTCCTTTAGGGGGTGGTCTCTAGAGAAACTGTTTTGATGGGAATATCCCCTCCTTTGTCATAAACCTATCTAAATATTTACAAAAAATACTCTAAAAACTTCACAATATTCAAACAACATATATATATATATATATATACATATATATTACATATAAGTATGTATATGTATGTGTGTATATATATATGTATATATATATATATGTAAACATGTATATATATACACATATATATATCATATATATATATATATGACATGTGTATATATATATATATATGTATAAATGTGTATATGTATAAATATATACCACTTCGTAAAATCATAAATCAAAACTCAACTCACACGTTGAGACATCAAGAAGACGAATTCTGGTAGAAATAATGGTGGTACTATTCATAGCAGATGTTGTCTATATTTTCTTACTACATATGTCGAATTTGAACATGACTTTTTGTGGACAGCTAGATGTCATTGTACTCAACATTGTTAATTTTGTTCAACACTGCCAATGATATGGATAAGACATATCTAATGATTTTGGGATAGGCTTGATGGGGCCCACCATGTACCAAGTCTTATACGGAATCATACATCATATACGGAAGGTATTCCGGATAAGGAAAGAGAAGCAGAATTTAAGTTGAAAACTACAAGGACTACTTGGATCGGATTCATATTTGTCTCTCTCGTTCTACTTGTACAAGGGGACATCTGTGGGTATAAATATAAGACCCCCTAGGAAAAAAGGAGAGAGGCCCAGTCAGAGTAGACACCAATACACATCGCCAGACATCAACATCAGAGATAAGTCTAGACATATCCAATCTGGTGCCACAGAGGCCGACAAGAGGGATCTAGTGTTATCTCTAATCTCGCCGAGTTCATATTCGAGAAGGAAGACTACCCCGTCGTCGCTACGTGTGGTGTTTCATGCCACCAAGCTGACAACGACTAGATAGGTTATCCCAAATATTGTACTTGTGTGATTCTGATATATAAGAGCAACACCAGCTTCGGCCAACAGGAGTAGGTTATTACCTGTTAGTTAAGGGGCCCGAACCTGTATAAAAATCCCTGTCTCCCATCACTTTTACTTCAATCTCGTGTATACACTGGTACCAACGATCTCCATACTCTACAAATACTGTAGTCTCGATCTACTCCGTTGACATTGGCGCGCTAGGTAGGGGATTTTGGTGCTTTAAGGTTTCGACGAGATGAGTTTCAAGAAGACAGATTCTTCGACGACAAACTACTCAACCACTTCGGCTTTAAGGAGACACGACCCAACCGAAGTGCATTCTCCAATGGATCGGGACCCTCGTCATCTCAGGCTTCATCGAGTCATCGTGCTATAGTGTTTCCGACGAGGGATATTTCAGTGTCTTTGGCCCTGGGAGATCCGACCCGACCAGAGTACGTTCCCCGACTACATTAGAACCATCGCCACCAGCAATTCGATATATGGAGATCAACCAAGCTTCAAGACATTACCGCCGTGGAGAACAACAGTTCGATGTTGTCGATTGAGAGGCCTCGGCCCGGATCGATTATTCTTGAACTTACATCTGCTGCGAAAAAACCCACCGTCATCGGGCCGTTCTACTTTTTGGTGCGAGTACTGACCTAACAGTTTCGAAGCCAAAAATCGTATACCGTGTCGTGTGTCTTTTAATCAGGCTTGAGGACGGTATCACGCGCCAATATCCAGCTCATATCAGGGAGACCCTTTCGGACTCGTGCCGGGCTGCCACCTCGTCCAGCCGCACACGTCCTCATCTTGCCGCATGTACGAAAGATCAACAACACATGTCTGCAATAGAAGGCCGACCAGATCGACGCATATACTAGACCCAATATATGCGGTAAGATGGACAGTAAAAAATCAATACAGCTTTACTACACATGCAACCGAAAATGCTGTGCCCAAACAGCTGTGGGCAGGAGATGAATCAAGATGTTGATCCTATACGCCTGAGAAGGTAATTAGTAGATTGGTTGTTTAAATTAATCTACTAATCTCGTAGATACATCCGGTATATATCTACAAAGGTTTTCCGTACCAATTGTCAGATTTGTAACTTATTATTACCTAGAGCATGTATTTTATACGATATCTGTTGTGTGATTGTTTCCTATATTATGCTGACTAGGGTCTAATACTGGGGGCTTGCTCGGTTCCTATTACGTAAACCATGCTTGCTTACGGTTTACATAATACCCGATATTTAATCTAAATTTGCTCGTTATATCCAAATAATACTAGAAGACATACAGTTTTTTGAGTACACGCTTGGTATTCTTTGCTATGTATCTGACTTCTAGAGAATATTTTTTAGGAATAATAGAGTTCTCAGGTAGGCAGCAGTCAGGTACAACACCATTATCGAGAACGTTCTCGAACAAATACGGAGTTGTCGAACCAAATCTACAACAAAGACCGACGACCTATCTCATATATAGCGTCAGTCATGTCTGGACTATTTGAGAGAAAGGTTGTCACGGACAATCCCCTCGCGAACGTCGTCGGCTTGATCACCCGGTACAATTGCGAACGGATATCCAGATATGGTACTAGTTGGCTATGTGAGTCATGCTAGCCACATGAGATGCACACGTAATAACCAACTTTAGCGTCCCTAAGAGTGGTCGAGGTGCGACGACACACCTGGTCTGAGTACAGGCATTGTAGTAATCCCACCACCTCTACGAGTTTTCTGCGAACGCTCGAGATGCGACTATACACCTGGTCTAAGTACTGACGTTGTAGTAATCCCACCACCTCTATGAGTTCCCTGCGAGTGGTCGAGGTGCGACTACACACCTGGTCTGAGTGCAGGCGTTGTAGCAATCCCATCACTTCTACGAGTTCCCTACGAGTGATCGAGGTGCGCCTACACACCTAGAGGCGTGGTAGCAATTTCACCACCTCTACGAGTGGTCGAGGTGCAACTACACACCTAGTCTGAGTACAGGGCGTTGTAGCGATGCCACCACCTCTATGACTTCTCTACGAGTGGTCGAGATGCGACTATACACCTGGTCTGAGTACATGCGTTATAGCGATCCCACCACCTCTACGAGTGGTTGAGGTGTGACTACACACCCGATCTGAGTACAGGCGTTGTAGCAATCCCACCACCTCTACGAGTTCTCCATGGGTGGTTGAGGGATGACACGTCTGGTTCCCCTCGTGAATGTTCTCGGCTTGATCACCCAGCATAAGTGTAAATGGATGTTCGATATGCTACTAGTTGGGTGTGTGAATCATGTTGCCCACATGAGATGCACATGTAATAACCAACTCAAGCTCCCCTAAGAGTGACTGAGTACGACTACACACCTGGTTCCCAAGCAGCGTTGCAGCGATCTTGCCAACACTCTAAACCTCCTGTGAGTGGTCGAGGTACGACTATACACCTGGTCTGAGTACAAGCGTGCTAGGTATCCCACCATCTCTCCTAGTTCTTTAAGGGTGGTCGAGGGATGACTACGCCTGGTTCTCGACCAGCGACTGTAGTGATTTCCCTCCCACCTCCCCAAGTTGCCTTTGAGTAGTCGAAGGATAACTACACCTGGGTCTCGGCCGACGGTGGCAGTGATCCTCGCACCATCCCTCTACGTTGCCTTTGAGTGGTCGAAGGATAACTACACTTGGGCCTCGGCCAATAGTGGCAGTCATCCTCGCATCATATCTCAACGTTGCCTTTGAGTGGTCGAACGATAACTCCACCTGGTCCACGGCCGGCGGTGGTAGTCATCCTCTCACCATCTCTCCGAGTTGCCTTCGAGTGGTTGAGTACGTCTACATATCTCGTCCTCGAGCAGCGGTTGTAGCAATTCTCCCACCACATCCAAGGGTGATTGAGGTACGTCTACACCTGATCTTCGACCAGCGTCATAGCCGTCCTCCCATCACGTCTTCGAGTGATCGAGGTATGTCTAATCCCGGTACTTGACCAGCGGTTGTAGCGATTCTGCCGTCACCTCTACAGGTGATTGAGTACATCTACATATCTTGTCCTCGACCAGCGGTTGTAGCGATTCTCCCACCACATCCAAGAGTGATCGAGGTACGTCTACACCTGGTCTTCGACCAGCATCGTAGCGGTCCTCCCATCGCGTCTCCAAGTGGTGGAGGTATGTCTACACCTGGTCCTTGACCAGCGGTTGTAGCAATTCTCCCGCCACCTCTACGAGTGATTGAGTATATTTACATACCTAGTCCTCGACCAGCGATTCTAGGGATTCTCCCACCACATCTAAGAGTGACTGAGGTACGTCTACACTTGTTCTTCGACCAATGTCATAGCGGTCCTCCTATCACGTCTTCGAGTGGTCAAGGTATGTCTACACCTGGTCCTTGACCAGCGGTTGTAGCGATTCTCCCGCCACCTTTACGGGTGATGGAGTACATCTACATACCTGGTGTTTGGCCAGCGGTTGTGGCGATTCTCCCACCACCTCTACAAGTGGTTGGAACGACTATATACCTAGTCCTCGACCAAGTAGTTATAGTGATTCTCCTACTACCTTTGTGATTTGTTGAGTATGACTACGCAACTGATTTTTTTACCAGTGTGGTAGCGATCTCATCACACCCCGTGCATCAATATCTGTAAGTGTTTATACATATAAACTGTGCAATATTTGTCCGTTGATCCCCTTTTCTTATATTGCTTTGTCTTGAAGTCGATCCTACTGTCCTTTTATGCTAGTCTGACAAGCCTTCGAGGTCCCTCGGACTTCGGCTGGGGATGCCCAGAGATGATAAGGTCTTGTCAGGCACTGCAAAGCCAAACGACCATGTCAGAATCGGTCATGTCAGAGTGCTCTATGGATGCGTATTAACTAAGCCATGAAAATCGGGGATTGGTTTTCCGAACTTCACAGCTAGGGGCTAGAAAATCGCTGCTTCAGCATAGTTTGTTATAAGATTTAACTTGCCTTTATGGAAAACGACTTTTCCATAAAGACAGCTGGGGGCTAGGAAGGGTATCATACTCCGATTGCTGAAGGCAGCTCCGACAAGAGTGCTCTTTTATTGTCATAAATAGATTAAGTTTATTTTCGATTTTTCAATTCACATTTTACCCCCGAGTGTTCGCTCGGGGGGCTTTTTCTATCTAACAATTTGCTCTGAGTAATTGATTTCAGGAGAGTCAGATATCGGAGCAGTTAAGTCAGACATAATGACTTTGTCACATGGTATGCACCTACTTGGCTGTCCGAGAACGGTTGGTTGAGTTCGACAATGGTTAATGGATAATGCAATGGTGTAAGCACCGTGATGAAAGATTTTTTGTCTTCAATCCAAATTCTTAATCAAGACTGGATAGAGAACTTAGTCGCATACTCCACACCTTCTCGGTCGTCTGAGAACGGTTAGGTTAGTTTGACAACTATTGTTTCAAGGTCTTTGGTCGAGAACATCAACTCGTTCATTTGCATTGAAGTCGGGGGCTACTGTCAGTGTTATGGATAAGGCATACCCAATGATTTTGGGTTGGGCTCGGCGGGGCCCACCATATATTAAGTCTTATACGGAATCATGCCTCATATACGAAAGGTGTTCCGGATAAGGAAGGATAATCAGAGTTTAAGTTGAAAACTACAAGGACTACTTAGATCGGATTCATGTTTGTCTCTCTCATTCTACTTGGATAAGGGGACATCTGTGGGTATAAATACAAGACCTCCTAGGAAGAGAGGAGAGAGGCCCAGTCAGAGTAGACACCAACACACGTCGCCAGACATCGACATCAGAGGTAAGTCTAGACATATCCAATCTGGTGCCACAGAGGCCGACAAGAGGGATCTAGTGCTATCTTTGATCTCGCCGAGTTCATATTCGAGGAGGAAGACTACCCCGTCGTCGCTACGTGTGGTGTTCCATGCCGCCAAGTTGACAACGACTAGATAGGTTATGCCAAATATTGTACTTGTGTGATTCTGATATGTAAGAGCAACACCGGCTTCGGCCAACAGCAGTAGGGTTATTACCCGTCAGTTAAGGGACTCGAACCTGTATAAAAATCCCTATCTTCCTTCTCTTTTACTTCAATATCGTGTATACACTGGTACCAACGATCCCCATATTCTACAAATACAGTAGTCGCGATCTACTCCATCGACAAAAACTCTTTACAACTATTTTTTAACCCCCAAATTTAGCATCTAAGGTAAGTATAGGAAAACGTGACCAAATTTGAAAAGGACCCGGGCTCGCCACGCGAGGCCAGTCTTATCGCTACCATAGGGCTGGTCAGACCGATGGTAGGGGGCCGGTCTAACCGATGGCATGTGCCTCGTTAAACCAGCAAAGTCCAACTCTGAGTCTGATTTGTCAGTTCTCGGGTTTTCTTGCTTGGACTGAGATATTAATTTACTAATTGGTTTCTGCATCTAATTGGACGTGAAAAAGACCGTGGGAAGCAAGTGCACCCCTCCTATAAATATAAGGGGTCATGGCAGATTAAAACTACAACCAATCAATCATCAAAATCAATTAATTATTTAAACCCTCTATATTCTACATCTCCCTTTTCTTGCTTCCTATCCCAAATAAATTCTATTCTCCTCAAATCCCCAATATGTCATCGTCTCTCGTTTCTATGACGTTAGAGGATGTCCTAGCTGGCCTGCCGAGTCTAGGACAAATCAGTATGCATTCACCTTGACGGTGTCTCTCCCGGATGGTCGATCGGTGGCATCTATCCACTTCTTACGACGGCGCGTCTCTAGGTGGCGCTACGGGTTACACATAACGTGCTCAAGGTGTAGCGGCGCGACTTGACGTCAATAGTATTTTCATTGAATTTGAAAGAAAAAAGTAAAAGAGGGGATATCAATCGAGGGATGAGAATCCATTCCAAGTCTCCCGCATATAGTTTTCTAAATAACACGTGTTTTAATAACTACGAACCAATCAGTTTTTAGATTTGAGTTCTAAAATGTGTTAATTGATGCATATATTGGAACACGGTGAGAATGGGAGCTGAAAAGGTAATTAGACAACTTTTATTTTTGCTGTGGTGATCATGCGGGAAAAAGGTAATGAAAAAATGGAGTGGAGGCCAGCTGAGTAGCTAAGGAGGAAGGAAGAATTGAGTTCAGCGGCCGTCGCTTCGGCGTACATATAATTAAACCATTTTTTATCATTTTTTTCTAAATTTTGCTTCACTGTACCTCTACAAAAGAGTGTAGATGTGCACATGCTTTAGGTGTGCAGAGACCTGAATTCATTTTTATTATTAATTGCAAGACTTAGCTGTGATGGGTGTACAGTACATATGGCTCTGTCCTAAAACTCCTATGACCCAACCTGCGAATGAAAATGACGTGCGAAAGTGCTCGAAGCCCATAAATAGGCCTGCAATTTTGATATTGCACCTAGAAACTCAAGCACCGCTCGACATATATACCTCCCCAATTCACTTCCAACGAGAGTACGTAGCTACGACTTGAAAGATCAACCACAGACTGTGCTAATCATGGCCGCATCCGCTGGATCTTGCATCCACGCATACATTCATGTTGCTCGCTTGCAAACCCTAACTATAAGCCTCGTGCTCCTCCTTGCTTGCATGCTCGTAGCACTTGCCTCGGCGGAGGAGCCACCATCTGGGTACCGCTTCGAGCTCACCCACGTGGATGCCCATGGCAACTTCACCAAGGACGAGCTCATCCGTCGCGCTGCCCAACGGAGCCGCCTCAGAGCCGGGAGAGCCGCCACGACGATGGTGGCGCTGGCGGCGCTGCTGGCTGCGGAAAAGCATAGCGGCCGCACGAAGTCTTACAGTTCCATGCTCCATTATAGCGACTATGAGTACCTCATGGAGGTCACGATTCGCAAGCGACGGTACCACGCCATCGCCGACACCGGCAGCAGCCTCATATGGATGAAGCCTCCCAAGCATCAGACGTGCCGCATGTTCCGTGGGGTGTCCTGCCGCGACAAAATATGCGCCTCCCCGCAGACCAGAAAGTATTGCGAGGGCCGTGAACGACGACCGTGCACGTACAGAACCTCGTACGGCGACGGGTTCAGCACGGCGGGCACGATGTGCCGCGAGACGCTGCAGTTCCGTGTGCCCAACAAATCCGGATACGCCGCCTCCGCCAGCGGCATCGCCGTAGGCTGGTCCAATGAGACGCGCTGCGCCAGCAACCACTTCGACTGTGACCTCAAGAACTACAACGGGACGGTGGGGCTTGGCCAGGGCGATCAGTCACTCGTCAAACAGCTAGAGGTCGGCGCTTTCTCCTACTGCCTTACCGACTACTCGAACAACACGATGAAAAGCCCACTCCTGCTAGGTTCCCTCGCCGTCATAAAGGCCTCCACGGCCACAGGCGGCCGCGGTGAACTCTATACCACGCCATTGCTCAGCATGAGCGGTTCATCCCAGTACTATGTCCACCTGGAGTACATTGAGATTGGAGGCAGTCGCACATATCTGACCAACAAGTCGGAGACGCCCAACATGTTCATAGATTCCGGCGCCTCCTTCACCGTCCTGGAGGACAGAGCTCACAAGGCGTTTCTGGACCATGTGAACAGCGTCATGCATCCCGTGAAGCCGGTGGAGAATAGGACGACCATCTGCTACCCAGGGACGACAAATCTACCGAGAATTCCAGACTTAGAGCTGCACTTCACCGGCGGCGCCGTTTTGTATATACACAAGGACAAAATGATGTACGTGGACGAAGGGTGGCAGGTCTGTTTGGCCGTTGAGAATAACCCCACGGCCCCTATGGCGGTCTCCGTCCTAGGCAATTTCCAGCAGCAGAACGTACACATGCACTTCGACATCACCGAGAAGAAAGTGTCATTTGTGCAGGGTACCAATTGTAATGAGCTCTGAAACATATAGGCATGAGCATGTGCACACATAATGCTAGCTGTTAGCTGTAATAATGTTTACACATGCCTACGCCTACGTGCACGTAGTCACTTAAGAGGCAGCAGATCGATTATCCGCCCGTGGTGACCAGCCAATAAATTACTGTGATCATATTGAATAGTAACACGTCAGTGAATTGCAATGCCCAATATATACATATCTATACCTTATATAGAATTATAATCCATTAAACATCTAAAACTCGACATGTAAGCATATTATTTATTAATACTCTTAAGCTGGACATACAAACATACCATATTAACCCACTAATTCACTTAAAACTCAACATATAAGCACAGATAATAATTACATTTACAATTTTTAACATTGTAAAACTCAACATACACATGTTAAATCATTATCCTCAAATCATTTTTGAAATATTTCAATCTAAATCCATCAACACTTATATAACCATTAATAACATATATTAATTCATATATCCCGAAAAAAGCGTGGGGTGTCATCAAGTATATATACACACATATCATGGAGATAAATATCAAATGAATACATGTTAAATGTTGTAAAACTGATGGATAGATTTGGTTTGGGTTGAAATATTGTATGGTAATTTAGAATGCTTGTTCATGAGGTTTAGAATGTAATGTTATAAATGTAATTGCTATGCATGCATGTTAAGTTGTAGATGTTTAATGGGTTTGGTGCGGTATAATTGCATGTTAGTCTTTAGGATATACTAATAATTACTATACTTATATGTATAATTACATATTGAGTTTTACATGCTTAATGCGTTTTAACTTTATAAAGGTATAGATATGAATGGGTGGCACGGGTCGTTAATTATCGGGATAGGTGAGGAGATGGGACGGAAGCTAGAACAGGTTCGGTTATCTCTAACGGGCTTAAAGCACCAACTCTATCGAGCAGGGCCCCCGTCACTTTGGTCAGTGATGTGAAAAAATATCTCAATCGGGTATCCGTCCGTCACGGATGACTCTTATCTCTGACGGGCCTAGATTATAGCTCGTCACGTTTTTTGGGTTAGCCTCTGGCATTTGCCCTCACTCGTGTACCTTCCCGATAGGTCACCCATCCTGAAATTGCACAAGGGCCAACACAATTAACCTCATAGTTCTTTGGAGATTGGCTTCTAAGAAAGAAATTGTAGTTTGTTGGTGTAAGTATTCTATTAATCCTATTAACCCGTGGACCACGATGTCACACCCTAGCATCCCCAATTCATATACATTCATTCACATACACAACCATTAATATATTTAACACAACCACATTCATATAACATCCCTTTTGATCACATATTGAACTATATAGAATTTGAATTTTAAAATATAAGAAATTCAAATATTTTTTCGGGTAGTAAATGATTTCAAATTGAAAAATTATCAACAACAAAGTTGTACAACTCATCAAGATCTATAACTTTTACTTTGGTCTTTTTGCTATATAACATTTTTTTGAACAATTTGAATTTGAATTTAAAAATATGACAATTTGAAATAATATTTTCAAATACTAAATGATTTCAACTGAAAAAGTTATCAACAAAAATGTTTTATAACTCATCAATATCTATAACTTTTATTGTGTTTATTTTTCTATACAACATTTTTTTGAACAGTTTGAATTTGAATTTGAAAATATGACAACTTCAAACAACATTTTGAAATAGTAAATGATTTCAACTGAAAAAGTCATCAACAACAAAGATGTATAACTCATCAAGATCTATAACTTTTATTTTTGTTATTTCTTCATCCGGCAAAGTGATAGTAACATTGTTCATAAAATTCACATATCTCTCATCTGGTTTTATAAACTATAACACACATATGTAAATTTTGTGAACAATGTTACTAACAATTTGTCGGATAAAGAAATGACAAACATAAAAGTTATAGATCTTGATGAGTTATACAACTTTGTTGTTGATGACTTTTTTAGTTGAAATCATTTAGTATTTCAAAATATTATTTGAAGTTGTCATATTTTGAAATTCAAATTCAAACTGTTTAAAAAAAGTTGTATAGAAAAATGACCAAAATAAAAGTTATAGATCTTGATAAGTTATAAAACTTTGTTGTTGATAACTTTTTCAGTTGAAATCATTTAGTATTTAAAAATGTTGTTTTGAAGTTGTCATATTTTCAATTTCAAATTCAAATTGTTCAAAAAATACGTTATATAGAAAAATGAACAAAATAAAAGTTGTAAATCTTCGTAAGTTATATAACTTTGTTGTTGATAATTTTTCCATTTGAAATCATTTATTATTTAAAAATGTTATTTGAAGTTATCATATTTAAAAAAGTCATCCGTGACGGGTTATAATCTAGGCCCGTCAGAGATGACAGTCATCCGTGACGCCTTATAATCTAGGCCCGTCAGAGATGAGATGAGAGTCATCCGTGACGGGTTATAATCTAGGCCCCGTTATGGGTTATAATCTAGTCCCGTTATGGATGAGATGAGAGGCATCTGTGACGGATTATAATCTAGGCCCGTTAAAGATGAGAGTCATCCATGATGGACACTAACTTGGTGTCTGATTGAGATATGTAATGTTATCTCAATCGGACCTAAACAACGGCCCGTCACTGATAGGTGTCATTCGTGACGGGCCTGAGTTTTATGCCCATCTAACATGTCTGTGCGACCATATCTCAATCGGACGATTTTTCGGCCCGTCACAGATGACTCATCCGTGACGGCTTACTAATTTCAGACATGTTACAAGCCGTTACGGATGGAAGGTTCTGTACTAGTGAAGGAAAAGGACTCTAATTATATTAACTAGTACAAATAATACTCTTAACAAAATGAAACAAGGCATTTTCCTGACTCATTAACTGTCTGTGGTACCGAACACTATATGTATGGCACCCCGTGCCACAAAGCATGTATGGCACCTCACTTCACATTTTGCCACCTAACACATACACACATCTTAAAGCACTATTACCTTCAAAACCGTATTAGGACATAGAATTAACCAGCGATCGCTGACCTCACACGCACAGAAGCACGGTGGCGCCGACCCAAAGGCAGGAAACGGACAGCTGGTGGCAGCGGCAATGGCCGACGGCGACAGTGGCGCCTGCGCCCACACAGCAACACGACAAAGATCAACGTAGCGGCAGCAAAAAGCGGAGTTCCACGTAGCGGCTCAATGCATCGGCCCGAATAGCCGATACATCGAGTAGCTCGCCGTTAGACTGGGACCGCCACGCAGCATGGGGCTCGAAAACCAACCAGCACGGTGGAAATTGGAGTAGACTTGCATGATCTGAGAAGAAGAAGATGCATGATCGCAGAAGAAAGTAGTCATCTAACATCACTCTGGGAAGAAAAAAAAAGAATAAACAGCAGTCGTTTTCAAGGTAAACAAAAATTGCTTTACTGTTCCAGCATTCTTCCAACAAAACCTGGATCCGGATTTACTCTACTTAGCTATTGGTAGAACAAGAAGAGGAATCTCGTGTCACACCCTAAAAATCGTTAAATTATAAATTGTTGTGAAAAAGAAATTTCTAGAATTTATTCATTAATTAAAGTAAGTGTTTGAATAAAATCTATGAAAAATTTGAACATTAAATCGAGCTAAATAAAAATTTCCTTGATAAATCGTTGGTGGATTTAATTTTTATTAAATTCTCCATAATTAAGTACACTCTGGAATTTTCTTGGATTTTTCGGAGCTCAAATACTAATTTTAATAATACATAGAATATCTCAGTAAATATTTAAACAATAAATTAATCATTAAATGATTTGGTTATAATTATTTAAATGTCCAAGTAATTTCAAGATTTTTATTGGAATTATTTGAGTACTGGAAGTATTTTTAATAATCAAAAGATCATTTCAGCAATTATTTAAATTAAAAGTAATTAAAAATTCTCTTGAGCCAAATTCGCAAAGTCTACTTTGCGTCCTCCTAGTTCTCTCTCAGGCCTGCCTCTCTCCGTGGAAGTCTGCCTTGCGTCCCTCCTTCATTAGTGCCGAAGGAAGGAAACCCGACAGAAAGTCTGCTTTGTGCCTGTCGCTACAGTATCTCCTGCAGCCGTCTATCTGCCGAGCCCGTGTTCTGTAGCGCCGCATCCCGCATCAAATCCGGCCTCCCCATTGCTCCCCTTCCAAAATTAGTTGCGGGAACGGATTCCCCTTGATCTTCTCTTTCTTTCCCCAAGAAATCCTCAAAAATCCCGTAGAAAATCTCCGTGAATCGAAGTCGTTTCCTCTCCGGTGAACTTGGGATAACCCTAGATAATCCAACGTCGAATCCTCACGTTTTAGGCCCAGATTCTTTCTCCCGAGCCTATAAATAGGATCTCCTCAACGCCCTCTTTCGTTTCCCCTCCTTTTTCCAAGTCGATGTGCCCTAGCCATCTCTCCCCGCGAGTTCTCTCTCTCCACCTCAGGCCGCCGCTCCAGCCACGCCGCCCGTCGCCATTCGTCGTCGCCTTCGGTCATCGTCGCCACCGTTGGTTTCGCAAGGAGACGAAGCTCGGCCACCCATTCGTTTCCGCCGAAGTCTACCGGAAAGCTGCCACCACCATTGACCCGACACCGTCGCCGCTTGGAGCTCGCCGCCGGCCATCATCCTTCACTGTTCGTCATTGCATGATTAGTGGTAAGGATTGCCTCGGTCCCCTCTTCCTCCCCGTGCTTTCGGTTTCTACCGCCGTGCCGCCGTTTGCCATCGCCGCCATCATCCAGTGCCGGCCGACGTCGATCCCACGTGGCCTCCACGTCAGCCGCCACGTTGCCGCCATGTTGCCACCACCTCAGCACCACACATCGTCCCTGTCCTACGTGGCTGCCAAACCTAAACCCCAGATTGGTTTGATCCTAGCCGTCTAATCTTGGTCAACTCCGGTCAAAGAAATCCTAGCCATCCATTCCATGGACCCGTAGACCTCCTCTGTGAACTTGGTCCATGATAGACCCGGTCCACCATTCCAATCCATGACATACGGGCCCCGCTTGTTAGTGACGTCAGTCCATTTTCACTCTCTCTCTCTCTTCGCTGATGTTATTATTATCCCTTGTCAGTTTTAAAGTAATTCAATATGATGTCATAAATCATTTATTTGTTTTTTTATAGGTTATAATTGATTAAAACTTCATTAAATCATAACTAATTCACCGTAACTCAGATTAATGTGGTTCAAATTGCTAAATTTATCTAAAATCAATATCTATCTATTAAAAATATTCATAACTTATGTCATAAATCTATTTAATTCTTTTTAATTAGGTTTAATTGGATTAAATCTTGTAAAAATCATAACTAATTCATATGAACTCGGAATGAAGCCGTTCAAGTCTCGTAATTTATCTAAATTCAAGTTCTACCTGTTTATGAACATTATTTGTACTGTTTATTAGGTTTCTATTAGTGTTTTTCTTGTTTTGCGTTCTAGGTTTAGTTTTCAGTCGTTTCGAAGGATCGTTTGTTCATTGCAGAGATTCCTAAAGATGAATTGAAGACGCTTGTTTGCAAGGCAAGTCACACGGATCCCAAACACAATTCTTTTGAGCATGTTGATCCTATATTTAAATTATCTATTTGTTTCAAATATGTATTTATTTTCGAATATCATTGGGTGGTGTGAACCTATTCTTTGTATGGCCAATTTGCATTGATTACCCTATTCCTTGATACCTTGGGTTATAATTTGACTAGTTGGACTTTATATATATTGGTTCAACTAGAAATTAGTTATAATTGCTTAGCCATGCAAAGAAACTCTAATATCATTTTATGTCGGAATAATTAATGCTTCACTATTACTTAATTATGGATATTTAATGGTAGCTCACGATGATCAATCATGATTGGTTAATTGATTTGACAACTAAAACTTGATTAATGATGGGTTGTGAGCACATGGTTTGAGGTTTGGATGATCGTGCTCATAACATTTAAGGACCTGTTCATGAGCTATAGTTGTGAAGCATTAACCGCACTAACCACAAGCCAGCGTGGGCAACGGCTTTACCTTTAGTATAGTATGGTTCATTATGGGGCACCAGACTATGGAGTGGCGATAAATCCATGGGGGTCGCTGGGGAGTCCATACCTTGGTTAAAGGGGGTGATTATGATTCGGGAACGGTGCACTATTTTGAATTGTGTTATGCGAAGGGTACTGTCACAGCTCCTTTCTGAGCTACGGTGATGGTATTGAGGCGCGTGGTAACATGTTGTGGGGTTGTGTCTTGTGGGTAAATTTGTACACCTCTGGCCAGAGTAAAACTATTCAAATAGCCGTGCCCGCGGTTATGGGCGAGCCTAACAATATTTTTCATGATTAGTCTCACTTGCTTCCTAATAATAATAATGTGATATATGGTGATAATTGATTTAGCTCCTAGTATGGAATGGCTAATTCCTGGTTTGGAGGTTGGATCTGTGCAACCGGTCATGGTTGTTCAGTGGTGGTTTGGGCCTATACAACACGGGCTGTTGTTCAGTGTTGATTAATATTGTTTAATTAATTACTCTATTGTTTTAAAAATTCTCAACTCTTTGCCAAATGCTGCTTTCGCAAATGAACCTTATATTATGCCATCCTTTGGTACTCCTTGCACTTGCATATTTGCTGTGTGGCTTGTTAAGTATTCCATGTACTCACCTTGCAACAATCATCAAACCTCAGTTGAAGAGAAAGGATCCAAAAGGAGAAGACCTTTGGCTTAGATCCCAGTTGAGCTGCCTTTGGGAGTGGAGTAGAAGCTTTGCTAGATTTTCTTTTTCGCTGCAGTTTTATTCGTGGTAAGGACTAAGTGCCTCTTCTATAAGTATTTATCGTTTTAGTTTATTTGGTACTGTATATTTAAATTGTCAATTTGTGTACATTGGCTGATTCCTGGACGAGGGTTTAAGGCACAAATTAGTTTGGAAATTACTTGTGAATTTTCGGGCATGACATCTCGTAAACTGCACACCGTCGCCTCCAGCCTTCGTCATGTGGGGCATGACTAGAGGACAGAGCGGAGAGGGGGAACGAGAAACTCACCTCGAACCTTGGCTAGCAGCGGCGGTGGCGGCACGCCACCATCCATCCCACCAAGATCTATGTGGAGATCATGGGTACTGCATACCCACTCGGCCTGCTTATCTAATTAGAGATACGTAGTGAGCCGAATCCATGTATTATGTAATATATTCGGACTTGGATTCAACGTTGTCTTGTGTTATACAGAATGTTCCATAATTTGGGTTAGATATTGTCATGTAATAGATTAGGAAATTGATGTCGTGCCTGCTTAGGTTTTCCTTTGTAACCCTATCCCTCAACCTATATAAGGTGGGCAGGGAGCCCACCAAGGACATAACCACAACTCAATCGTTAGATCAATATAACATCCAGCGGATTCAATTTCCAAAACAAGAGTAGGGTATTATCTCCCGTCGACAAGGCCTTATCGACGGGTTATACCTATAGATCGTATGCTGAGGGTATTGGGGTACGTTAGAACAAGGATCTGGTACGTTGGAATTAGGATCTACACGAAACGACATCAAGCACATAGAAGACAAGGATTATATTGGTTTAGGCCCCTCGTAAGTTAATAGCCCTAATCTAGTTTATATAAAATTATGATGAGAACCACAGAAATTACAATAGAGAACAACAGAAGTAACGAGTTACCGACTAGACCCTTAGAGAACGACTCGACAAGATCAAACCGGCGAGTTGTGTTCGAGTCCTCCGGATTGCTTCTGCTATTGCTAGTGGCTTGCGCTATGATTCAATGATCCCGTACCCCTGTGGGGCATTATATTTATAACGCAAATTGTCTTGGCTTCCAAGTAGAATTCGGAGAGTATTTCTGGCATACAAGACCACAAAGTTTGTATCTACTTCGAATAAGACTCTAACACCTTCTATTCGGTAGACGGTTTCCCTACGTATTAGCCAAATTCTGCAATATTGAGGTAACCTTCCTGTATACTTAAGGGTATGTCGTACCGGTATACTTCATGACCCCAAGGATAAGAGGTATGCCTAATTCGTATTCCTGACAGTAGCCCCCGACTTCAAATCGAATGAACTCACAATGTTCTCGAGCCGAAGTCCTTGAACAAATGATGTCATGCTCACCTAACCATTCTCGAGACATTGAGAAGGTAAAGAGCATGCGACAACACCATTGAAGAGCAACGGTCCACTATGAATTTGAATTGAAGTCTAAAAAACTGCCATAAACAAATTAAAAAAATCATGACAGCAATTTCTCTTTCTTCCTCAAATTGAAACTGTCAGATGTGACCTATAAATTCCAGTTCTAAGGTTCATTTGGGTTACGTTTGCACAAGTGATTTTTCATCTTCTTGTTTTCCCCAACTCTCGCATCGTCTGCCAGCCAAAGAACCCTAACCCCACTCTTCTTCTTCATCCTCAAGCCAGTCCTATGGATTTGGGAAAACCCAGCGCCGGCACGGAGGAGATGAAGAAACTACAGGTTGAAGGATCCATCCCTGGGAGGAAAATCCAGGATCGCTCGGAAGGAGGTAGTAGTCCTAACCCCACATTAGGGCAAGTAGTTTGTCTTGAAGATTTTGTATAATGCGGTTTTTTGCCTCCTCCTTCCAAATTTCTTCTTCTGCTCTTGGACTTCTATGGCCTCCATCCTCTCCACCTCAACCCAAATTCCATTGCTTTTCTTAGTATCTTCACACTTGTTTGCGAGGCGTACCTTGGGTACCTCCCTTCCTAGATTTGTTTAGATATCTGTACGAGCTTAGGTGGATGGAGGCTTGTAGAATCTCCGGTTGCATCGGCTTCCTCCTCCGAGATGGAATCAAGGCGGAGCACATCCCCTACAACTAGCAATCCAGGTCGAAAGGGTTCTATCTCCATGTGGAAGACCGCCCCGCCAGCCTCGCTGTCCCAAACGAGAAGCCTGAGCACACTCCTTCGTGGACATCGAGACCTTCCTTGACCTCCTCTCTCAAAATATTCGTAGAAAAAATCCATGACCTTCGAAAACAACGGTTGTCAAGGTATGAAGTCACCAACGACTTAATACGTCGTCGGATCCAACCCCTGCAAGCCCGTGCACACCCCGCGTAGGAGTACTCAGGGGAGCATGACGAAACACGGATCTCGATTCGAGGTATACGTTCTCGCAACCCTCCTGACCTCAATTCGCCCACCAACTAGATCTCGAATACTGATTATAATATCTTGCTCGCAGATCTTGATGATAACATTGTGGCCATGCAAGTGGGCCACATGGTGATTGAGATGCCGTCGGACCCCGAGAAGCTCCTCACGCCGGTATGCGACCTCCCGTCCTCAGACAAGGATGCTACCATCAATGTAAGTGACCTCAGCTACTATTCCTCCCTTGGAAATCAATATCTGAAGGAGTAGTAATCTAAGTTTTGTAGGCCCTGCTTCTAATGGACGTCATTAGTCCGCTTGCTAATCACCAGTTTGGAGCCTCTCTGAAAGACAAGACAACCTTAGAACAAGTGGCGACCGTGAGCGTCCCGAGCGGCAGTGGAACCAAGTCCTCCAAGAGGAGGTGGACAGCCTTGACAAAGTCGTCCGGAGTGGGGACGCTTGTCCAGACAAGCGGCTCCGAGGTTAGTTGTACCCCTTGTGATTTGTAAATCATCTCAAGGAGCTCCTCGGTCTTAACTTACACGTCTTGCAGACCATTTCTAGCGCCAAGCCCTCATCCTAGGGGAAAGGAACGCTACTGAAGCGATCGAAGCCCAAGTAAGTGAATTTCTCATCTGATCTCGCAATCCCCGCTCTCATATTGTTTTTAGCAACACATGCTTTTTCTTGATGCAGCGCCACTCCCACGAGCTCTGCTCAAAGCACCGGTCGTGTAGATACGAGCTCCACTCCTCCCGCTGCCATCGTCGTCGCTACGCCAGCACCACCTCCCCCTCGGCCCAGCGCCTCAACTGCTGTCGTGTCGCCTTCGGCAATCGATAGACTCGTCGTGGCTGGCCGCCTGCTACAGTCCAGCACACGTGACATTCTTGCCAAGGTTGAGCGGCACAGGAAAGCCACTTTGACCGCGGACTACCATGTCGCCTAGCTGGAAACACAACTGGCGGAGGTGCAAAGGGACTTGAAGATACTCAATGACGTGGTTACCGGCCACGAGAAGCAGCGACAAGGTTGGGAGAAGAGGATGGAGGAAACACAAGAGAACCTGGCGTCACTCCGACAAGGCCTCGAGGACAACTACGGGTGGTTCGACACGATGGCCCGTAGCTTAGCCATTCACGAGAAGGGCCCCAAGTTCCCTGACGAGACAACGGTCTTGGGGTCCTTGGGCACCCTCATCGGCAAGCTGGAGGGCACGTCCACCAAACATGCCAAGCAAGTCACCGAGGAGATGTACACCGGTCTTAAGACTAACGAATGTCACGTCCTCGGATGCCTCAAGCTTATGCACCCCAAGATCAACTTGGAGGTGGTGTTGGAGAAGGGCAGAGCCGAGGCGAGATGCGACGATGTGACGTCGGAGCTTGTGGAGCTGGGGGAGAGTGTCATTCCATTTTGTGAATAGTAAACTGCTGCTCCCCATTTTAAGTTGTAATCTTAAGATCAATTGCTAAGCCCATTGTCCTTTTCGAGAACAGTATCCTTTTTTGTTGTACCTACGTCTTTGGCACTATTGTGATGATTTGTAGATGTGTTGAAGGCAAGGTCATCCAGCAAGGAGGACGTCCTCGCGGTCATAGCGCCGCGATCCCTTCGCCTCACGCTTCCTTGACTCCAAGCATCGATTACCAAGCCTTGGTCGTCGTTAACCTAGATAGCGCGTTCGATCCATTGGGACTCCAACTTAACTCTCTTCTCGAGCAGAACCAAGGTATGAAAGTTAACCTTTATAGCTTTTGCACAGAGGGACGTAATCAAGATCAAATATCATATGTAGGCTTGGAGAACACTTTAGAAGAGAGAGAATGCTGTGCCGAGTGCTAGAGGACTAAGTTCAAGAAGGTGGAGCTCAAAAAGATGGTTGATGCTGCCTGCAATGTAGGGAACTCTGGATTGACAACTATCTCGAAGGTTGTTGTCTGGCGCTTATGCGGCTGTGTGAGGAGTTGCGGGTGGTCCGTCCTCCTCCCGAGAAGTTGATAAGTGGCTATCTTCCATGGATGCGGAGTACATGCTACCAACTGGCAGGGACCGGGAAGTGTTTCGAGAACAGCTTGAAGCAAGAGTGTCGCCGCACTAGCCGGTATGCAGGTGGCTACATCCTCACCTGTATCCGAGATGGTCGTCCACAGAAGAACTTAGGATTTCTCTAGGAGGGCTTCACCCATTCTCGGATGAGGCCAGATGAGATCGACCGCCTCGTGTAATCTCTTGCTCCGTTGGCCGAGGACATCTTCACCACGATGAACTGGCAATGGTCGTCTTGTAAGTTTTGGTCCCTGAAAGACACTTGATGTAAATGTTAGAACATTTTATAATTTTGCTTATGTAAAAATTGAAATCTATGTCTAAGCAATTATAAAGAAATAGTGTACGAGTACTCTCGCGAGAGCTGCCTTCTACCGACAACGTATGGTACTCTCCCTAGCCCCTAGATGTTTTTGTGGAAAAATCATTTTCCACAAAAGCAGTCTAAATCGTATAACAGACCATTCTGAAGCAGCGGATTCCTACCCTATAGGATCGAGATGTCGACTAGAGGGGGGTGAGCAGGTGATTTAAGAACTAAATGGCACTTAAACAAAATTAACTTAAGTTGCTAGGCAAGGTGAGGTGCAAGGTTAACAAAGCAACTAAGTTAAGTTTTGCAAACCTAGAGTGATATGAGCTCAAATATGTCTCTATGAATGTAAATTGCACAAATGTAAATGCAACAAATAAATGAGATAAGAGACTAGGAATTTTTCACCGAGGTTCGGAAACTTGCCGGTTTCCTAATCCCCGTTGAGGCGAGTCCAACTCCACCGCTCAACCACGAAGCCACCACACGCCCCCTTCGTCAAGGGGTGGGCATGGTGGGAGCCGGCCCACGAAGAGGACTACCCAAGCCTCGATCACTAGGGTAGTTCTTCCTTCACTCCGAAGGTGATAAACTCTAAACCACTCACAATCGTCATCGGGCCTCCTCCACAATCTCCTTGGAGAGGTCACCGGGCAACTCCTCCACAAGCCATCTAGCAGGCGACGACCTCCAAGAGTAATAAGCAATGACGCGGCTCGGAGATGATCTTGTGCCACACTAGCTCTACAATGAAGCAATGCACTTGACTCTTGGCTCAACAATCTGTCAAACACACTAAATGGATAAACACAAGCTCAAGTGAGTGTGGGAGAGATGGGGGGTATTTATACCCCACCCCACAAAAGCTAGCCGTTGGAGGTCAAAATCCCCAACTCAGTGCAGTGCTGGTCAGACTGCCGTTGTGTGGCCGGTCAGACTAGACTACTTTGTAATGGGTAGAAAACTAGCCATTACAGGGCAATCATAGAGCAAAAACGAACTGACCGGTCAGACCGTAGTAGGATGGTCGGTCAGACCGACCTCGGCTCGGTCGGACCGCCACGGGCTCGGTCTGACTGGTTACGGCTCTGACGGTTCGGGTTTTCCACCCCAAAGCGCCACCACCAACACACAGCCGGCCTCCAGAGGGCCGGTCAGTCCAGCCAAATGGCGCTGGTCAGACCGGCCAGGGAACTACGGTCAGACCGGCTCAAGGTCCTCGGTCAGATCGGCCCTAGCAACAAACTCAGCAAGACATGAAATAAGAAATGAGTCTAATATGCAAATGACCTAGTGTGGCATTTTGATCATCTCTTTGTCTGGGTCATTACTCCACTTGGTAGTATGGCAAAGCTATAATTAAACTAGCAAATATTTGATCGCCTAACTCCTCGATCAATTTAAAATTAAAACACTAGTTTACCGTCTTCTTTTCCTTTTGCTTTGTGCCATCAATTTTAATCCTTTGGAAAACATCCATGCATATATATCACATGGTCCTAACTCAACAAATATAACTCAAAGAAATAGTTAGTCCACAATTAGCGCTTGTCATTAATTACCAAAATAAACAATGGGGGCCTAGATGTTTCAATCTCTCAAAGACATATATAATCACAATGATGACAAACACCTCAAACAAATATAATCACAATGAAATACATGGATACAATTTGCAATGAATGGAAACTGCTCCCCCTAAACATGTGCATATCAATGACAATGAACACATGTGGAACAAATGCACTAACCAAGGTGAACTTCACATATAGTTCAATCAATTGCATAAGATGGTCACAAATATATCAATATAACATCCACCATTCATCATAGCACAAATTCACCACGTCTCACATAAACATCCTTAAGGGCTCACAAGAGTAACTTAGGCTATTACAAGACCACGACGGGTCCAAATGACACACAAGTTCAATAAAACGATAAAAAACACACAAGATAGAGTAATAGTCCATACCCATACATAATATATAGCCCAACCATCTTAGGGTGAGTTCTTCCCCTTACTTTCCCAACTCACATCTCTCTTTTTCCGCGCGCACGCTTTTCAAACTGCTAAACGGTGTGTTTTTTACAAAAAAGTTTCTATACGAAAGTTGCTTTTAAAAATCATATTGATCCATTTTTGAAAAAAATTTTATCAAATACTTAATTAATCATGTGCTAATGAGTCGCTCCATTTTTCGTGCGGAGGGAATAAATTCTCAACACACACTGCCGAACACACCCTTAGCCTACTAGATAGGAGGTAACTAATCTCACTACTACTAGTCCCATCCCAAGGATAAAAACATCGTACAAGACATTCTTCTCCCTTTTTTGGCATCAAGCACCAAAAAGACCTTCATTCTTGTGGAGGAGAAGGAGGACGAGCCGAAAACGATGGGTGATGAGAGTCACGGCGACGATGGTAGACAAAAGCATGGGTGCTCTCCAAAATTTGAACTTGTTGATCCAAAACACCAACTCGAGTGTTCAACCTTCCATCCGTTGCATTCAAGTCCCCAATATCCGTTCTCAAGCCTCGCACATCCTCATACATGGCTTCTTGCCCTGTGCTTAACCTTGAAATGTTATCACTTAGGGTATTTATAGCCCCAAGCACCGGGTTAAAGTACTCATGAGGTTGCATCTCAAAGTAGGCATATTGAGGATAGAAAAAAGCATTTGGATCAAACTTATGAGGAGGAGAAAGAGGTGGTGGTGCAATAGAGATTGCGCCTTGATCAAATGTGGGTTGACGCACTCTAGAGGCTGTAGGAGTTGAAAGTTGAAGCCTTGGCTTGTATTGCTTATGCTCCTTCAAGTTGTTTCCAACATTTCCAAGCTTATTTTGGATCAATTTCATGATGTGTGGTGCATAGTATATCCCTTGTCCAAAAGTCCCCTTAGAGATGGCTATCTCTTGCATCATGAGATTGATGACATCAAAGCGACGTCCCTCCAAAATGGCATCAATCACATGCCATGCAACTCCTCGGATGTCATCATTGTTCCCACACCTAGGGAGGATAGTGGCTCTCACAATGCGGTTGACCACGCTAGGGATGGTCCTCAAACCTGCCACCTTCCCATAGGTGTGCCTCCCCCCATCCTCATAGAACTGTGCAAGGTCATCAATGGTGAGTGGGTTGCGGTTGAGCTCATCATGTAGATCATCACCATTATTGAACCGGATGTTCAATAGATCCTTGAACTCACGCCGAGTGATAGAGCATTGTATAGTCCCTGGCATCCACCTCATAGCATCATAAGACCCTGAGACCCAAACTGTGGCATATAACTGCCGGATCATCTCCTCATCATAATCTTGCCTTAATGTCATGATCCGGTCAATTCCCACTGCCTTGAACATCTTCTGTAAGTCCTCAAACTCAGGAGTCTCATTGATGTTCCTCCAACTGATTCACTTGTGCTCAGCAAAAGCCTTTCTTGCATAGACCTGCTCAAAGATAGACTTCTGAAATTGAGTGTGGAACCTCTGATCATGGGTGTCTTTGGGCCTCCGGAATTGATCATGATGGCGAAGGATTTGATACTAAGTGGCATTCCTCGTGTTGAGCACAAACTGAATGGAAGGGTCAAGAGGTCCCTCATCATCTTCCTCATCATCCTCCCCATCATCACTGCCATCATCGTCATCATCATCATCACCATTTTCTTCATCCACTACCGCCCCTTTCAACCTCTTCTTCTTCCTCCTCCTCACTTTGAGCATAACACTCAGCAGTGGACTCCTCTTGCTCACTCTCGGATTCTTGTAGGGCCGCTTGACGACCATGGTGAGTGCGAGGAGCCATCACTGTCAAGAAGAAGCAAGGAGTGGAGTATTAGCAAAAATCTAGAGCACATTTGAATTTTGGAGCAGAGATAGGCAATGTCTCTGTCAGGGGCGGTCACACCGCGGCCTGTAGGCCGGTCAGACCGGTGGCATAGGGCCGGTCAGACCGCCAACATACGGCCAGTCAGACTGGTGGCATAGCTATTGTCAGACTGCCGCAGGTCGCTGTCAGACCCTCACTGACAGAGCACAAATTGCAACACATGTCCACCACTACTCAAATGATTCTAAAAACTTGCTAGAACAATTTTGCACAAGGTGAGGAACATGTGCAACAAGGGATGGGTCTATTTCATCACGATTTGAACGAACTACCCTTAGCCCTAAAATGAAATAGATCGATTCGAAGTTAATCACAAGAGGGAGAGGGATTTACCGGTTGAAAGGAGTTGAATCATACCAAGAAACTACCCTCTATTGGTGCAAATCGAAGACACCTCTTCCTTCACCTAGGGTTCCATGCCATGGATCACAAAATCAGCAAAAACGCGAAGTAATCCATGGAATAGAGAGAGAAAGCAGAGGAGAATCACTTACGGTGTAACCGGAGTGATTTTGACGGTTGAACCGGAGGGATTTGGTGGAGAGAGGTGTCTAAGGTTTTGAAGAGGAGAGAGAGAGAGAATTTCTGGGTTGGGTTGGGGAAGAAGACTGAATGGGGAGAATTAGGTGCGGGTAGGAGAAGAAAGGAAGCAAGACTCGGGCCCACCTGCTCGGTCGGTCAGACCGGACCAAAGGTGCCAGTCAGACCGCGGCTTTCAGGCCGGCCAGACCGGCCCTATATGGCCAGTCAGACCACCTGCCCTAGCCGACTGTGCACAGCCCTTGCACAATCGGCTACCCCACACAAAAAAATCAAACAAAAATTTGATTTTGGAGCATTTTGAAATGTATGAGTTGAAATATTGCCAATCATTCACAATATTTGAAAAATTGTGAATTTTTGCAACTTAACTCACTTAAGTGCTAGGAAATGACCTATTATGGTCTGTAGGGGTTTTTTGGGCCAATTTGATTTTCAAACAACTTTTGAATGCTTTGGTGTTTGAAATAGATTTGAATACCAAAAACATTTGAAATTGTCTTCTCTACCAACTTTGTTTTAACAATTTTCTCAAAATCTTTCTCAAACTCGTTTTGGAGATAAATCACATTTTGACCTAAACTATAGTTTCTCCAAAAGAGAGCCAAAAGAGCATTTTCATTCAAACTCCAATTTTCTTGCAATGTGAGGCTTGGAAAACATATACGGAACCTTTTGAAACATTTTCCAAGAGATAGTTTTCAAATTACTTTGATTTTTCAAAAGTTTTGACTTATGTTGACTTGGGCATTTTGACAATACTTCTAGCACTTCTAGTTGATTTGCTCACACACAAAGAGAAGTAGAGCACATGAAAGAGTGCAAAACTCCCACTTAATGTGACATGCTCCATTTTCGCAAAGAAGAGCCTAATAGCAATAAATCCAAAGCATAAGAGCAAATGAGAGCAAATATACAAAATGCACAAGAAGCAACTATGGTGCACCATCTCGAGCAACATTAGAGAAATCTATGACATTTAACTCATTTCTTAATTTGCAAAAGCGAGTTTCATCAAGAGGCTTGGTAAAGATGTCGGCTAGTTGATCTTTGGTTCTTATGTGGCTAATAACTATGTCACTCTTGGCAACATGGTCACTTAGAAAGTGGTGGCGAATGTCAATATGCTTGGTTCTAGAGTGTTGGACCGGGTTGTTGGCTATCTTTATGGCACTATCATTGTCACATAGGAGTGGGGTTTTGGTGAAGGTTATGTCATAGTCCAACATGGTTTGTTTCATCCAAAGCAATTGGGCACAACAACTACCCGCCGAAACATACTCCGCCTCGGCGGTAGAGAGGGCTACGGAGTTTTGTTTCTTGGATGATCATGACACAAGGGATCTACCAAGCATTTGGCAACTACCGGATGTGCTCTTTCTATCCACTTTGCAACCAGCATAATCCGAATCAGAATAACCAACTAGCTTAAACTTAGCATCTTTGGGTACCACAAGCCAATAATTGAGGAATGCTTTAAATATCTTAAAATTCTTTTCACGGCCACTAAGTGACACTCCTTAGGAGCGGCTTGAAATCGTGAACACATGCAAACACTAAACATGATATCTGGTCTAGACGCGGTAAGGTAAAGCAAGCTACCTATCATAGAACGATAAAACTTTAAATCTACCGGTTTACCTCCCTCATCAAGGTCGAGATGCCCATTGATTGCCATAGGTGTCTTGATGGGTTTCGCATTCTCCAAGCCAAACCTCTTGAGTAGATCCTTGATGTACTTGGTTTGGCTCACGAACGTCCTATCTTTTAGTTGCTTGATTTGAAGTCTAAGGAAGAAGCTCAACTCTCCAATCATGAACATCTCAAATTCCCTAGACATCATATCACCAAACTCCTTGCAAAAATCCTCATTAGTAGAACTGAATATGATATCATCAATATAAATTTGACACACAAAGAAATCATCACCAATGATTTTTGTGAAAAGGGTAGTGTCAACTTTTCCAATTTTGAAACCTTTTGACAAAAGAAAATTTCTCAATCTTTCATACCAAGCTCTAGGAGCTTGTTTTAAACCATAAAGAGCTTTTGAGAGTTTATAAACATGGGTAAGATTTTTAGGATCCTCAAAACTGGGAGGTTGCTCAACAAAGACAAGTTCGGCAATTTCATCATTTAGAAAATAACTTTTCACATTCATTTGAAAGAGTTTTATATCAAAACATGATGCAAATGCAAGTAGGATGCGAATGGCTTCAAGCCTTGCCACGGGGGCAAAGGTTCACCAAAATCCAAACCTTCAACTTGTGTGAAACCTTGACCCACCAATCTTGCCTTGTTTCTCACCACCAACCCGTTCTCATCTTGCTTGTTCCTAAAAACCCACTTTGTCCCTATGACATTGTGGTCTCTAGGTCTTTCAACCAAAGTCCACACCTTGTTTCTTGTAGAGTTGTTGAGCTCTTCATGCATAGCATTTATCCAATCCGGATCACCAAGTGCTTCATCTACATGTTTTGGCTCAAGATAAGAAACAAACGAGTAATGTTCACAAATAGAAGCGACTCGAGATCGAGTTTGAACACCCTTACTAATGTCACCCAACACTTGGTCAATTAGGTGATCCTTGGAAAGAGTGGTGTGTATCCTCGGTGGCATAGGTGCATCTTGTGCCATGTCCTCCCCCACATCAACTAGAGCTTGACTTGGCGTAACGGAAGTAGATGGCTCAGCTTGAGTGGAGGTGGATGACTTGTCTTTCACTTCAATAGGCTTGACATCTCCAATAAACATATTCTTCATAGCCCTCATCAAGCCTTCATCACCTACATCATCCAAATTCTCGTGCCCCTCTTGGGAGCCATTGGTTTCATCAAATTGAACATCGACGGTTTTTTTCACAATACCTTTGTTCTTATTGTAGACCCGGTATGCCTTGCTATTGAAGGCATAACCTAAAAGAAACCCTTCATCACACCAACTTTCAAATTTGGTTAATCTAACACCCTTTCGGTAGATATAACAATTGCAACCAAAAACTCAAAAATAGGCAATATTTGGCTTCCTCCCAACAATTAGCTCATAGGAAGTCTTTTTCAAGAGATGATGCAAATAAAGCCTATTGGTTGCATGGCTTCCGCCAAAAAGGAATCGGAAACACCATATTCATCAAACATAGTCCTTGCCATCTCAATCAATGTATGATTTTTTCTCTCCACTACACCATTTTGTTTTGGTGAGTAGGTAGCGAAAAGTTCGTGCTTAAAACCAAAATCATCACAATAGTCCTCAATATTGGTATTTTTAAATTCAGAACCATTGCCACTTCTTATTTTCACAAGAGTGCAACTAAATTCATTTTGGGCCCTTTTTGCAAATTTTTTGAAAAGCTCGGCAACAATAGACTTATCATGCAAAAAGAACACCCAAGTATAACGAGAATAATCATCAACAATCACAACACAACGACTATTTTCACCAATGCTCTTATAGGTTGTTGGGCCAAACAAATCCATATGCAAGAGCTCCAATGGTCTAGATGTGGGCATGATACTCTTAGAAGGATAAGAGCATGCAACTTGCTAGTCGGCTTGACAAGCACTACAAAGTTTATTCTTCTCAAACTTCACATTTTTCAAGCCCACAACTAGATCACGTTTTGAGAGTACGCTCAATTGATTCATACCAACATGGGCTAGCCTCCTATGCCAAAGCCAACCCAATGAAGTTTTTGCAACTAAACAAGTTTTCAAATTTGCTTCACTAGAATTGAAATCAACTGAATAAAGATTTTCATATCTAAAACCTTTGAAAACACAAGACTTGTCAAGAAGACTATAAACAATAACTTCTTGCGGGAAAAAGGTGTTAACGGTGAAATTTGGTAATCGACTTGAAAAGAAAAGGGGAAACCGAAGCAGAGAAGACAGATTGAATTGGAGTCAGACCAGGCTTCGTATCGGACCCAGTAACTATATCGGACTGTGGATGTGTTGCCATAAAGAGCGTATCGGCCGATACGGATTCGATGTTAACGTGGGCCGATACGGGTTGTGAGTTGATAGTGTCAACGTGGGCTTGGTCTAGGCCCGGAATAAGCTTCAAGGAAGTTGCCAAATAGAGATTAAGTAGTTTAGATCTAATCTGTGGCTTAAGTCTGCCGCAAGGACTTGTTTGTTAGTTGTAGATAAGATCGTGCCCTACAAGGGTTCTGTTGTAACCTCGGGTATAAATATCCTGATAGTTTGTACATAGAAGCTCTCTCTCAATCAATCATACAATCAAACTAATCTACTTTCGGCGCATCGCCAACCCTCGCAACAGGCTGACTTCTGACGAGTTCTTGCTTCCCAAGAGCAAGGTAAGAACTCGTACCCGACGATTTACATCGTCGGGGCTAGCATGTCGCTTTAGGCACGTTAAGCCCTGATGATGTGATCGTCGTTTATCGTGTGTTAGCTAATCTTGACATGGTCTTCTGATTCTGTCTCGTCAGCAGTTAACTCGTTTTAGGGTTTATTGCCGACGATGGTTGAATCAGTTTGCTCGTTTAGATTATCTAAGGCATTTACCATCCCCAAAAAGCAATCGACGGCTTGGTTTTCTTTGTGTTAAGTCTCGATTCACACTTTGAGTTGCTATCGACCTTAGTCCTGTTTCGAGATCTGACACGAAGCCTGTTTTCGATTGTATTAAGGATAGCGCCGATGTTTCAGCCGGTCTTATCTAATGCATGTGATTATTTATGTTCTTGCATGTGTTTGCCACTTATACATGTGGATCGACGCTTTATAAACATATCGGTCACAGAGTGTTTTTAAAGACTTCTTTGTGGTTGGTGTATTTATGTTAGCCGATTGACTTGTATAAGTTTACACTAGAGTAATAGCTAGTGTAGTTATCCTCATGAAACCCTCATCGGCTAATTCCATTAATTTGTCACACGCTTTTGGCATGGGCCGATAAGATTAGATCTCTTCAATTTGCCTATTATATTGAGTAAGCCGATACAGCTTTGCTCTATCGGCTGGGCTATAACAATGTGACATCGGCCTATCGGCCAATTGACCATTGTTTTCTGACATGGTTTACTTGTTTCTTGTTGATTGCAAATCAAATCAACTGGCATGCTCTGCGCACGATTAGGCAAGCCAATTTGGACCTGCACTGGAGTTAAGCAGATCTCTCAGGCCGCCGTGGAAACGTAGAGCCCGTCTTTTGTTGCGGGACGGGTCTAAATTCTGCGCCAACAGAAGGCACATGACAATCCAAGATCACAAATTTGTGCAATCGAAAGCAAATTGAAATTTAGAGATTCAACAAGAGAGACATTTTGGATTGATAGATCATTGGTGATAGCAACTTTACCTAACCCAATTATCTTTCCTTTGCTATTATCACCAAATGTCACTTTCTCTTGTTCTTTTCCTCCTACTTCAAATGTGGTGAACATCGCCCTATCACTGGTTATATGTTGAGTGCACCCACTATCAAGCACCCAATGGCTCCCACCAGTGCGGTAATTCACCTACAAAAGAAAATCGAGCTCTTTTAGGTATGCTACCATTATGTTAGAGACCAAAGCCTTGGGCACCCAAATGGCATTGTTTTTACCACCAAGTATAGGAAAACCAACATATCTAGCAACAATGCTACCATTATGAGCCTTCCTAAGCATATAATGAGAATTAAACATGCAAGTCTTAGAGGGCTTACCACCGGGCAATCATTCACTAAATGCCCAACCTCACAACACTTGGAGCAATACTTACCATTGCTCTTGACAAAACGAGTGGCACGGTAAGAAGGTTTCTTACCCTTTTTTGGAATAAATCCAAGTCCCTCCTTGTTAAGGATGTACCGTTGCTCACTCAAAATCTTTTCAAGAGTGTTCTTACCCTTGAAGCATCTCTCCAAACTCTTGTTGAGCTTGGTCACTTACTCCTTAAGCTCATTGTTCTCAACAACAAGTGAGGCATCAGAAATAGAATCACAAGAGCTAGAGCTAGGCATATCCATAAGATCATCACAAGAAGTAGAAATGCTAGATCATGCAACATGAGTAATATGACAAGTAACACTATCATCAAGCAAGTCACAAGATATGTCAATATCAATATGAGCTCCATGTTGGGTAGTGGAAAGGATGGTGTCATGAGCTTCCTTAAGCTTCTCATGAGAAATGGTGAGTCTCTCATGTGAAGTCTTTAGCTCCTCATACAAGGCCTCCAAAGAAGTATGATCCTTCTTTAGAGCCTTGAACTTAACAATCTCCTTCTCACTATATGCATGGAGCTCCTCAAACATGCTCACAAGCTCATCATAAGAAACATCATCATCACTTTCACTATCACTAAGAGATGTTACCTTAGAAGAGCCCTTTGCCATGAGGCAAAGTGCAGCGAAGAGTGATGGAGCCTCCTTAATAGCAACTACGGCCATCTTCTTCTTCTTCTTGGAGCTTCATCATCACTATCTTTGGCTTCAAACCTGGATAAAGCGGCACTCTCTTCGTTTGAGTCCCATTGCCCAATGAAGGCCTCAATCTTGTTTCCCTCCTTCTTGAGCTTCTTCATAAGCTTGTAGCCTCCACTCTTCTTCTTGGATGACTTTTCTCCATCATCATCATTCTTTGAAGGACACTTGGAAGCAAAGTGCCCTTCTCACCACACTCAAAGCATCTCAAGTTGGAGAGAGTCTTGTTGGGTCTCCTATTTCTTCTTCTATTTAAGTTAGAGCCCTTTCCTCTCTCATTTCTTCTTCCCAAGAGATCATTGAACCTTCTAGCAAGAAAGCCAGTCTCTTCCTCCAAGTCATCATTGGCTTCATTCACCTTGCTCTTGCCCTTGTCTTCCAATTCGGCTTGGAGACCAATGCACTTCTTGGATGGAGAGGCTTCTCCATCTCCTTCTTCTTCAACTTGTACATGTCATTGGACTTAATCTTCCCCAAGTGGTTTGCGGGTGTCATCCTTGACATGTCAGAGTTGATGAGTAAGGTGACTAAGTGCTCATACTTGTCAGGTAGAGCCCTTAGCATCTTTTGAGGTCGGAGTAGATTGCCCCAAGCCCCTTAAGATAATTGACTATCACATTCAATCTTCCATACATGTCATTGACACTCTCATGAGGCAACATGGCAAACATCTCATATTGGATCTTGAGGAAATGACGTTTTGCATCCTTGTACTCACTAGCGCCCTCATTAATCTCACTCAACTTGTTCCATATCTCATATGCGGTCTCAAGGTTGCTCACTCTATCAAACTCCTCTTGGCTCAAAAAGTTGAATAATGCATTCATGGCTTGAGCATTGAGTTGGAGGTTGTGGTGATCAACTTCCGTCAAGGGTCTACCCGTGATGGCAAAACCTACATCCACAATACTCGAAATATGGAAGCTCATAGCCTTAAGGTGAGTAGACATTTTAATTTTCCAAGTGGAGTAATTTGTGCCATTGAACATGGGAGCCTTCCCTACATGGTTCATCTCGTTCGACATCTTCTCTCTAGGTGGTAAAGCCCAATCAAAAAAGACCAAACTCTGATACCACTTGTAGAATTGAGATATCGACTAGAGGGGGGTGAATAGGCGATTTAAGAACTAAATGGCACTTAAACAAAATTAACCTAAGTTGTTAGGCAAGGTGAGGTGCAAAGTTAACTAAGCAACTAAGTTAAGTTTTGCAAACCTAGAGTGATATGAGATCAAATATGTCTCTATGAATGTAAATTGCACAAATGTAAATGCAACAAATAAATGAGATAAGAGACTAGGAATTTTTCACCGATGTTTGGAAACTCACCAGTTTCCTAATCCCGTTGAGGCGAGTCCAACTCCACCGCTCAACCACGAAGCCACCACACGCCCCCTTCATCAAGGGGTGGCCATGGTGAGAGCCAGCCCACGAAGAGGACTACCCAAGCCTCGATCACTAGGGTAGTTCTTCCTTCACTCCGAAGGTGGTGAACTCCAAACCACTCACAATCGTCACCGGGCCTCCTCCACAATCTCCTTGGAGAGGTCACCGGGCAACTCCACCACAAGCCGTCTATGAGGTGGCAACCTCCAAGAGTAATAAGCAATGACGTGGCTTGGAGATTATCAAGTGCCACACTAGCTCTACAATGAATCAATGCAATTGACTCTTGGCTCAACAATCCCTCAAACTCACTAAATGGATGAACACAAGCTCAAGTGAGTGTGGGAGAGATACAAGGGGTGTATGCAAAGGAAGCAAGTGCCAAGAAGAAACCCTTGCTGCTGGTGAGGGGCGTATTTATACCCCACCCCACAAAAGCTAGCCGTTGGAGGTCAAAATCCCCAACTCAGTGCACTGCCGATCAGACTGTCGTTGTCTGGCCGGTCAGACCGGACTACTTTGTAACGGCTAGAAAACAAGCCGTAACGGCTAGAAAACTAGCCGTTACAGGGCAATCATGCAGCAAAAATGAACTGGCCGGTCAGACCACGATAGGATGGCTGGATAGACCGGCCTCAGCTCAGTCAGACCGCTACGGGCTCGGTCTGACCGGTTATGGCTCTGGCGGCTCGGGTTTTCCACCGAGAGAGCCACCACCAACACACAGCCGGCCTCCAGAGGGCCGGTCAGACCGGCCACATGGCGCTGGTTAGACCGGCCAGGGAACTTCAGTCAGACCGGCTCAAGGTCCTTGGTCAGACCGGCCCTGGCAACAAACTCAGCACGACATGGAATAAGAAATGAGTCTAATATGCAAATGACCTAGTGTGGCATTTTGATCATCTCTTTGTCTAGGTCATTACCCCTCTTGATAGTACGGCAAAGCTATAATTGAACTAGCGAATATTTGATCGTCCAACTCCTCGATCAATTTAAAATTAAAACACTAGTTTACCGTCTTCTTTTTCTTTTGCTTTGTGCCATCAATTTTAATCCTTTGAGAAACATCCATGCATATATATCACGTGGTCCTAACTCAACAAATATAACTCAAAGAAATAGTTAGTCCACAATTAGCGCTTGTCATTAATTACCAAAATAAACAATAGGGGCTTAGATGCTTCATAGCCCCCAGCCGTGAAGTTGGGAAAACCAATTCCTAGTTACATGGCTTGGTTAATATGCTCAAGTGTGTACTCCAACATGATCAGATCTAACATGGTCGTTTGACACTGTATGGCCTGACAAACTTTAACAGTGCTAGGCGTCTCCAGCCAGGCTAGTGTAATAGGATAGTAGGATTGACTCCAAGACTAGGCGATATAAGAAAAGGTGATCATAGGGCAAAACACTTTGCAAGAGGTGAAATCTAAATACTATATATTATTAAACTGAACTTACAGACTTTGATACATTGGTTTTATACATAAAATTTACATAGTTGGTCGATGTTCCAATAGTTTGCCAACACGCAGCCTTCGTTGTCTACAACCTTGAACGAGCCAGGCCTTAAGACTTGACCTCCGTGTACGGTCTCTCCCACTTGGATGAGAGCTTGTTTCGCCCTGGCTGATTCTGAACTCGTCGGAGGATGTAATCGTCGATGGTGAGTGTACGGGTACGAACACACTTTTCGTTATAGCGACGTACGGCCTGTTGGTATGTGGCTGCTCGAATGGCAATATGTTCTCGATGCTTCTCTAAGAGGTTGACATCGTCTTCTCGCCGCTCCTCCAGTTGTCGACTCGTGTAGACCAATGTCACAGCTCTGAAGGGAGTATGGCCTCGGAACCATACACGAGAAAGAAGGGAGTCTCTTTGGTGAAGGTTGTCGGGTAGTACGGACAACCCACAAGATAGAAGGGAGTTCATCAACCCAGCGTGTGTTATAGGCCTTGAGCCTATTGTACACACGTGTTTTGATCCCCTGGAGCATGATGCCGTTTGCCTACTCGACCCGCCCGTTACTTTGAGGATGGGAGATTGAGGCGAAGCATATTTTCACTTCGAATTCGATGCAGTAGTCCTGAAAGGCACTGCTCGTAAACTGGGAGCCATTGTCCGTTAGGATCCGGTGTGGATGTCTGTATCGGCAGAATATCCCTTTCGTGAACTTGATGGCGTGTTCAGCTTTAATTGCACTTGTTAGCTCTGCCTCAATACACTTGGTGAATTTGTCAATAGCCACGAACAAGAACTTGTAGCCGCCTTTTCCTCGAGGACACGGTTCGAGGATGTCAAGCCCCAAACACGAGAATGGCCAGGTGAGAGGGATGGTCTAGAATGCTTGGGCTAGCATCTTGGTGTGTTTGCTGTGAAATTGACAAGCTTCACACCGTTGTACCAAGTCGTAGATGTCTAGAAGGGCTGTTGGCTAAAAAAATCCTTGTCGAAAGGCTTTTCCAACCAGAGTGCGCCCGCCGACGTGAGACCCCCAGATTCCTTCATGGATATCAAGTAGCAAATCCTTGTCATCCTTGGGAGAGACACACTTGAGCAGAACTCCATTCGGGGGTTTTTTGTATAGATCATTGCAGATCATACAGAAAGCTTTTGCCTGATGGGAAAGTTTTTCTGCTGTGGTGTCATCATCCAGTAGTTTGTCAGCATCCAAGAAGTTGATGAGTGGATTACGCTAGTCTTCAGTGATCTCAATGTCCAGCACAACGTTTTTGACCTCTGTAGTAGCCCCCAAGTTGTTCTCGGCGCTAGCTTAGGTGCCTTCATCGTTGGTGATGTTAACTGAAGATTTTGTCAGAACGTCCAGAAATTTTTTTGGTTCAACATATTCTCTTCTGGATGCACGCCGTGCTAGGTTCTCGGCATCGATGTTGTCTTTGCGTAGACGTGGCACACCTCTAAACTGTCAAAGTTTTCGTCCAACTTCTTGACTTCGGCAAGGTACTTGGTCAACTTAGAGTTTGAGCATTAGTAGTCCTTGTGCACTTGGTTAGCGACCAACTCTGAGTCCCCTTTCACAATCAATCACTTCACTCCAAGTGTCGCGGCTTCTCATAACACGATGAGTAATCTCTCATACTCTGCGGTGTTGTTTGTTGCTCGGAAATTGAGGTGTATTGCGTGTCTGAACTAATCTCCAAATGGAGATGTCAGAATGAATCTAGCCCCAGCTCCTTAGCTGTTGAATGCCCCATCGAAAGTCATTGTCCATGTCTCATTATTCGTCTGATCGGCTAAGGCGTTCTTGGGAGCGGTCCAGTCAGCAATGAAGTCAACGAGAACCTGAGACTTGATGGCTGTACGTGGGACGAAGTGAACATCAAATTGGCTGAGCTCGACAACCCACTTGGCAATGCATCCTACGACATCTTTGTTCCTGACCACCTCGCCTAAGGGAAAGAAGAGACGCGCCTGGAAATAGTGGCGCAGCTTTTGCAATGTCATGACCACAGCGTAGAGCAGCTTCTAAATTTGAGGATATTGGGTTTTGGTATCGTGGAGCACCTCACTGACGTAGTACACAGGACAGTGTACTTTGTCCCTCTCGACGACAATCACAGTGCTAACGAAGTAAGGTGTAGCGGCAATATAGAGAAATAGTTCTTCCATTGGCTGTGGGGCAACGAGTACAGGAGGGTTGGACAATTACCTCTTAAGCGCGATAAACGTGTTTTCGGCATCCTATGTCTACTCAAATCTATCCTGCTTTTTGAGTAAAGCAAAGAAAGTCTGTCCTCATTCTCCCATCCTGGCCACGAACCGGCTTAGAGCTAACATGCACCCCATGAGCTGCTGTACTTCCTTGTGCCTTGATCTTCTCAGGGTTTGCTTCAATACCTCGTCCAGAGACAAGAAATCCGAGCAACTTCCCTGAAGGTACTCCAAACGTACATTTCTTCGGGTTAGTTTGAGCCGATGTCACTGAAGATTGTTGAATGTTTCCCTCAAGTCATCGATCAACTTGACCTTTGTCTTTGTCTTGACCACGACATCGTCGACTTATGCCTCCACGTTCCTGCCGATCTAGTCATCGAAAGCCCCTTGGATCTCTCACTGGTATGTGTTGTCTGCATTGATCAATCCAAAGGGCATCTTGGTATAGCAAAAAACACCGAAGGGCTTAATGAACGTTGTCTTCTCTTCGTCCTTTTTAGCCATGCTGATCTGATGGTACCTGGAGTAAGCATTGAGGAAACTGAAGAACTTACAACCAGCAGTTGAATCCACTAGTTGGTCAATGCGAGGAAGAGAGAAGTGGTCCTTGGGACACGCCTTATTGAGGTCTGTGAAGTCTACACACATCCTCCACTTGCCATTGGCCTTGCGCACCATCACTAGATTAGCAAGCCACTCTGAATGGAGGACCTTTCTGATGAAGCCAGCCTTGAGAAGTTTGTCCAGCTCTTCTCGAATGGCTTCTTTTTTGTCTTGGGTGAACCGTCACAGCTTTTGCTTGACTACTTAAATTTGTGCTCGATCACCTCCCTGAGAATCCGGGCATGTCAGATGGTTGCCAGGCGAACACGTCGGCATTCTCCCAGAGGAAGGTGATGAGCTCGAGTTCCTATTTTCTGTCATGCATTGCCCCGATCTTGACTGTCTTGTCAGGGTTGCTACTAGCCAGCAGAATGATCTTGATTGCTCCATCAGGCTTGGGTGCCATGTTGGGCTTACTCACTTATCGGGGAGGCTCTGTAATGGCGGGTGGCGCGGGAGTATGCTCGACCATGTCGAGGCTCTTCATGTCGCACTGTACCACTACCTTCGTATTCTTGGAGATCGTGATTGTCCCTTTTGGGCCTAGCACCTTAATTTGGTATGCGTAGTGGGACGCCGCCATGAACTTCGTGAGGTTAATCCTTCTAAGGATAGCATTGTAAATCGTGTCAAACTCCGCTGCGTCGAAAATTATTTGCTCTATACGGAAGTTGTTGGCCTAGCTGAACGTCACCACTAGTGTAATCTTCCCCAGCGGTTTTGACGATGATTCCGAAGTGATCCCATGAAAGAGCTATTCGGAAGGAATAAGGTCCCTTCAATGGATACCCGTTGCGTCGATGGTGCTAGCGAAGAGGAGGTCGATGGAGCTGCCGCCGTCAATGAGAACATATGCATCCTTCATATTTCGATTAGTGGGTTCGACTACTATTGGATACCGGCTTGGTACGATTGTCGTTGTCAGGTTGTCAGCCTTAGAGAACTCGATCTTCTGGTTGGACCACTTCATTTTGGCAGCAACTCCTCGAGAAGTAGAGCAGACTTCATGTTCTACTTTCTTGTACTCCCTTTTAGAGGTATACGTCGTAGAACCACCGAAGTTTGGGCTACATGCTAGTCGAAGTCTGGGAACGCGAGTTTGCCGTCGGACG
Organism: Oryza officinalis; assembly: GCA_008326285.1. Taxonomy (NCBI): domain Eukaryota; kingdom Viridiplantae; phylum Streptophyta; class Magnoliopsida; order Poales; family Poaceae; genus Oryza; species Oryza officinalis. The sequence goes on along the minus strand of BDMV01000012.1, from coordinate 24,229,759 downwards.
AGAGATCATCACTGCTCCTCTCGACCACGTGAACTCGCTTTCCTTTTTCGAGGGCCAACTGTTTTGCCAATTTTTATTGGAAAACCTGGCACTCCTCCAAGGTATGTGTACCGGTCTTGTGTATTGGGCACCATTGTCGTACTGGTTCATCTCCTTGAACGACTGTGCGCTTTGGGGGTGGGTTTGCTTGTTCTGCAACAAGGACCTCTTTCTTCGCCTTACATTTTCCTTTCTTTTTGTGATTTTATTTCTTCTTTTTGGTGGACTCCGGTGTATCTTTCCTAGTTGATTGCTTCTCTTCAACCACCTTGCATTTTCCTTCTTTCCTCCTGAGGGCATCGTCTGCGTGAGCGCATCTGTCGGTGATCTCGAACAGCTTCACGGCATAAGTAATTCGCCTTGTCGCCTGCTCTTGGATGGTTTAATGATCTCGAACGCCTGACTTGAACGCGCGTATGACAGAAGCGTCGGTGATCTCCGGGATCGTATTCCAGCAAGTGTTAAAATGTCGTATATAGTCCCTTAAGGATTCACCGAGGTTTTGCCTAAGGGCATGTAGATCGTCCTCGACCGCGTGCCGCTTGTATGTTCCTTGAAAGTTGGCGATGAACTGCTACCACAGGTTCACCTAGGAAGAAATCGAGTGAGGTGGAAGGTGCACCAACCATGACCGAGTAGATCCTTTAAACGTTGCTGGCAAATAGTTCGCCGATGCATTGTCGTCTAGGCCGGCCACGTAGAGAACTATAGAGTAGACGTGCAGAAACTCCTCTGGATCAGTACTGCGATCATACTTATCTACCGCAGTAGGATGGAACTTGTTTGGCCATCGCACCTCTCGTAGAGCAGGTGTGAGAGCCTGACATCTGCCTCCCAGTATAAAGGGTGGACAACGTCCTCGTGGGCTACGAGAACCGCCTCCAGATGATGACAATGACGACGAAGGATTGTCGTAGTTGAGGGTGCTGCCCCTTGACCTACGGCCCCACCCTCGGTCCCTCCTGGAGTTCCGGGATTGTGAGTTTCGTCATCGTCGATTATCATCATGGTATAGTCAGCCTTGATCGTAGTCGCCCTGTTTTCTTTGGCGATCCCGACGATCTTGGTCATTATTGCAATCTTCTTGATTGTCGTTGTCATCCCACCCTCTTTTTCCTTCGTGAGGTGTGCGAGGTTGGCGGTGGTCAACATCATCCCGATCTCGTCGCTCCCACCTATGCCCTTCAAGTGATTGTGAATGTTGTGGTCATCCTGCTGAGGAGGGGGTTGATAGGTCTGCCTTCTTGGTGATGCGTTCCGAGGATTGCGGCCCGGGTCTTGACTGGGGTACGGACTAGGAGCATCCTTGGCAGCATCGTTCTCTGGTACTCGGTGTCCAGCATGTTGATGGGGATCTCGAGAAGGACCTTGGGGGTTGATCCGGCTGTAGCCAAGAAGGCAGAGTTGAGGTTGGCTACCGTCGACTATATCCGTCTGACCCAGTCATCTGCTTCCGGGAAGGTCACTTGGTCGAACTGAGTTTGCCTCGGTAACGAGTAGACCACGGTGAAATGTTCGGCAGCAGTTCGAACCGACTCGTTAGGTTGACGTGATGCAACAGGAGCAAGCAGTTCTTCTCCCGAATGAACCTCACCCTCTTTGTGTACATCCTCGACGACCCTTTCGATCGCGTTCACCTCGCGTAGGGAGTTGGATCCTAAAGATTCCAAGCTGTGAAGGATGAAGGATTCGCAAGGATCAATGTTAATGAATCCAACTAGGCGATCTAGAGTTCCCATCTCGCTATTGTCCATCAATGCGTCTCGAGGTTGATCTTAATGTTCGTGGATTGGATTGCAGGGGATGCAGATCATGGATCTAGTGACCTTCAAGAAGATCTTGCAGTTGGTAAGAGGGTGACTTTTTGATTTGTGGATCAGGCACCATGCCATGTATGGAGATGTGCGCTAGATATCTTGATCTTTGTAAGCATCGAGTTTAGCCTTCATTTGAAGTACTACCCGGCATTCGACTAGAGAGTGCTAGAATGTCTTGTGGATCGAACACCAGGTGTGGTGGTTTGGCGGGGAATTCCTTGTAGACACTTGACCCTTAATAGATGTCTGGGGTTTGGCCGTTTTAGGAGTTCTTCAGGGAGCTGAAGTCATCGACGTCCTCTTTTCTATCCAGACAAGAGGAGCAACTGACGAAGGATTGTTTTTCAACGTCCGCGCGGCTTTGTTCTCGATCCTAGCCGGCATTGGGGAATGCGAGATTGGAGTTGCGGCAAAGACGAGAGAAAGAATGGACCCGACTTGAGTCCAAATGAATGACGGTTGGGTAGGATCTCCCAGGCCAGGAAGGATGTGGACATTATTGTCGAAAGGCCTTGAGCTTGAAACCATCTCGGTGAAACCTTGAGCACCAAGCTCCCCTACCTGGCGTGCCACTGTCGACGGGTTATACCCGTAGACCGTATCCTGAGGGTATTGGGGTACATTGGTATAATGATCTACACGAAATAACATCAAGCACACAGAAGACAAGGATTATACTGGTTCAGGTCCCTCGTAAGGTAATAGCCCTAATCCAGTTCATATGAAATTATGATGAGAACCATAGAAATTACAATAGAGAACAACAGAACTAACGAGTTACCGACTAGACCCATGTCGAGAACAACTCGATGAGATCAAACCGACGGTATTAGCCAAATTCCATAATATTGAAGTAACTTTCCCGTATACTTAAGGGTATGTCGTATCTGTATACTTCATGACCCCAAGGATAGAAGGTATGTCTTATCCGTAACCCTGACAAGCCTGAACATGTCTAAACCTTTGTTCTCTTTACTAACCTACTTTAGATCTCGTGCGCTACCCCCTTTTCTTGTTGTCAATCTAAAAAATCGACAATCTATGTGCCAACGACTCCCCTCTACATCACCTCACCGCTGGCGTCCTTCCCCCAATCTCGACGCCACGCTCTCCGGCCCATCCATCCCCCGTCGCTCCCGTCCCCAATCTTCCCCTATCCTACAGTGATCCACTCCATCATTCCATCTACTTCGCAACCAATTGAGGCATTGTACAAATGAAGAACCAGTCAATGAAAACATACACAAATTGGACACAAAACAACACTGACAAAAATTCCACAAAACCTGCTCATTGTTCGATCGGACTAAGGTTTGAACGCGTTCGCTTCTACGATTAACTACCACTCAATCCATCCAGCACCCACCCTTTAAGCGGCAAAGGCGTAAGGGGAGGTGGAGGGGGAAGGGGATGATGCCAGCGAGCCCCGCCCTCAAGGAGGCCGGGTCCGGCGTGGCTTGGGAGAGAGAGCTGGGAGGCAGCAGGACGAGAGGACGCCGCCGGGGAGGGGAGGAGGTGGAGGAGAGGCGGCGGAAGGAGAGGACGCGAAGGCCAAGCAAAGGCGACAGCGGGGTTGTGTGAGTGGGATGGGGAACGATGTGCAAAAGAGAGAGAGGGTGTTGGGAAGAGGATAAGATGCGAGCGGTGTGGTGGATAAGAGAGAGGGATCGGTTCTTTTAAAAAGAGTACATATAGTGTTAGAATCGGTTTTTCCCATTGAACCGGCAACTATAGTGCTCAAAGGTGCCGGTTCTATTTTTTTTCATCGCGTGGAGGTGTGAAAAGATACATAACTGATACCTACGGGGAGGGAGTTTTGTAGTAGTGCCAAACACTGATTGTAGCAACCCACATGAGAGCAAAACATGCAAAAAATTATTTTGATATAGTTTACACATAAGCAGCGCATTAGTGCAACATTGTCCAATCTTCAGGATTGTCATCATCTGAACTGAGCTGAAAACTGATGATGTACAGTTGGTTGTTCTTTCATGGCATCGTCAGCTACATTTAACATCGTTGCCGTCATCAATCTGGACTGTGCTAGCTACGTCAATGTCCACCGTGTGGCGTGCTGCGAGGGTGTCACCGCTGCCGCCGTCGGCTGTCCATTTCATGCAGGGCGTCATCCTGTCGCCAGTGCCGCTGTCCGTTTCCTACGTGCACTCAGGTCGCCACCACCGCCCATCTACAGGCGCGCATCATGTTAGATCTTCTTTTGTACCAATACCATTTTAAATTTAATTAATATGCAAGCCATTTGTGATCACCAAAACCCTCAAACAAAATTCCTAGGAAATCCTTTTTCTAAGTCTTCTTCCCCTCCCTGGGCTCAATCTCCCTTTCCCTCTGTTTTCTTTCTCCCCTCAGCCCAGCTCAAACGCCTCCCCTCCCCCTCTTCTCTTTCTCTCCCTCTCTCTCGGTGCCCAGCCAAATCGGGTCGGCCTCGGCTCGTTTCGTGCCCCTAAGTATACGTTTCCTCCATCGCCCCCTCACGAGTCATGACGCCAACCACCCCACGCCGCACCCATACCCTTTCCCCCATGCCGATAACGTCGGCCTCTCCGTCCTTCCTGTCCTCGCCACTCCGCCTGCTCTCGCACGCGCCAGCCGTCCTCATGGAAGGACGCAAGTACTGCCGCCCACTCCGCCACTCACCACGCCGCGCACCCACGCCGTTGCCCCCTTGGGATCGCCGGGTCAAGCACCGCCGCCGTACCCAGTGGATGACACAAGGACACAAGAGCGACGACGGACCACCAGGGAATCCATATCCTCTCCCAATCACCCTACCCCTACCACCAGACTGTGCCATGCTGTCCTTGTCGTCCTTGCACGGGAAAGATAGAGCAATGGCAGAGCCGTCCGTGCCGAGCCATTGCCGCACCTTCACCCCACCGAGCCACCATACCCCTCCACCTCTACGCCACACCTCCCACTTCCCATGCCCCCCCTGCCCGCTCGGCCGCCGGAGTGATTCCCGCTCTCGCGTCCGGCCTAACGCTGCCTAGGAGCAAGGAGGATGGCTACCAGAGCTATGCGGACTCGGAGCGAGGAGGAGAAGGCCGCCCGGGACCGCTACCGATCAACGCCGTCGCTGTAGGACGAATTGCACGCCGGAGAAAGGCGAAGACGTCGCCTCGTCTCTGCATCAACCGTCCCCAACCCGTACCTCGATGCCCGTCGTTCCACTGTCCCCTCCGCTCGGTTGCGCCGCTTCCCGACCGCTGCACGGTGAGCATCTGCTACCTTTCTTTCCCCCTCTCTCTCTTCGGCTGCCCCGCTCCCCGTCCGCGCAGAGCTACCACGTTGGGCCGACTTGGCCCTCGGGCGTGCCATAAAACCAACTAGAACTAGGACTCTTAACCACATAGAAAACCTACCAAACTAGGAAAACAACATTCCTATACAACTCCATACTCCAATCTTCTCAAACTTGGACTCCAATCCAAATTTGACTCCTCTTTTCATATGCACACAACATCACATGTACGCAACATGAAAACCTTCACCTCCATGTGCATTGTGTTCTCTAGTATAAGCATCCCACGTGATCTCCTTAACCGTCTGGATCTCAACTTCTCCCAAGCCTAGTCCCGATTCATCACCAGTTACACTCCCATGGCCTTTAGCAACACCTGCATATGAATAACAAATAAACTCCATATCCGAGTACATGTTCGTACCAACTTGACTCACATCGGCACACAATAGTATCACATATAAATAGAAATCATCTAGAAGTTATAAACATGAAGCAATCCAAAAATTTTACGAAAACAACCCAAAACTGACTCCCTCCTAGAGTCTGCCGGTCTGACCGTCGAGCTACCCGGTCAGACCGCCCGGACACTTTCAATCTGACCAGCTTGCAACATCCGATCTGACCAACGTCTAGTACTAACTGCACTATTCATTGACAAAAAATATATTCATCGTATTTTCATAAACACTCACCTTTGACAATTGTTCATCAAATAGATTAAATGAATACCTTGATTTCACACAAAGAAGAACGTACTAAGTTTATTTTCATTTGGATATTCCTGAAAAATTAGAGCTGCGAAAGAGGAACAATACTAATATTAGGATAGATTATATACATTTTATAATTACTAACCTTTTTTTATAGGTTGAAAACAAACACATGCCTTTAATATCAATAGCACGTGCAAGACACGAGTTGACGACTAGTGTCTATAATCTATATGCGGACTCGATCGATCGGATGAGAATTTAGTTTCTTTCCTTGCGCATCTCTTTCTAAATTAAATGTTTCCATTAATAAAATACAATTATAGTTGTATGGATCAATCTACACCATTAAAATATATTCCTCCTATGATCTAACGCTCAGTATATTCTTCTTTTTCTACGTTAACATAATAATGTGTAGACCAACATGGTGTGATGTCTCTTTTCAAACTGTTTTAATAATATATAATAGATACATAGATAAAAGACATGCAACACACAAGTTTTATTTAAAAATAAAGAGAAAAGACAGCATTGGAGGGACGACAGCAGGATCAGGCACGAAAACCAGGAGCGAAAACACTAGAGCATTATATAGAAGCAGCATGCAGCTTGCAGAGCTAGCTATAGCGGATTAACGGTGCATGCAGCCGCTTAGTTGGGTGGCTTGTAGTAGCCGTAGACACTGTAGAAGGTCTGCAGCACGGTCAAGGCGATGACAAGCCCCGCAGCAATCACCGAGGTCGTCACCCACGGGTTGGTGAAGTAGTTGCGCGCCAGCGCGGCGCGCCACCGGGGCCACGTCCCGCTCTGGTACCTGACGATCTCCGCCATGACGCCGGCCAGGTAGCTGCTGTTGCGCGAGGCATGTGCTTGCGCGCAGACCCTGCTGAAGAAACCCGTGACGACGTCGCTCTCGCCGTTCATGTGGTTCACTAGCACGCCCCTCTGGTGGAGGAGGCGCATGTCCTCGGGCGTCTTGACGAGGCAGTCCATGAAGATGGCGTAGGCGGTGACGTGGCCCGGCGTGCGCGGGTCCGTCTGCTCGAGCGCCACCAAGTTGCGGAACAGAGGCTCGCTGTAGTCGAACAGCTCCAGCGGCGGGATCTCCAGCACGCCACCGCGCTGGCGGAATGCTATGTCAAGGAAGCTCGTGGCGCCGCCCTTGCGTGCACGGATCCTCACGCCGGCCTCGTCTAGCTCAGTGGCGCACGGCACCCACAGCGGACCGTCGCCGGTCGGCTGGTCCTCCCTGGGCGGCAGGTGAGTAATCGACAAGTAGAAGAGGTGTAGGAGGTGGCGCACTTTGTGGCAGGCGATGGGTGGCATGCCCGTTGCCCGGGGAGGATGGAGCGGCCGGAAGAGGCCGAGGCCGCCGTCGATCAGGACGTCGGCGGCGTTGCCCCCGAGGCACTTGAATAGCACCCGGAGCACGAAGAAAGGGATCTGGTTGTTGAGTAGCAGTAGGTCTCGGTTAACGACCGCCCAGATCCCGCGCCGCCCGAACACCTGCGTCCAGTCATCGTCCACGTCTTCTACCTCGGTCCTTGTGGTGGTGCCCGCTTGCCGCGCGTGCTTGAGGATGCGATGGAGGACGAAGCAGCCGTCGAGCAACATCATGCGCGACAGCTGCTCGTTGCTCTCGGGTTCGTCTTTCTTGAGAAGTGCCATGAGCTCTGCCAGCTCGACGTTGCTTCTGTCGCCGCCGGCGAGCACATATTCCATGGGCGTGGAGATGTCGTAGGAGGCGCGGATGCGCGGAAGGAGATGCATCATCGTGTCCAGGCACTTGCGGAGCACCGGACCGTGCAGCTCGGGCACCCAGTCTGCAGTAGTTCCTGGCTGTCGTCCGGCCGTCTCCTTCCCCACGATCAGCTTGCGGACGCAGCACCATTTGTAGGTCTCCAGCTTGAGCATGCTGGCTGTCTCTCGCTGCTTGTAGAAGAAGGGGCCGATGCAGACGACAGATGGAACGTAGGCGCGCACGTTGCCGTCGGCGAGCTCCCTGGGGACGACGTAGATGGTCGGGGCCTGCGTCTTGCTGCTGTCGTACCGTTGAGGAATCGCCTTGTTTACCTGCTTCTCCAAGTCGTCCATATGCTGCAGCGGGTAGATCGCTTCCATAAATCCAGGATCTGCATGCAGAGAGACAGCCAGGTCCAATTGTACGTATGGACATATGTACGTTCGGGTTAGCCGTTACTATTAGTAATCATGTCCATTTCTTGCATTTACCAATAAAAACTTTGTTCCTCCCTATGACCCAAATTATAAGACAAATATAATAGATTGAGATAGTTCATAGTACTGCTCTCTGACATGCCGATATATCACTAAGCAATACTACATACAATCTTTGTCCATCCACGATACTCCCTCCGTCTTATAATATAAGAGATTATATTTTTTTACAAAAATTAAGAAAGTGATAAAAGACAAGACATGGTTGAAAAGTTGATGGTTGGAGGAATAAACTATTACAAAAGATGATGGATACTGAATAAATCTATTTACCTAGTTAAAAAACTAGGAAGGTAGGTCGCGTATTTGCGCGGGCATGTAGTGTATATTGCGTTTGAAAAACTTATGCAGACAGAATATCAACTGGATGACACTTGTCATGCTTCTAAATGTACTATTTCTCCATAAATTTTCTTCATCGGCATTACTTAGATAATTTTTTCAAACTATTTGTTAACTTTTAAAATATATAATATTTAATATATCCTTATAAACAATTGTCTATGTTCTCTTTATTAGGGAGTTGGGTTTAGTTTGTTTGGAAACGTGTGTAACAAATTAAGTATAAATTGAAAGTATTGTCTTGTTTAATTGATTGTTTAATTGAATGTTTAGTGACTTTTTTAAAAAAATCCGAAAGAACTATTATTAATAAATATATTTTATTTGTACCATCAAGTTAGTCCTTCTAGTTGGTTCAGATTAATGTAAGTTGTTACATACTTACGTATAAATTAATAAAGACATATTTAAGACATCATTTTCTTCCTTGGGATATGCATGATCCACAGTATCTTTTTAAAAAGAAAATACCTTATCGATATCGATAAGAGTCCAAAATTTAAATTTAATAGTAACAAATAGAACTTGTAAACCATAGTTTGGCTTATATATCCAATAATATGCAGAGAAACTTATAATGCTTAGTGTAGGATACATGTAAGGCCATTAATATCTAAGCATTTACAAGTAATTATGAAAATTGAACATGTAATGGTTGGTCCAATTTTAACGAAAAGAAGAACCAATTTTTTTACAAACTTATTAGAATTTTTCCAAATAGTTCAATTTAGTCCCTATTCATATTTTCTATTTCCTATTTATTTTACACCAATTCAAAATATAGGAGTTATGGATCTTTAAATTATCGGTTTAATTATTAATACAACAATAGTCTCTATGCATGTTTTAATATTATTGGTTATTTCTCTGTATAAAAAAATAGAAAGGGGTGGAGGGAACAGTGGAGAGCTCAAGCCGAGAGGTGAGGGGACGGGTAGCGCTATGTTGTGCGCATGTAAGGGGAGGGCAAAGTGGAGGGGTGTTTTTTTTCATTTATTTTCTAAATGATTTAAGTGAAAACCGATGTTCCAATTTTTCTCTCAAAATTTCTAATATCGTTTTTTTTCCAATTAAAGACATAACACATGGCAGCTTAGTATTTTTCTAAAAGTATATCTATTGGTTAAACAGATGATCAACAGATGATCAGATGGTTTTTCTATGGTTTTATTTGTTTACTAAGACGTGACACGTAACGCCATAAGTAAGCTACAGAGGATGTACAATAATTAATTTAAGGTGATATAATACTTATTGCCATTTGTTATAAGGTTACCATGCAAAGGATAGGTGTCGATGTTCAAATGACGTACTTTTATTTTTTACAGTGAAATATGGGTAATATAGATCTTGAAATATTTATTTAAGAATTATAATCATTTAGTTTCCTAATTATTGATAATTTTTATATTAAATTGTTAATTAATTAAAAATTAAAACACAAAGGAATTGAATGAGAGAAGAGGAAGAGAGAGTCGAAGGGGAGATAGTATGTGTGTATATAGTTATAATATATATTTTCACATATTATAGTGTTGTACTTACTATTACTTTATTAACTAAAAATAGAATAAAAGCTTTATTGGTTGATTAAGATCGATTTTAAAAATATGAACACTACAAATCTAATAATATTATTTTGACTTATTATATTGGAGAATGAGGGGAGTATTTTTTGGAACATTACTCATTTTACTTTTATCAATATAGATCTAATTTAATTACTGTGAAGTTATATACAATGATAAAATCTATATCATTATTTATTCTAATAATTTTATAATTATTTGAATGGCACACAAAAGTCAAAAAATATAATCCCAAAATGACGTATTTCTTTTCAAAGTTGAATTGTAGTGAATAAGGGTCTTTAGATGTAAAATAATCTTATGAAATAAGCGGATCAATATTGGTTGTATGATTTAGATGTTATAGTTGCTTATTTTGTAGGATAACTTTTGCTTTCCAACTAATATAATTTAGGAACATTACTTATATAGTATGTTGATTTTACTTTTATGGTTGTAGATCTAACTTACTTTTTTTGAAGTTATGTACGATGTAAAATTTGTAATATTATTATTATTTCATATTTTTTTATAATTGCTTGAATGGCGTGCAAAATTTAGAAAATATAACCCAAAATGATATTTCTTTTCAAAGTTGAATTATAGTGATATTTAGGCGTTAACTATAAATTTAGTCATGAATAATTTAAAGATATAAGCACAACAAAAATTAGTTATATGATTTAGATGCTATAGTTACTTAATTGTTTAACACAATTTTTTTAACTAATAAAACATTAAATAATATATTTTCTAACTAATAAAAAATTAAATAAGAGAAGAAATAGGTGGAAAACGAAGGAAGGAATTGAGAGGCGGGCTACGTTAGTAATAACGTACGTACGTACGTTCCTATTAGCCCATGTGGGCCCGGTTTCAGAGGTGGACTTTTTCTCTTTAAGATAAATTCAATGGTTGTAAATAATGAGTACATCAAATTTAATGAAAATTAATGGTTAGATGTTTCGTTTTTTCTGAAATTTTAGGTTTTTTTCTAATTTATTAGAGTGTCACATGCCCGGGTTTGGGAGGTGGATTTTTTTCTTTAAGATTAATCTAATGGTGGTAAATAATGGGTCCATGAAATTTAAAAAAAATTAATGGTTAGATGTTTTGCTTTTTCTCTAAATTTTTAGGGTTTTTTCTAATTTATTAGAGCGTCACGTTGTGACTTATTAAGATTGTTTGTAGGATGTCATGTGACAGCCTAAAAAGTATATGTAGAAAGTTTAATGGATTTTTTAAATACATAATTAATTAACAGATAGATACCTAAGGCTTTCATCGGTTGATTTTTGTCCGTCATGACCAGATTGATTCGCGTAGATTCGACCTGGTCCTGTCTTATCTCTGATTTACTTGGATCGGTTCATTGCTTCTCTGCTTGCCGTCCAATCGGACTCAGAGAAACATATGACACACATAGAGCCCATATGGTTGGCACTCGTCCAGTTATGACCATTGATCCGGGATAAAAAAATAAAACAATCTAGTCTGGCTAAAAAATTAAACCGATCAGATTCACTTGCCCAGTTAGTTAACTCTAAATAAACCGGCTGAGCATTGAAATTGTGACCTTCAGGGCTCGACGTAGAAAGGAAAGGGACAAGCTAGCTAGCAAAGATCAGGCTCTTGCTGTAGGCTTAAAAAAACCAACTATATTACTATATAATTTTTCTTTGACAATACACTCCATTACTTAAAGTAGGTAGATCGCTCAGTAAATAAATAAAATAATACTTTCTTCGTCCATACAGTAGCTTTTCAGACATTATACATAAAATAGTACTAAGACATATTAGTTTTTACACAGTAAGCAACGTTAGGAGATCTTTTTATTTTCTAGAAAATAGTTAAAGTCTAGTTGGTGGAAAATAAGATTATACATGAATAATATCTCTTCGAGGTCATAAAAACTAAATACAAATTATTTAATTTTCTGTTGCAACGCACGGGCTAAGTAATAAGAGTGTGGTATCCAGATTACAAAATTTTGCGATGGAGAGAGTACATATTAGCAAAATCAATACCTGCAACCTACGAGTAATTGTGTCTTCATCCATCCATCCATCTATCTATTTACATTATAAAGGTAGGGGTAGCTCTAAACGAAATACAATTGTACATATAGAAATGAAAGAAAATAGTTATTTATTAACTTCAATCCTATTTTTATTATCTTTGGAAATAGAAGATAAGACGATAAGAGTTGTATAACAAATGTAATTGAAGTAGCCTTTGCAAAATTATGCAGTGAAATCCTCTAGTTTTATCTACCAATAACTTTATTCCTAAATACTTCTTTTGTCCCAAATTATAAAGCCCACAATGTTAGCAAAGGTGACATATATAAGTTTTTTTACTAGTCATATTTTGTATATTTTAATATATCGCTCCTGCTTACTATCTCAATTTTGTTATCACTCCGCTAGCTCCTCAACACCCAAATAATCGAATACAACAAAATCTACAAAATAGTTAGCTAAGCAAGATTCAACAAAATCTACTTACCCAGCTCATCGGTTGCACACTCATCAACAGCCTTGCCTTCTTGAACTGACTCAGCTTCGTCCCAACGCTTATGTCCTGAAAATCAAATTAATTGAGTAGTGCTAATTAATGATATTGAAAAATATATGCCTGCCGTCAAATTTATAATTTTGCGTCTTTAAAATTCTTTTATCTTTAAAAGAAATTTATAAAATGACTTTCACGACCTTATAATATATAGCTATATCTGACGACTCCAAGATGTATGTTACTACCAGAGTTTCAAAAATTCTTGGAAAACAGGCTAAAATACTCGGGAGAGAAGTTGCCGAAGCCCGAAGGCCGACCTTTGGGAAACAGCACTCTGTTCAATTGAATGTGATGATGGTAAGAGCTAACTAACGTTGGGGAGGGATATCTCTCTTGGTTGCCTCGATGTGTACTCTTCACTCTATTTAAAAGATAATTCTTCAACACACCTCGGTTTCATTTGTACACATGGGTCATAAGAAAATCCGCTTGTAATACTGATGGTAGGACCTATACGCTGCTATACGTATATGATCTTTTGCATATGAAGCTCGTACGACGTAACGGTTCTCTTCTACAATCGTGACGTTGATCATGACCATCCGTTTTCCAGCGAAGCAACCCATGGCATTTATCATCCGTTTGTAATCGTAGTAGATCGTACTTAGAAATTGTATGTATAGCATTTCCGATATAAAACCGCCTGTGAGAATCGATTGCACATTTGCTAATGAATAAGTGCACATATATGGAGAGAGAAAACAGATATATGGCATACAAGGAAATGCGTTTTATGTTGACATGCTAGTCTTGTATTTGTCTGCACATCCTCTTCAAAAGATCATCTTACGCTGGTGTCATTGCTATCAAACCCCCCGTAGAAGACGGCTCATAGGTACCGATTAATTTAAAACCAATACTTATGGATATTTTTTCATCTTCACAGGATGAAAAAATATAGAACCAGTATCTTTGAGCACTATAGGTGTCAGTTCTATATGAAAAACTAATACCTATATTGTAGGTGTCGATTTATTTTTTAAAAAATACATCTATAATATATATAGGTATCAATTAATTAAAAAATCAACACCTAAAATATATTATAGGTGTTGTTTTTTAAAAAACTGACACCCATACAAACCGACCACACGCCCACGCCCTCTCCTTATCCTGTCGATGCCATGCACCCTCTCCTTATTATCCCCTTTTGAGTACTCCTCTCCATCTCCTCTCGACTCCATTGCACCTCTCCCCTCTTGCCCTTGCCATGCCTCCTCTTGCTCCTCCCCTTCGCCACTCCACCCCGTCCTCCCTCCTTGCGGTGGCGGTGGCGCCCTTCACTAGTAGCAACGTTGGTCCCCTTTGCCGACAGCGACGACGGCCTCCTCCTCCATCCCCCTCTTCTAGTGTTGGGGGGCACTTGGAGCAAGCGCACCGGCGCCAACCTCTGTCCTTGCTGTGCCTCCTCCTCACCCGTCGTCTTGGCGCCTCTCTTTCTCTCTCTTTCACGATCGCTACCCAATTCCATCCTGCTCCGCCTGGGGGGACCCGAATCCAAATCCGTTGGAGGAAGTGGGAGGCCTACCAGTTGGTGAAAGGGAACGAAAGGAGGCGGTGTTGTGTGCGGGCCTCTCCCTCTCCTCTCTGGTGGATGACAATGGCGGTGATGGCGGCGATTGCCTCCTCTCTCTCCATGGCGGTATCACCCTCTTCGATGTTTTCCACCCGTTCTCGACCTCACAGGCAGCATTGGCTCAAGGGAGATCATAGCAGCAAATCGAGAGAGAGGACGATGGCCATGAGAGATGGCGGACGGTGGCCCCGATCTGCGATGTGCTGGTGTTCTGGTGAGTCTGATCTGTGATGTATAGGGTTGACCTTGGCAGATGGATTCAGATCTGTGATCGATGTGGTTGTTCTAGTATTCTTTGAATCTTTCTTTCTTGACTAGAACAAATATGGTAGAACTAGAGAAGTGGATGCATATTTTTGAAAATTTTTCCTCTATGATTTTTCCTCTTCTTGTGATTGAATCTGTGATGAATGTTTTATGAGATTGATATGAATGTGTGATGATGGCGGCTCATTGAAGTGATATTCCTCTGAATCCTTGAGTGGTTTCTCTTGTTTTTTTTTATTTTTTTCATGCCGGTTTTGTCGGTAGAACTGGTAACTATAATCTCTATAGGTATGCGGTTGGGCAAAGATGCCGCCAAATTGGTATCGGCTGAAAAACTGGCACCTATGGTGGGTTCTCAACTGGTACCAATAAAGGTTTCTGTAATAGTGTGTATATCACTTTTAGGTTGCAATGCTTATTTTGAGCATTTCATTGTAGCCTTATGTACCGAGGAGGTAGTGTGCAGTACATATATACATTCAATTTGGGGAAGAGAAAAAGATTGTGTCCGATGGCCACATACTCAACTTATTTACTGCCCCCGTTTTATAAATATAGTCTATTTCTTCCAAAATTTTGTTACAGCATATGCACAGATGCCAAATTATGTATTCACGTATGTTATATCCATTCTCGTATGGGATGCTAGCTTTTGTTGTGACTTCATAGTAATATCAATAGTAAGTATTGAGATAATATAATGGTTTTCTTATTCCACATGCTTGACAGGAATATGCTCTTTATTATGAAACTAGAAAGTTAGCCCGCACATTCACGCGGGTATGTATTATAGATTATATTTTAAAAACTAATATAGGTAGAATATCAACCGGATGATATCTGCCATGTTTTCAAAGTACTAATTCTCCATAAATTTTCTTCATCGGCATTGCTTACACAATTTTTTAATATCATTTGCTAGGTTTTAAAATATATAATATTTAATATATTCCTACAAACAATTATCTATGATCTCATTATTACGGAGTTAGATTTAGTTTGTTCGAAAAACGTGTCTAATAAAGTAAAAGTAATGTATTTTGTCTTGTTTAATTGAATATTTAGTAGCTTTTCTAACAAATCCTACAGAACTATTATTGTTAATAAATATGTTTTATTTTTACCATCTAGTTAGTCCTCTTTCTAGTTGGTTTAAATTGATGCAAGTTGTTACATATTTTTGTATAAATTAACAAAGACATATCATAGACCTCACTTTCTTGTGATATGCGTGATATATACTATCTTTTTTTAAAAGAAAATACCTAGTTAACATGAATCCAATAATTAAAATTTAATAGTAACAAATACAACTTTTCAACCCACTATATATCGCTACCTTAGAGTGACTTATGTATGCAATAATATGCGGAGAAACTCATAATGCTACGGCACATGATGATGTAAGGCCATTAATATCTAAGCATTTAAAAATTGTTATGAAAATAAAACATGCAATGGTTGGTCCAATTTTAGTGAACTTATTACATTTTCTACAAATAGCTCAATTTAGTATCTATTGACATATTCTATGTCCTATTTTATTTTATACTTATTCAAAATATTAGCGTTTATGGATCTTTAAATTATTGATTTAATTATGAAGATAACAATAGTTAGATTAGAAATCAGATGTGCAGCTTAAAAATTATGCATGTTTTAATATTTTTGATTATTTATAACTATAAGAAAATAGAAATGGGTAGAGTGGAGAGCTCATGCCAAGAAGAGAGAGGATGGGTAGTACTGTGTTGTGCGTATGTGTGGGAAAGGTCGAAGTGGACCGATGATCTTTTTTTTCTCATAATTTCTAATATAATGGCTTAAAATTTTTCAAAAAGTATATCTATTGATTAAAAATAATGGATCCACCTAATTAAGCGGAAATTAGTGGTCAGATGTTTTTTCTTATAATGTCTAATGTTTCTATCTTTAAGACGTAACACGTGACACCTTAAGTGCGTTATAGAGGATATATAATGATTTAAGATGCTATAATACTTATTGTTATTTTTTATAATGTTATGTTCCTTTTGCTATTTGGTTATCATATAAAGGATAGGTTTCTATGTTCAAATGACGTATTTTCTATATAATGTATGAGTAACATGGATCTCAAATTATGTATTTAATTATAAATAAAACTATAATTCAAGTAAACTAAAACCGAATATAACTTAAAAATTATAATTATTTAGTTTTCTAATTATTGATCATTTTTATTAATTAGTTAAAAATTAGAAGATGAATGAATTGGATGAGAGAGGGGAGGAAGAGAAACGAAGGAGAGAGAGTACGTGTCCATATAAGTATAATAATTATTTTATTAAAAATTAGAAGATAAAGGAATTGGATGAGAGAGGAGAGGAAGAGAGACGAAGCAGAGAGAGTACGTGTCCATATAAGTATAATAATTTTTTTACGGGTTACCGGGTTTTAGTTGTTATTACTTTATTAACTAAAAATAAAATAAAAGCTTTATTGATTGATTAAAAAATCTATCTTTTTTACTAGCCTTTCCTACTATGTATTCATAGTAGATATTAGAAATATGAACCATATAAATCTAATAATGTTATTTTCATTTATTATAATGTTATAATGGGGGGCGTAATTTTTTTAAAACATTACTTAGAGTTAGCTTCATTTTAATGATAAAGATCTAATTAAATTATTGTTAAGTTATATATGATTATAAAATCTATATCATGATTTTTTTATAATTTTATAATTATTTGGAAGGCATGCAAAAATCAATAAATATATCCCCAAAATGACATATTATTTTCAAAGTTGAATTACAGTGGATATGGGCTTTGAAATGTAAAATAATAAGTGCATCAAATATTAGTTGTATGATTTATATGTTATAGTTGATTATTTTTTAGCATAACTTTTACTTTCTAACTAAGGGTGTATTCTTTGATGCATGTTCACAACTTAGTCCCTCGTTTTTCGCGCGCATGTTTTGAAAACTGCTAAACAGTATTTTAGCAAAAAAATTCTATAGGAAAGGTGCCTTAGAAAATCATATTAACCTATTTTTTTTCAAATTTTTTAAGCTAATACTTAATTAATTATGCGCTAAACTCTCACTCTTTTGTGTGGTATGGGAGACGAGTTCTCAACCCCCACAATTGAAAACAACCTAATATATTTTGGGAACATTATGTTTATTTTACTTTTATGATTGTAGATCTAATTTAATTATTATGATGTTTTGTACGATGATAAAATCTATATTATTATTATTATTATTATTTCATATTATTTATAATTGCTGGAATGGAACACAAAAGTCAAAAAATATAACCCAAATGACATTTCTTTTCAAAGTTGAATTATAGTGAAATTCGATATTCAATTGTAAACTTAGTCATAAATAATTTATATAGGAGATAAAAATTAGTTATATGATTTAGATGTTATAGCTGATTAATTGTTTAACACAATTTCTTTTTGTTTCTCTAACTAATAAAGCATAAAATTAGGAGATGGAATAGGTGAAATAGAGGAAGAAGAAATGAGGGAAGAGGGGAGCGTACATACGTACGTTTAACAAAAAGAAGAGTAAATTTTACAAAACTACAGATAGTTTGGACAAATTATCATAAAACTATAAATTTAAGGTGATGTATCATATAACTGTAGATTTAACAATAAATTTATTACAAAATTGCAGGTTTAAGGCTAAGTATCTAAAAGTACAGATTTAATAATAAAATTACTACAAAACTATAGATTTTAGGGTTTAAACCCTTAGCACTAATGCTATGTTGGACTTATAAATGCTCAAGTTTTATAATTAAATTTTCATTAAACCTGTAGTTTTATAATAACTTTGTTACTAAATCTGTAGTTTTGTGATATTCCACCTTAAAGCTATAGTTTTATGATAAATTTAGTGTTAAATCTGTAGTTTTAGGATACATCATGTTAAATATATAGTTTTGTGATAATTTAATCAAAGTACATGTAGTTTTGTGATAATTTAATCAAAGTACATGTAGTTTTATGAAATTTACGCAAAAAAGAAAGTAAGGGACATACGTACCTAGCCCAGGTGGGCATGGGTTTAGGAGATATTTTTTTATTAAAGATATATCTAATGATTGTAAATAATGAGTGCATCAAAATTTAATGAAAATTAATATTTAGATGTTTTATTTTTTTTCTTAAAATTTTTAAGTAATTATCTAATTTATTAAAGTGTCATATGATGATTTAGGAGCATTTGTAGGATGCCATATAACGGTTTAGAAGTGTTTAGAGAAAATTTAATGGACTTTTAGTATATAATAGATATATGTGGTGGGGCCGTGAGCTTAACAAACAAGCCTTAGTTTTTAACAGTGTGCCTCAAGATAATGAAAAGTCAAAAACACCAAGATGCCCAATCTCTCGTTGGTGGTATTTTAACAGTTGATTTCTCACATAACAAATGTTAATCACTATCTAGTTCTGCGGTGTCGTTTTTTCTGAATATATAGCCGAATAGTAATGATTTTATGATCAGTATTTAATGGTATATTGGTAGAAACGAATGAATCAACTAGTATATAGTAAAAAAAATGGATTTAAAACATTTTTAGGAATTTTATATGTATAAAGTTTGTCGAACAATCGCGCAGCTTAGGACCTCGGTATGTGTGTTGAATTAATCAATTTTTTCACTGCTTTGAAAAGAACAGTACTGTGACTTTTTATTTTTCAAAATACAACCTTTATTTTTCAAAAAAGAGAGAATCGTATTTCCATCATAAGCAATGGAGTTTTAGAAGTTTTCTTCATCTCAAAATATAACAATTTAAAGTATGTAGGTAAATAAAAGTATATTTAGATATATATAGCTAACAATTGCTATATTTTATGGACAGAGGTAATATAATTTTAACAACCGAGCTTTTAGGGTGGAATTACAGTCGAGGAAAAACAAACAAGTTCACTGCGTTTTGTATGGACGAGGGAGGAGACAACGATAATGCATAGTTTTTGGATGTGTCCCCAACTCCAACATCGGTTTCGTCAATGTTTGGAGATCGAGCATGAGTTGCATAACTAGCTTCAAACGTTATGGCACAAGTCCGAGAATTAATAGTACAGTGCCTCATCCAAACACTTAAATAATGTATGGCATCCGTTATGTTTTGACCTGTTCATCTCGTCTCTAGATTCACTAATATATATGAATTTAAACATATATAAGCACATACATATATTCATACAATCTATTGAAAACCTAGAATGTCTTACAATTAATGTTAAACGGAGTAAGTAGTAAATTTAATTAGCTGCAGGTGTCATTTGCAAAAACCCATTAAACAAACAAAGAAGGGAAGAATTCAGAACGAGAAGTCATGTGTGCGGGTGCACTGAAAGCATGATATTGATCATAATGCATGTAAAATATTAGGATATAGATACCTTGCCGAGGCATTTTTTTGGTTGACAACCTTGGTATTGGCACAAACAACTATGTCTGTTGGCAAACCGGAATGTACGTACATGCAAGGGAGCAAGCTACACTACTCCTGCTGCAGTACCGGTGGTGAAGTTAATGTACAGGGTGCTAATTTATAGAAGATTAGCTCGCCTGGAACAAGTTCTTTCCTTGCCACGTGCATACCCTGCAAAAGTCCATACGTAGAATAGATTATTAACCTTGCTCACACGGAAGGGTCATTCTTTAAAGATACAAAAGGCATGCTGCACATGCATGCTCTGGGCACTGTACGTATACACTACTATAGCATCTCCTATTGATGCCGTTGAAAACTCGTCATAGGTGTCGGTTTCTCAATCGGTACTAATTTGAGATACCTTGATCCTTTTTTATAGGTGTCGCACTACTTAAAAAAATATTTTTTATTACGGCCAAACACTACTATAGAAAGACAGATAGAGCTCGGCATTATAGGTGCTGAAAGTACTAAAATCGATACCTGTAGACCTTTTCTTACTTCCACGGGTAGAAAACACAAAAAACCAACACCTTTAAATGATTATATGTGTTGGTTTTGTAGAAAAACCGACACCACTACTATAGACGCCGGTTTTTTAAAAAAAGCACCTATAATATATTATAGATGTCGGTTTTAAATATATTATAGGTGCCGGTAAAACCGGCACCCCTAAAATCGAGCCGAGCCGAACCCCACCCACCGTGTGCTCTCTCTCCTCCTCATCTCCAACCCGGCCTTATCCTCATCTAGTCAACCTCTCTCACTCTCTCTCCTCCTCCTCCCTCTCTCGCTCTCTCTCTCTTTCTCAGCAGGAGAGGATGCGAGGGCCAGTAGGCAGCGGCAGCTCAGCGACAGTGGCGGCCCCCTTCCCTTCACTAGATCTAGCGAGAGGGGAGGTGTCGACGGCCCGACGGCCCGACAAGAAGGGAGCCGGCAGCCCGGCGACGGTGGCGGTGCCCTCCCCTCCGCCAGATCCGACGGGAGGGGAGATAGCGGCTCAGCAGGAGGGGAGGCAGAGAGGGTGGAGATGGAGGAGAAGCCCCGGCAGCCCGGCCCACTCTCCCCGACGTCAGATCCTCTCTCTTTGGAGGTAGCGGCTCCACCCTCCCCGACGGCAGATCCACCCTCTCAGGCGGCGGCGGCGTCTCATTCATTTTTTGTGTGATTGCTCATGGTTTTTTGTGTGATTTCTTCATGGATTTTTCTGTGTTTGTAAAAAACTTATAAAATCAATATAATGAAAATTTTCATTTGTATTTATTGTGGTGAGAATTTATTTTAGTTGTTTTTGGATTTTCTATGCATCATTGCATTTTGCACACATGAATTAAGTTTGAGAATAATAATAATGATGATAATAATAATAATAATAATAATAATAATAATAATAATAATAATAATGAATCCAATTAGTTATAGCCCAAACCCTCCTGCCCCTCTGCCCCAAAGCAATGACGAGATGCGATGAGCCTGACCACGCCTGCAATGCCGTATCCCCCGCTGCACCAAATCTTGTAGAGTCGATGCTGCCAGCCTTCCGTGATTCCCGCCGAGAGCACCCACACCATGTCTCCTGTCAGCCTCGCCCGTGCGTGAAAACGGCCGCCCAAGTCGCGACAGCCTCCATGCTCACCTCTCGCTCCTCCCTTGCCTATAAAACAAGCCCTCGCGCCAGCTAAGTCCCCACACCACACGGAATCTCCACTAGAAAGTCTGACGCCTAAACCCCTCTGCTTCGCCGGGAACGGTTGCGCCACCACCACAGATTACACCAGCCTGGACCCGCTGCAACACCATGTGCCATCAAGTCGTCGCCACAGGGAGTCTCGAACCAAATCCTCGCGCTGGCACACTCCTAGGACTACCCTAAATCCATTCCCGAAATCGATTTCATGGGCCCCTCACCCGCCGCCGTTGTCACCGCCCGCCGCTCCCGGGACCTCGTACATCACGTCGCCTCGGACCGCGTCCACTCCAACCGAGCACAAGGTATGGTTTCTCTTAGTCCCTAGGCCCTCCCCTAGCATGGAATCGAGCAGCCATCCACCATAGCTATGCCATCGTCGCCATCCAGAACCGTCGCCACCACCGGCCATGGCGCTCACCGCTGCCGGCCACCTCCGGCTGCGCCACCACCTCTAGGAGGTGCGGGAGGACACCCTCTAGCCTCCCCACGCCCCTCCCGAGCCAGCCCAGCCGCAGCTCACCGTCAGCGAAGCCATCCCGTGCTATTCCCCCATGTTTTCTCGTCTGTTCCTTCCCGAGGAAGAAGACGAGGACCTCTTCGTAGATAAACTAAAACCTAGGGTTCCTGATACAAAGAGCCAATATACTTACAAGTATGATATTCATTTTTTACAAATGGAATATTTAAAAACGTTGTACAAAGCAGTTGCCTCTGTTATTTGTGAAAATGAAAAAACTGAAAATGATAGTTTTTAGACTTAGGCGGCAAGTGATGTGTATATGGTGGTAGTTGCACATTGATAGGGGGAGTGTTCGCCCGGGTCGATTAAGAATCGAACTATGTGTCACCAACTAAGTATATCATGCAACCACATGTGTTGATTATGTGATGGCCTTGGCTTATTAAGTTGCTCAATGTCTAACCTTGCATTTTGGTAGGCCAGAGTAGTATGAGTTAGGGTGTGTATTGTTAATGATTCTATTATGTTCAGTTTAACTCAGAGGAGCTACCCATGTGTCGGGATACGGCATGGGCGTCTAAGTTTGTCCAATGCAACGATGGAGTGCCTTGTGGGGAACCAGATGGGACGTGGGCCTGCTACCTAACGGCTCTAGGTCATATGCCTAGTGTGGATTTCCACTCGCCGTCACTGATGCAAGGTTAGGCATTGGGCAATATAACGGCTTCGTTATGACCTTTAGACCGCATTCAATATGTAGAGTGTGATAGTGCTTCGCGAGCATGATACAAACTAGAGTGTTCGTATCATGTGGGTAAAACTGTACAAACTCTGCAGAATGTAAAACTAATCGATTAGTCATGCTCACGGTCATGAGCAACTTGGTGAAATGATACAAATACAACATTGGTGATTTATTAAAATGCTTTTGTGAAATGGGTATGGTGAATATTGGTGATGTTTTGCTCGATGTGGGCTGAGAATAAATTGCTTACTAGTTGCCATGGAGGGCACAAGGATAATACCATGATGATATTTATGTTACTATTACTATTGTTTACTCTTTGATTTACAAATTCCTATGTAATCTATAATTATTTACTATTGTGAAGAAAAATTTGCTTTATGCTAAAATGAGCCACAAATATAGCCATCTTTCATCAAAACTTGCAATAGTCCTAAGTTTTCCCAAGGTTTGGGTAGGACTTGTCAATACCTAGTGTATTGACCCATCTCTTGTTGTTGCTTTTAGAGATGGATGCAGGATGTGAGGTGCCTAGTGACAATTACTTTGCACCGGATATCGGAGTTTTCGAGGATGGTTCTTTCTAGGGTGATTCCTAGTCGGTTACTTGCGTGGTTTGGTAGATGGGCACACCGAAGAACTTATGTATCTTGTATCTTATTGCTGCTGCGTTTTGAACTCTTTTATTTGGCCGATCGGCCTAGCTACTATGTATGACTCTTGCACCATTAAGTTATGAGAATCATTTTATCCACTAATAAGTTATGTCTGGATGTGATAACAATGTTGTGGGTGCATGTACTAGCCATTGATCATGGGACTAGTACGGTGTATGGTCCAGGTATTCAGAAATTCCATCCCCGGTTGCCGATAATCTATGATTGTTTATGGATTTTTTGTGTGATTGTGTGATTGGGATCTCATGGGTGATTGGGAGCTCGATGCATCAGCTTGAATCGAGTCGAAGCCAACGCATCGAGCCGCTTTTTTTTTTGGATTCTTGGGACCTCCAAGGTGCCAGTTCCTAAACTGACACCTTTGAGTCTTCTCATCATTGCCGCTTCCGTGGTGCCGGTTAGAAAATCCGGCACCTATTCCGGGTTCCCAACCAGCACCAATAGCATTTTCTGTGATAGTGAAAATAGGTTTTCGCAGACGACCAAATGCTTCGCCAGAGACCAAAGGCCAGTGAAGATCTTCCATTTTCGTTGGCGGCCGAGAACTGAGAGCGTAGATTGATTTTCTCTAGCAGCCATCAGCAAAGAATTTATTGCTGGCGGCTGACTTATAACGGCCGCTAGTGAAAATGACCTTCGCTGGCGCCCTTACGCTACGTGGCTCGTCAGTAAGAATGCACTTCGCTAGCTGCTTTCGGACACGTGGCCAGCTTGCGAAGATATATAATTTTTTTGGCCAAATTTGAAACTTTCTTAAATTTGTTCGCGTATTTGAGAATCACACAGAGCATATATTTGATCGAGCAATCGATAATAAAGGATTTTTTATTATTGCTTGAAACCGCTATTGATAATTAATATACATGTGCAATATTAGAAAATTAAGACAGAATAATTAATGCATGGTATTAATTAATTAACATACTTAATTTTAAAGTACTTATATGTATATAGATATTGGATGATCATATTCAGATACTTAAGTATCTTACAACTCGTCCGACGACACGTTTGTGAAATTTCAATTGCAGTCTTGCTCTAGTTAGCAACACACTCATTTTCTGGGGGTGTTCAAAGACCCTTCTTTTATCAAAAAACCTCCAAAACTGATGATAACACTCATGGTGTATGAAATAGCATATGTCTCATTGTATATTCTGAATGACTTCATCATCCAGCTCCCTTTCACCCCTAGGGAATCATGGAAGCTGCATCGATATCACGTCATGTTAATTTCATCCCAAATTAAAAATCATTTTCTAAATAGAATAATAGAAGTTATTAAAATCCTAAAAAAATCTCAAAAAATAAAATACATACAAGAAAATTTTGAATGTGGCCTGGAGCATTTTTTCTTAAATTCTCCTTGCTCTAAAACGAGCCCTAAAAGTTTCCTTGAATTTTTAGAACATCAAAAATAATTATTAAGTAACAAGAACCAATTAACAGAGTTTTCTAAAAAGAAAAACTTAAAAATAATCCTCTCCCTCTCTTTAGGCCAAGTCTTGCCCAAAGTACCCCCTCTCCTTTTGCATTTGGCAAAAGTCCCCATCTATTTCCTCCCTCTCCCCTCTGGCCCCTCTCTCTTTTTCCCTCCTTCTCGGGCCAACCCTCTCCTCGTCGGCCCAACTCCCCTCCCTTTCCTTTGGACCGAAGTCCGTTTCTCTCCTCCCGCTGGCCACCTCCTTCCTATTGGGCCGTGTCGCCCCGTGGCCCATCTCAGCACCGCATGGCCAAGCCAACCCATCTATCGGTCGTCTTCCTGCTATAGTCAACCACTCCTCTCTCTCCCTCTCACGAACCCTAGCGCCTCCACCCTTCAAGCCCCTTCCCCATGCAAGTTCTGGCCGAATCGATTGCAAAAATTTAATCCCCGTCCTCTCCTCATTATTTCCCCCAACTTTCACTCTTTAATCCCCCCTATCACATGGATTTAATCCCTGTCCTCTCATCGGCCATGCCCGTTCGTTGCCGGTCACCGCCGCCGTCCCTCGCCTCGTCGCGTTGTGGTGAGGATCCCTCCCTCGCTGTCCTTTTCCCGTCCTCTCGGTGTTGCCACCATGCTTGTCGTGCCGTTGTTGGTCCCAGTCTCATGCGCCGGTATGGGCAGTCGTTCGCACGATCTTCCCATGCATGTGTGGTGGCCGTGTTCGTGTGCCCGCGCAGCCGCCGCGTGGTGTGTAGGGGGGCCTTCTTGTGAGCCTCTCGCTTCGGTTGACACATAGGGTCGCTTCCGTTGGCCCGTGGACCGTCTCTGTGCACTCGGTCCACCGTGGTCCCCTAGGTTGAGATGTGGGGTCTACATGTCAACAGTGCGACCCTTCCTCTCTTTTTCGGGCTGGCGCTTTACACATGTTTTATAATTGCAAAATTAATCAATATTTCATAAATCTCCATTTAAATTGTATAAACTTCAGATGACCATATCATGGTCATAGGAACTCCGAATCGACCCATTCAAGTCTCTTAATTTTTGTTATAATCTAAAGAACATTGTGCTTTTCTTTCTATGTACTGTTATTGATTCTTGAAAAGGGTTTTAGCTTTGTTTGTGTGCTTCGTGTTGTTCCTTTTGTTCTGCAGGTTCCCGAAGTGCGGTTCATGTTTGTCGCCAAAGGTTCGGAAGACTGTTCTCAAGGCAAGTCGCTCCATCCTTGAGCGTATTGAATCCCAGTTTGCTAAATTACTTTTAGTTAAATTATTGCATTATGCTTTATTAAATTCCTACGAATATCTGTTTTACTTAGCCATGCCTATTATTCCTTGTTATGGCAATATTATTTGTTATTGCTTTATTATTCCTTGACAATCCTAGGTAACAAAAACCAGCTAGTAAGAAATCTATATCTGGTACTTACTAGACCTTTTAGGTTCATGCTTAGCTACGCTTAAGTAGCAACTTGTAGATGTTTTACAATACTAGATTTTGGGTATTACTTCACATCACTCTTGGTAACTTTGGAACATGGGTGGTATAGTCTGGACATGATACTCTCTTCCTCATTCAGAAACCCCTAAACCTGTATTTCAGTGGGGTTTGGGTGCATGCCAGTTGTGGAATGTTAGCACCCCGGCCAATATAAGGATTAATCTCAGGTCTCTATTGCAAAGCATTTATCGTACTTTCACATGTTTAATGCGTAAGGTTTAGTTTGTAGCTCAGTCTAGTCATGAACAAAAGGACATGGCTAGAGATGGCTGAAGTCTTGATCGATATTTCTGAGGCAAATGAAGGTTATTCAGGCGGGTGTTCGATAACTGAGATATCGTGGCACAGGATGGGCATCCGGGTGGCCACTGTCGAAGGATGTCCTGATGTCGTGGGGCTCAACCATAACTTACCTTTCCCAAAAATACCGGTTGTAGGAGGGTGTTGGGTCGGTGCTCTTGTTCAAGGCTAGGATGGGTGAAGAACTCTATCACGCCCTCCGTCCATATACCGTGGTGGTATGTGGCATGTGGCAACGCGTGAGGAAGGCGTTTCTTGTGGGTAAAGATGTACACCTCTGATCAGAATATAAACTATTCGAATAGTCATCCTCTCGGTTATGGGCAAGCCTAGCAATGTACCCAAGTTAGTTGTTTCCTCTTAAAATATGGATAATCTGGTTAATAAACTAAAACCTGAATTGGTAGGCCTCGGTTGGCTTGGGATGAGTTGGGGCCCAGATATAAGGGTGCCAGTTCGGTCTAACTCATCTCTGGCCTTGGGTTAAGGTAGGTTCGTGAGGGTTCACGGCCTTGATTAATAACTTTGGTTTAGACTTAAGACTGTGTTTCTGAAAATTACCTTGGTTAACTAAAATAGTTTAAAATGCTTGTTTGCTACAAAACTCAGCTCTATGTTACTACTCCTTGTTCCCCCTGCATTAATCATGCATCTCCCATGTGACTTGTTTAGTACTGTGATTGTACTCATTCTTGCTCAATTTTTTTCCTTTCAGTAAGAGAAGCTTTGTAGAAGAAATCCTCGGTAGTCTTGGCTTATACCCTAGTTGAGTGCCTGTGAAGATGTTGTCGTAGGCCCGCTAGTCCGCTACTGTTTATTTTCGTTTGTTAGGCCTGAAGTGCCTTTGTAATAATGTAAATACTATCGATATAATAAAGATGCGTCTTTTGTATCCTGATTGTTGTGGTGTGCCCATGTTTTTCTTGGGATGGGAATCAATACACTAGCGATTGAAAAAATATATTTTTCCGGTCGCGATACTCGTAATCCGACCAGGGCTCTGCATGTGGATGCACAACAGCAAAGGAGAACGATGGTGGACAGCACAATGAAGCTCGCAGGCAGAAGACGTTGATGGTGGTGGCGAAGCAGCGATGAGGGCTGGAGCTGGGCTCAACATGCATGTTGGGGACGATCTCAACCATCATGCATCTGAGGGCTAGGAATCAAGAAATGATGCCGGCCGTGGACTCGTGGGAGCATTCCCTTGGATGAGGCTAGCCTTCAGGCTTCAACTTGGGAGGAATAGAAGAGGATAAGTTGCGCCGAAGGCACGGCGACATGGTGCAGCGCCTGGTGGGAGGAACTGATGCGCGGCATGGTGTTGGGCGGTCGCGATACGTTCTTTACTCACGCGATTGTGCAACATGAGTGCAGTGGCAGGAGACAGCTGTGGATTAGGGTTGAGGTGGATTGTATTGCATCTATACCTGTTCGTGTGGGCTTTTTTGGGCTGATTTTTTTAATGGGCTTTGGGATTGCTACTGGACAGGATTATGCAATTGCTTTATTGTTTATCTTGGGCTGGATTTTCCTATGGCCCACTGGATGTCTGGGTCCCCATGGGGCCCCGTGGGTGAACTAGCTGCCCTGCCCCTGTCCCTACTCGTTTGCGGATGCACCCACGGGGCCATCTTTCCCCCTGGCCCGGCCTGTAGGAGAGGGTACCCGGTGGGTCCCTGTCCCCATGGGGGAAATTGCCACCCCTAGGTGGGTGTTGCTAAACTTAACACTAGTGAGCGTGCACGTGCAAGGCACGTCGATACTATTGAATAGAGTTAATTTTGAAAGAGTATTCAGTCTTGGTACTAACAAAAATATACGTACTCATAAATATGTGATTATTCCATATAGCTCTAAAAAGAAGTTGAGATTATCAAAAACATTGGAATCTTCGATTTGAACATAATTTTTTCTAAACTTGAACTCCGATTCATTTACACGAAACCTATGTCAAACATCAGTTTTCAAGTATCCATTCATCATTTTACAAATATTACAACTTACAGAGGCTAAAAAAATCGGAGACCATTTATCTATCATACGCTTATTTTGTGAGAAAAAAATCAAGCGATTTTCAATTGATAACAGACAGTCACACAGCACTTCTGAGTTCTTACATGCATATCCTAATGGGATAGATTGGCCGATGGCAGTATAAGCATACAAAATGACAGACTATAATTACACTAAATAAATGACATAACATGAACTCCATGTTAATCTTCATGCCTTAAATAAGTACATTTGTTTAGTGAAGTAACAACCAGGGTTTTCAAGTTTCTTTGAGATTGAATTCCAAAACTGATGCATTAAAGTATAATTTTGCTCACCTGAACAATGCATGTTGATGACGTCATATCAAGCTCAAGAGAGTCACTCCTCATGATCTCATAGCTTCCCTGTAAAGAAACAAACAGAATAATTAAATTTTACAAGAAGCACAGGAAAAAAAAAACTATAATCGCTTGGCTGAAATGGAACTAATCCTCCTTGGCCATCGTCAAAGCATAGATAAACCTCAAATGAATCTGATGGCAAACAAGATGAACCAACCAAAAAATTCTGAACAATATATGTTGTCCCCATAGAGCAATAGATAGTTACAACTCAGGAGATAAAAATTGACATCTCTATTGGACTTCTCACACACTAAACCCTAAAAAACAAATGATCAGCTCTAGCTGGTGTGCTCTTTTCTTCATAGGTACACATAGCTTTTGTTGACTATCAATGAAGCGTATTTGACAGCACAGATAAGTTAATAGGAAAACCAAACTGTAAATCATAACCATCAAACTTAATTAATCTATCACTGGATGATCTTGGCTAGATTATTCAGTTTCAAATACTATTCTTCAGGACAATCGCGCAGCTGTCGGCATCGAGAGAATATCATATATCTAGTTTTTTGTGAGAGGCGAGAAATTAGAGGTATAGTATTAACCTGATTTAGAGGGAGGATTCGCGTTCGAGATTGGCGGTTCCGTCGTTGGCGCATCCAAGATTTGATGGCGAGGCGACCGAAGGTGAGCCAAATATAGAGCAGGGAAAGAAGCAACGAGCAGGGGAAATAGAGGGGAAATGGAGTCCTTGGCCAGGAGAAATCCGATTGTACCTTCAATTTGAAGAAAGGAGCAGCGACGGTGGTGGATTTCGTAGTTCGATCATTGGTGGTCGAGGTAGTGTTTGGCCTTCCCAGCTCTAGCAGCAGCGGGTTGACACAGAGGCGGCGGCGAGGCAACGGAGCCATCGGGACGGAGCGACGACTCCAATGGCGGTTGTGGGGTGGACTTGAGGGTTGGCGCCCGACGGCGGTGGGCGACTGAGTTGAGCAACAGCTTCGCTGGCGGCGGTTGCAGACTTGCAGGCGGACTTGAGGGCCTCCTTGGTCCCTTTTGTTTCACTATCATTTCTTTTTAAACAAACTAAGTTTCACTACCCACTTCATTTTAAACAAAATTTTGCGTGTGGCGTCAGAAGTTCAATTTTTGCAACTAATTCCCTCTAAAATAAGCAACTATAGAACCATCCTCTTGCCATAACAATCTGCAACCAGCATATAAAAACAACAATCCAGTTTAAGCTAATTAACATGTCACACTGTCAGTTTATCTGCCAGGTCTGTCCAAGGATGAAGACCTCAATACTACACAATTATTCTCATTGTGCATTTAATATATGGATCGACAAAACACTACATGTGTAAATACCTTGAAAAACTACATGTATGGTCCTTCCAAATCATAAAGAATCAAACCAAGAATTGATCATGTTGATTCAGAGAAAAAGGAAACGAACCTGAAATGTTGGTGTAAAATAAGGTAATTCAGTTTGGTCTTTTACATTACAGGTCCATGTAAAACAAGAGCTATTGACACAACCATGCCTGCCAGCTTAGTCTAAATGTCGACGTGATCAATCTTGCCAAGAAACTCAATGATGAGTACTTGCAATATGACATGAACATCACATGGAGGCATGGAGCACCATCCAGAGATAGTTAAATATAATGCCATTCAATTTATTCTGTTTATCTAGCATCCTATCATTGAACTCGTTGAATAATGCAAGCTTTATGAAAATGTAACAATTTGGCATATCTGTAATTTTATATAGTTAAATGAAGATCTACGAAAGTAAATATACTAAAGATGGAAATCCATACCATGTAAATTGCTGAAATATATTAGTGAAAAATGTAATTATGAAAGAAATACAACATTATATTTACTCTCAAAACCTCAGTAGTGTATCCACTCAATCACACATTCACGCTTGAAGCTCTGACCCTGAAAACTCAATCACGCATCAAATTGACAAGCTGAAATAGAAGGTTACCACCATGCAAGTTATTGCAAAAACATTAACAAAATATATTTCTTGATTGTGCAATGATATTTAATTTACCTGAAATCGAGATTACTGAATACTAAAATCCATTGCCTCTTACAAATCCATTCTGGCCTCTGCATCTACAAGTTTAGTCTGTAGTTCCTCCAGAGTTTAATGGCTAAATGAAACTGAAAACATACCACAAAGTTGAGTCAACGTTTAATGAAAAATGACCATAGCATATAACCATCAGATGCCACACGTACAAATGCCTATTTACTGAATTTTGAAAGAACAAATCAATGTTCCCCCTCCAGCTCCAATCCAACAGAAAGGAGAATGCAGCAGTCTGTACGTAGCGATAACGGTGGTGATGTCGCAGCGCGAGGCAAGGTGGTCCAATGTCCAGAATGTCAAATTGAGCTGAATAGGGACCTGCATTGTGTCTATGCATGCTGAACTGCAACATTGGTGAGAGAAATGAAGATGAACCAAGGTAGGTGCTACATTTTTGGCACAGTGGAGATTTTCAAATTACCTGGAAGTTCAATACATGCGCAAAATTCTCTTAAGATTCAGGAAGCTTGCCTAGCAGCACAACTCAAGCGAGCTGGATGAGTTTACGAAAAGCTCAAAAATCTAGATAACAATGTCAATTGCAAATGGAAGAGTGAAATGCCGCTGCACAACTCAATGGATTGCCTGGAATCCGAATTACAATTTACAAACCATGTGGGAGCAGGCACTAACCTGGGGCCTTCTGCACTGGCAAATCCAACGTCATTGCCCCTCCACAACCGCTGAACTCCTAGTTGTGACCTCCGTGCCGTCGTTCCATCGAGCAAGCATTTTATCGATCACCTTCAGTGCCTGCATAACGCACTTGTGGGAACAAAGAGCAAAAACAGGTGGGCGGCAAAGATGGGCGGGGAACCACCTCAGCGCCGGAGGGGGCAGGCCCGGACGCGGCTCCGGCCTCCGGCGGAAGGAGGAACCACCTCGGCTCGGAGGGGGCAAGCCTGGGCGCGGCTCTGGCGGAAGGGGGAGCCACCTCGGCGCCGACGGGGGCATGCTGCGATTTGAGGTGTCCCGATGCGATTTGCGACGGAAGGAGACCGGCGGCGGCATGAACACACCTCGTGGCCGGCGGGGGCAGGCTGTGGTGGAGTGCGGCGGTGGCTGGGAATGACCTCGGCGCCGTCGAGGGCAGTCCTGGGTGCTGGTCCGGTGGAAGATGGAACCACCACGGCGTCGGCGGGGGCAGGCTGCGGTGGAGTGCGGCGGCGGCGGGGACACGCGAGGAGGCGCGGACGCGAGTAGGCGCGGCGGCGGAGTCATCGCGCGTGGAAAGCGCGGTGGCAGGAGTGCGGGCGGAAAGCACGGTGGAGAGGATGGGGGCACCGAGGTGGGATCGGTCATCGGTGATTTCACCGTAGTATTGCAACAGATAGACACTCAAAGCGATTTTGAGCCATTGGATCAGCAGATCGGACGGTTGAGGATAGAGATGGTTGCTTTTGTGTACAATTGGCTAGGTGCATCTAGCAAAAATTGCAACTCCTCCTTTTTATATTAGTATAGATTTAAATATTAACTATACTAGTACAGCAAATGTGGTAAGATAGATACTACATATATCTTTAATCCCAAGGGCTGTCAGGTAGGACTGTTTTCTTTGAAATAATTGACGTGTCTACCGGTGTGGATGGACACTAACATGCAAGTTAGTCCTACGTGGCAGCCTTTTGGACCAAAGACCCACCCACCTTGTCAACTTATTGAATTGTTATAGTCAAGTTGCAAGTTGATGTGTTTCGGTGCACCCACCTTCTATGTTCTTATACCTTGAATACAATTTACTCTAGTGATCGAGTTATATATCATAGCTCTGGAATCCTAGCTATTTCTTGATGAGATCCAAGAGAGTGGAAAAAACTGATAAAAAACTATATGTTGCATTGAGTTTTCATTTTCAAAAATCTGAGCATAGATTTCTAATAACAATTATCATCACCGCCTTAAAAAAAATTTTATACTCATGAACGATTTTCTTTTAGACCTATTATGGCAACGATACAGAGGGTTATATATTTGTGAAAACTGAAAATTAATATATATATATATATATATATATGTAGAATCATGTGATGATTTAATCATGGTGATGAACAATTCTCCAAGTTGACTGTTTGTTAAAAATCATGATGAATAGTGTGGTTGGCACTGGGTGGCCAGTTAGACTTAAAAGATTAAATCCATGTGATAGTGGGATTAAAGATGGGTTCTCCAACTGTGTTAATTCAGATCCTCTTTATGCATACTAATGTAACGAACCATAGATATCAGTGTTGCAATCTATAAAAACACATGGAAAATACCTCAGACTGTCTTATCCTGTCCACCATGCTATTTGCCTCGAACTATCGCTGTTACAATTTGCAAATACGTGCAAACCAAATATACGCAAACAAGGGGATTCACTAGCAAATGCTAAGGTGAGTTCTTCACCCTACTTTCCCAACTCATATTTGTTTTTCGTGCGCACGTTTTTCAAACTGTTAAACGGTGTATTTTTTGCAAAAAGTTTCTATACAAAAGTTGCTTTAAAAAATCATATTAATCTATTTTTCAAAAAAAATTAGTAAATACTTAATTAATCATGTTCTAATGAATC
This sequence comes from Oryza officinalis, assembly GCA_008326285.1. Taxonomy (NCBI): domain Eukaryota; kingdom Viridiplantae; phylum Streptophyta; class Magnoliopsida; order Poales; family Poaceae; genus Oryza; species Oryza officinalis. The sequence continues at coordinate 24,196,085 of BDMV01000012.1, read as the reverse complement.
GTTCCGTTTTTCGTGCGAAGAAAATTTCTTCCCAACCCTCCCAAACGAACACACTCTAAGGCTTGCGAATTAAGCAGACCTCCCTAAAAACAGACATATTTCATCGGACTAGGAGTCATCACGAGTTTTATCACGATGGAGGGTATGCAATCTTTGCTGGTAACGTCGGGGACAAAATAATCCTGCATCCACAGTACAGCCACCACCTTGCGTAGTCCATGTCCATGTCGCTGTTTGATCTAGAAAGCCAAATAACTGCTGGCCGTGTTAATATGTTGTAATTTGATTCTTCCAAAATTCCGCGTGATTTTCGTTTCACTGGGTGCGTTGTTAGTGTGTAAACCAGTGATTGGTATTTTGTATGGAGCTGCATGCACTACTACAAAAATGAACTTTGATACCGGTTGAAAAACCCTAATAGGTGCCGGTTTTCCAACCGGCACCCAGTAGGCGGCACTAATGAGCGCGCCGGCACCAATGTCATATAAAAAACCGGCACCAATGTGGAATTCACGAGCCAAAAAAAAAAGGAAGCCACGGCTCGAGCCAATACTTTGAGCCGATACTTCGAGCAACCCCAACCCCAGATGTTCCTCATATCAATCTTCAACACATACAACAAATGAACAACCATCTCACATCAACAGATCAACAAGAACAACAAACGATCGACACAGCTCACATCAACAGATCTCACATCAACAGATCTCATATCAACAGATGAACTCCCACATGAACAACAACAACGCATCTCACATGAACAAGAATAAGAATCAATAATTTCCTAAGATGTACTTGCACCTGGAGCCGCCGTGGGAACTCTCGCCGACGCCACCCTCCCACCGCCGACGCCAGATCCGCCGTGGGAATTAGCACCCACCAATGCCGCTCGCCCGCCGCCGATGCCGCAGATATCGGATCGGCCGCGGGAGACACCGCCGACGCCGGATCCGCCACGGGAACACCCGTCGACGCTGCCCGCCAGCCACCGATACCGCCGACGCCCAATCCGTTGCAGGAGACCCCATCGACGCCGCCCCGCCCACCGTCGACGCTGCCGCCATCGGATTGTCCGCAGGAGAAGCTGCCGTCGGATTCGCCACGGGAGAAGCTGCCGTTGGATTCACTATGGGAGAAGTCGTCGTCGCCAACGCCGCAAACTCCCACAGCGGAAGAGATGGGGAGAAGAAGGGGAGGGAGAGGTGAGGCGGCGAGGGAGAGGGAGAGGTGAGTGTGAGCGAGAGAGAGGAGGCGGACGGTGAGAGGAGTGGATTAGGATAGGGGCGAGAGAGAGGAGTGGATAAGGAGGCAGAGATCGGCTCGCTCGGATCGGCTCGGTTTGGGATGGGTGTCGGTTAAAAAAACCGACACCTATAATATATTATAGGTGTCGGTTTTTTAAGTTAACCGGCACCTATAATATATTATAGGTGTCGGTTCTTTTAAAAACCCGGTACCTATAGTATTGGTACCGGTTTTTCCTAATGAACCGGCACCTATAGCTCCTTAAAGGTACCGGTTCATTAAGAAAAACCGGTATCAATACTATATGTACCGGTTTTTTTAATTTTTTCATCATATGGAGATAAAAAATAACCCATAGGTGCCGGTTTAAAATGAACCGGTACCTATAAGGTCGGTCCCTATGAGGGTTTTTGTAGTAGTGATGCAACTGAAAACATCTGCGCATTGGTGGCCCAGAGACTGTAGAATAATTGTGGACGAGTACGTACCATATTTACAAAATACAAGTATGATTCCAAGATTAATTTCCTGATTAATACAAGTATGATTCCAAGATTAATTTCCTTAAAAATGGTTATTGGACAACTTCATTTTATGCAGCAGTAACCTTGCGACTGAGCAGTTTGAATCTAACTGCTCGAACAAATATTCGCATAGTTCATTCCCTGCCAACTCATGTTGCGTGCACTTGCATGTTGAAAAATGACAACCAAAGTTCCGACATTTTTATTACCCATGCTGCAGTTGGTTTTTGACAATTGAAACTACATATTAATTTTAACCATAGAATGGAATACTAATGTTTAATATAAAACATGAGCTATGATCCATTATTTTTTCCGCGACTTCAAAACGATGTTTTTCAAGCCAGTGATGACGTTAGTTTTGCATTTGTTCCGCCCCAACTGCTCCCACACCTTATTGACTTTGTTTGTCCTTCTCTAGTTGATGCGCCCATGCTTCCTCAGAGGAACATGCAACACCATCCATGGTCTATGTCAGGCCATGTCACCATCGAAACACAAACATGCGTGGGTTTAACTCCACAGCTGAGCAAAACATGGTCTTCGGAGGTAGCAGCAACATATCCAGGGTCTTCTATGGTGACCAGCACCATTGGCGTCGCCAGAGGTACTAACAGTTATTTTACTGATTCTTTATTGTTATTACTTCCCTTTAATTTTTTTAACTACTGTTGTCATGAGCTGTGACGGTTGAGATGAAAGGCAGTGACAACAAATAGGAGAAGTACCAAAAGAATTCTAATCTTAGTGCCCACTTATATTTGTCACATCTAGCTACACTTTCGATAGGATTTAGGGAGGTTAGCGAGGGGCTTGTTGGAGGTAGGCTAGCGAGCCCTTCGGCCAGCCAGCCAAAGCAGTTAAGTGGCGAAGCGAAGCAGAGCAAACCAAGTCACGGACATGCGAAGCAAAACGAGACCAAGGAAAGCATGTCAAATGGCGAAGCCCATCAGCCCAAGCAGGCCGGAGTAGAGCGGAGACCAGTGGGTGGCCCAGTTGTGGCCCAACAAGGCCCATGGGCCAGTTTGGTAGACTAAAAGATTCACATACCCTTGTAAACGTCCTCATCAGTGTGTAATAGAAATCTAACTTTTTGAGAAATCAATATACAACTATTGTTTTCCATTGCACTTTCCGAGTGAAGCCTGTCCTTCGGTAGAAACGTTTGTCTTTCCACGACAGTACGTCAAGGGCGTTAGCGGCGGATGCAGCACCACCCAAATAGAAGTGTATTGTGAACGTCATATGCATCCATGCATGACTGCGGTTTTTTCATAGCATTTTGCAGTTGTTGAAACTCTAGTTGGGTCACGTACGCTATCACTATGGTTTTTCTGAGACCACTTGAGAACTAATAACATTTGTTTGAGTACCTTCACATTTTGTGGACAGTGAGTTTATCATAGATCCGTTCTAGTTCTTTATGCAATCCAAAGTGGAAAAAACTGAGAAAATTTAAATTACATTGAGTTCTTATTTTGGCTAATGTCCACACTGATTTCTAATGGGGACAATTATTGCCACCATAATATTCTTTGTGTACTGATTGATAATGTGTTTTTATACCTGTAATGGAGATGATACATACAGAGGGTTCTAGTTATACATTTGTGAAAACTGAATATTTATACATAAATACAATGCCAACTTTACATTATTGGAAAACCATACCTTCCAAAATCTCAACTACCTCAAGCCCTTCAAGTCAGGGCTTCTTCATTCATTTTGACCAGATTAACCATGGGCCAAGGCTATCACCATACCGATCTATAAAAACCCACAAATACAACTCAAAACTGTCTGGTGCAGTCCACCCTGTTACTTGTCTTAGCCCATTGCTTTTTACAATGCTAATTCATGCAAACCTCGTAGATACACGCAACCAGCGTGATTCCCGTTGAAATGCTATGATGGATGAAGGCTTGAGTGTTAGGCGGTGCCTTTTTCACTATAAAGAAAAAGAAATAGTCATGGGGCTGAGTGTCATCGGGAATTCAATCACGAACGAGAGGAATGCGTTTGACACGGACTAGAGTTATCTGCTCTTTGCTAATAAGGTTGGGAACAAAATAAACTTGGGCAATGGATCACCATTAGACCTCGACTTGTTGTACACGTTATCATGAATGGTGATAATGTCGGTGTCCTGAGTATGACGCTTGGCGTTCAACGGTTTGGGCACAAAGATGGAGTGGCTGATCTTGATTTCAGTACTGCAGAACAGTACCCACCTGATATATGACATAGATGGCGGGTGGTTGACGACGTTCAAGCAGGCACGCATTAAAATTATAAATTCACTAGCTTAAATTCAGCCGCCGGTTTGACTTGTCTTGGCACAACGAGGACCTAATGTTGAGTTCTTCTTCTTTCCCAACTCATCGCTCTCGTTTTCCGCACACACGTTTTTCAAGATACTAAACGGTATGTTTTTTTAAAAATTTTTTATAGAAAAGTTACTTAAAAAAATCATATTAATCCATTTTTTAGGTTTTTTAGACGAATACTTAATTAATTACATGCTATAGTTAACACCGTTTTCCGTCCCAAACACAAGCGTAATGGTCGGATCGTAGTTGTTGAACCTGTTAGTTAGATCTTTATTGTTGGAAACTTGACCTAAATGATTCGAAATTGCTATACATATGACCAGTACGTACGACCCATGTCCGACTCAACTAATACATAGACATAGTTGTTATTTTTCTGAGTCTACATGAAAGAAAGCTAAGTGCAAGGATTGGTGCATGAGGCGTGGTCGGATACTAGTCATACGCACTGGTCGTATATATAGCAGGACTCTAAATCATTAGCATTGCTGAGTGGTGCTTCTGGTTGAATTTTCAATTAATCTTATACACTGTTTTTATGTTCACTTTAGTTGTTACTGCTCATTATCCTGCTATGTCAGCATGGCTTTGACTCGGACTACCAGAATTCATGAAGTTCCCGTGTGCTAATGTAATTCTCATGTTTTTTGGCACACTCGGGAACTTGGCAATGTCCTAATTGTGGGTAACAATAGAAAGCAAACTCCGGGCAAAATCATCATATTGTGTTCAAATTCGTAAGTCATGATTCATGATCATCGATCTTAACATGTCTCGAGCAAAATTGCTTACTATATTGAGGTAGATGCTACAACATACTGATTGCTTCTGCAGGCGGCTTCCCATCCTTACCGAGTCACGGCGGTGGTGCGGCGGCGGCTACCCCGGCGGCCGTCCCCGATTGTGTGAAAAGCAAGCGTGCTTGCATTCAGCAGGATAGCTCTACCGTATTTGTTTTGCTGAAGTGCTGGTCCGACATTGATCAAGTTGTTTGGTTGCTACAGAATGGGGATGGCATGCAAAAGGGCAAGCAGTCCGTCAATGTAACTGGGTTTATGCAGAAGAGGGGTTAGGGACAATTACTTAGGCATCAGGTAGGTTTTGGTCTAGGAGAACTTCATGCTGACGATGTGATTCAACATTATTAAAGGTACTTAAATATAGAGCGCTCTCCGTCCCAAAATATAAAACGCATATATTTCTATTTCTAGATAATCAATATTTTTAACCATTGACTAATAATTCAACTGACATTATGTTCATGTGTTTACGTTTATTGTTACACATCACTACTACAGGAACAATTTTTCTGTACGAGGACCCCTATAAATTACAGAAGGACCATAACAGACAGCGACTATAACAATCGACCCACATTTTCACATACGGCTCCTTAAGATGACTGCATAGAAAAATCTATTCTCGCAAGCGGCCCCTTAAGAGGTCCACATCCGAAAATACGTCCTCTTCTCCACATTTTTTTCTCCCCTCCTCTTTTTTTCCCTCCTAGCACTTCAATTTTTTTCGCCTCCTCTCTCTCTCTTCTGCTCTTTCTCTCCACCACACATTATTCTCTCTCTTCTCCTCCACACCCCATCTATTCATCTCCCTCTCCCTCTCCCCAACTCTTCTCTTTCCCTCTCCCCTCTCCCCATTCTCTTCTTTGGCAGGCGACGGAAGTGGGCGGCCGGTGGGTGGATCTGCCGCCCCCCAACCTCAAGAGTGGCGGTGATGNCGGATTCGTCACCCCTCGACCTCGGGAGTGGGTGGCGGCGGGCGGTGGCAGTGGGAGCGGGCAGATCCGTCGCCCTCTCCCCAACTCTTCTCTTTCCCTCTCCCCTCTCCCCATTCTCTTCTCTGGCAGGCGACGGAAGTGGGCGGCCGGTGGGCGGATCCGTCGCCCCCCAACCTCAAGAGTGGCGGTGATGGGTGGCAGTGGTGGGAGAGGGCGGATTCGTCGCCCCTCGACCTCGGGAGTGGGTGGCGGCGGGCGGTGGCAGTGGGAGTGGGCAGATCCGTCGCCCTCTGACCTCGGGAGTGGCGGTGGTAGGCGGCGGTGGCGAGGATGAGTGGATCCACTGCCCCTCGACCTCAGGAGCGATGGCGGCGGGCGGATTCGCAGCCCACCAATGTCGCGAGCAGCGGTGGTGGGTGGTTTCAGCGGGGACGGGAGGATCCATGGCCTCCCGACCTCGGAAGCGGGCAGCGGTGGGCGGCGACGGCGGGGGCAGGCGGATCCGCCGCCCCAACTTCAGGAGCGACGGTGGCTGGCAGATCCGTCGCCCCCAACCTCAAGAGCGACAGCAGTGGGCGACAGCGGTAGGACGGGCGGATCCGCCGCCATCGCCCTTGAGAACGACAACGGTGGGCGAATCTGTCGTCATTGACCTCGGGAGCGGTGACAGCAGGTGGCGGTGGAGGGATTGGCCGGATCTACCACACCCTCACCTCGGGAGCTGCAGCGGTGGGCGGCGGTGGCGAGCGGCTGGCGGGGGTGGCGGGTTTTCGAATTTTTATTTTTTCGCCTAATTTATTTTCGTAAGCAGTTGGTATAGGTGACCGCATACGAAAATCTCATTTTCATATACAGTTGCGCTAGCCATATGCAAAAAATTGATTTTCGCAGACCTTTGGGCGCATGCAGGCCTTCTGGCCATATGCAAAAATTACTTTTGGTTGCACGTAAAAAAGATTTTTGTAGTAGTGCATGTCACATCATTATACTTGTGTTTTGAAATACTTTTTTGTAATACTAATAATATTGTAGTTATTAATAATATATTATGAAAGAATTTGATGGTCAAACTTTTACATCAAAGATTGTGTAAACATAATTTATTTATTTTATATTTCAGGACCGAGGAACTATAAAATTTTCGCTTCTGCATTGCCTTGTCAGTTATGGGTTTAAATTATACAATCTATGATATGTGGAGACCACACTACTTCGTGTCCATGCTATCTAGTCTTTTGTAGACTATAAATACGGCTTATACCTAAACTATAAAGTAAACTATGGTGCCCATTATTTATTAAATAATGTATGTTTGGTCATTTTTTGATAGGTACTATTATGACTTCTTCTTATCCTTATTAAAATCGCTCATATTTGTGGATGGAGGGAGTACGTAGTACATACCTTCACGATACGCCAGTATTTGAGTCAATATTTTGTTTTCTAAATGGAATCTTATGTAAAGAATTTTCACGTGAACAACTGAAATTAATAGAAATGCAGAAACACAGGCGCATACTGATGTTGATACCATGGCCATGGCATTAGTGAAGAGGAACACATCACAACAGCTGTTATTTTTTTTGCCCCTGAGATTGATCTCTCGCGCACTAATCTTCCGAGGCTGAACCATAAGGGTCACAAGACTCACTACCATCCCTATTTACTCAAGACATACACATAGGTACCAAAACTTTCTTTATAAAGATTGCCAAACACATAGGATATTACCTCCAGAAATAAAGACCGACAGGATATCAGAGCCTCTAGAAAATGGCATAAGCTTCCACCTGAATTCCACCAAGCTATTCCCACAATTCAAACAGATAACATGTAATGCAATTTTCTGAGCATTGTTATCAAGAACCACAAGAAAGATAGCCATGGGGGACATCTGGAATCAAGAGAGTCAAATTCTGGGTAAGAATTTCGGTATTTTCATCAATTTCAGTACACGGATGGGTGCTTGCACGGTCCAAGCTCACGGGAAAACCACTTCCCATCTTATCCCCGTGAGAATCATCGAGGGACGGTGTTTGTCTGGCGGTGGTAGAGGATACAACTTTCCAGATAGTTTCCTCACCCTCGTTGTCTATGAGGATGAACGGGTAGAGACTACTACAGAAACGGTTATTCCGTGTGGGCGCGGGCCGAAAGGCATCTTTTCGTGCGGAAGGTCTGCCCGCACGCGCGAGAAGGTCTGGAAAAAGACCATTTTCGCGTGCGGGCAGCCGAACCGCACGGGTAAATCGATTATCCCGTGCGGTTGGCTTAAGCGGCCCGCACGGAAAGGTCCATTATCCCGTGCGGGCCGCTTAAGCCGACCGCACAGGATAATCGATTTACCCGTGCGGTCGCGTTTAAGTCGACCGCACGGAAAAAAAATTGAAAAAAAAAACCATAGCTATCCCGGCGGCGGCGCGGATCCGGCCGTCGTATATACATCACAAATAACACAAAATTAATTTCACATCATCACAATTTCACATATATACTTTCCAACTAATTTTTTTGTACAATTAAATTTACAAATAAATTGTGGTGGTGGTGGTGGTGGTCGTCGTCGGTGGCGGTAGGTGGCAGTCGGTGGCGGCGGCGGTGGCCGTGGAGGAGGCGGTGGTGGTGGTGGTGGTGGTGGTGGAGGAGGTGGCAGTTGGTGGAGACGGCCGTCGATGGAGGCGGATGCGCCGGCACACCCGATGGCGGCGGTGGTGGTGGCGGTGACGGCGGCGGCGGAAGAGGGCGGAAGAAGCCGGCGGCGGGGAGGCGGCGGTGGAGACCGGAGGCGGAGGAGACCGGCGGCAGGGAGGGGGCGGTGGAGGCCGGAGGCGGAGGAGGCTGGCGGCGGGGAGGCGGAGGCGGAGGCGTAGGCCGCCGGCGGAGGAGGAGAGCCCTTGACGGTAGAGACGGGATCTGAATTTCGTCGAGTGTTAGAAAATTTCGGAGCCCGCGCGCACCTATATAGGCGGTGATGACTATCGCGTGCGGGCAGCTTAACAGCCCGCACGGAAAGATAATCTTTCCGTGCGGGCGGCTTAAGGGCCCGCACGGAAAGATTATCTTTCCATGCGGGCGGCTTAAGAGGCCCGCACGGAAATCCAGTTCAACCTTTTTATTTTTCTCTCTGGATTTCTCTCTCTAGTGTAGAGGAGAGATAAAACAACTTTTTTATTTTTATTTTATTTTTCTAATATTTTTTTCACACATAGGAGCACGCAGGAACCAACCACAGAAAATTTAAGCTCGAACGGACGAAATATGTGGTCCGTAGAATTTTTCAAAGTTCTATCGAAAAGGGTCCCAAAGCTTCTCACCTCAAAAACACAATCTTGCAAGCGGAATTTCGAGATTTTGATTTCGCCGAACCCGGCAAAGCTAGGGAGCAACAGATGTAACTTTTTCTATAGATGTTTGTTGATATATTATATGTCTGATTTCGAATCCGTATGAAAAAGATATGGCTGTTTTATCGAAGGACACTCGAGTTATGACTGTTTGACGACAGACTCAAAAGATAAGCTAAGCTTAGTGAATTGTTAAAACTAATTGGTGTAAGATAAAATCATGGAAAATTTCATGTGGATGCTACTTAATATGTTAGACTCACTGGAATTTTGGCATGATTTTATCTTTACATCTAGATCCCCAATTAAATTGGTCAAAACCCTAAACCCTAAACCTTAATCGGCAAAATTCGTACCTCATCCAAAAATGCATTAAATTATATGAAAGTGTATAAGGAACATAATTTATTAAAATACTATCTTATTTATAATGAATTAATATAATTTTTCCATAATTTATTTTATTAGTTTTGACCCCCTAAAAATTCAATCTAATTTCGGACAGGCCGATTTTCTTTATTTTGCTGAGAATAAAATATAAGGAATTTTTGTGTGAAACCAAGGAAAATGGAAACTAGGTGTTTTTATATATCTCCACAAAAATCCACTTTATTTTATCTAGCCCACAAAATAAATTATAGTATTATAAAGAAGAGGAGAAAGAAAATAAGTAGGAAAAATCCTGAAAATGTCACATTGGGCCCTTTCCGTGCGGGCGGCTTAAGTGGACCGCACGAAAAAATCCATATTTCCGTGCGGTCCCTTAAGTGGGTCGCATGGAATAGTGCGGTATTATCCCGTGCGGTCCACTTAAGGGACCGCACGGAATTATGGATTTTCCCGTGCGGTCGCTTAAATGGACCGCACGGGATAATGCCGCATCAGTTTTTTCAGGCGCGGCCACTTATAGCCCGTCTGGAATCTATCGGAGGCCTCGTCCAGGAAAATCGTTTTTGTAGTAGTAGTATGCCCAGGGTGGCTGCTAGTGCTGCCCCTTGTTTAAAAGCGGATCATGGTTGCTCGTCCTTGATCTTGGATAAGGCCTCCTATGTTGCACAGTAAATTGGTAATATTTGACTAAACCCAACATAAATCACTTTTTAGGCATTTGATCGGAATTTCGGTCGGTCCACGTTTAAATGCTGATCCGACGTCTCTCCTCAAGTTGATTGGTTCCTACTGAATGGGATGGCAACGGGCTAACCGGCCGTGGAAACAACTGAGTTATCTAGCAGAAGATGAACATCAGCAAAAGTTTCCTGTAGTCCAAACACTTCCTAAAAAGTTAAAAAAAAAATCCAAGAGATCCTAGATCGATAGTCGGTACCCTAACATTGTGTGTAAAACTTTTCACAAGAGTTGACATTGAGTTCATCTACGAAATCTTCATTTCTATCCGTGTTCTTAACTTTTTGCAATTTGTGTTCGCTAGTCAAATATTAACAATTTACTGTACAGAATTTATTTATGTTGGGTTTCACTGAGATCAAATGCCTCGGAGAAATTTTCTGAGATTTACTCTTCAAGGTAATAATAAGAAAACCTATACTTTTGCCGGGAGGTGCTTATCAGAACAACAGGAAAATTTCTCTATAGTTGAATTTTGAGGTGTACAATACAACCAGGATTCCGATCCCGGCCCATTGCATAAAAATTCTAGCCTCCACAGAAATGGACGAATTTTTACCAAATTTACATGAAATGTGAGTTAAATGTTGTCTGGACCTGACCGAAATAGGAAAGAATTTGCCAAATTTTGGACCATTTAGTCTCAATCCCAGAACCGTATTTTATGCCGAGGGGCAGATCGATACTACAGTGCAAACCCCACGTAAGTACAAATATTATTTACCTACAACAAAAAGGTAAATATAATTTTGGGACAACTGCAAATTTATCACTGGTTTAAATCGTTACTGTAAAATTACTATTATAAAATTAAAAAATGCCACTAAAACTATCATTCTAATGGCATCCTTGCAAAATTGAAAAACCAATAAAAAATTTGCAAATACCCCAATAATTTAACATGTATAAACCACTTTAGGTTGACATCCTTATATTCCTACCTACATCTCTTTTTTCCCATTGTATCTCTTAAACATTAGTAAATCTATTATATACTAAATGTCTATTAAACATCATACAAACGCTGCTGAGCCATCATATGTCCTCCTACAAACACTTCTAAGCCGTCAAGTGGCACTCCAAAATCTAAACGTTGATTTTTCTTTAAATTGGTGGGTCCAATATTTTCAACCATTACATCTAATAAAAAATAAAAGCCCCCTCCCCACACTGGTCCCCACCTCCCCTCCTCCCTGGTACGTTCGCCTCCACCGGTTGGTACGTATGGACTCCCTCCTCTCATCTTCTCTTCACTTTCCTAATTTCCAATTTCAACAGTTAAATTTAAGTCACATATGTTTTATTATTTTTTTATTGTTTCATTTATAATTAAATAAATAATTCAAGATCCATGTTGACAACAAATATTATGTCACCTTAAATAATTCTACAAACATGTCATCGGCTAGTTCCCAATCCCAGGCCAGAGCCACCACCATTGCCAGAAGGCCACACGCACCCGCCACGCCCTTGCTACCGCCATGGCCAGCACTGTCGACCGCCGCCTTCCGCTTCACCACCGCAACCGGGCGCCGTTGCAAACCACCAAGTTGCACCAAGAAGAGCCGAAGCTGCCCCACATTGATGGCTTGCGGTGCGCTGCCTGTGCAACGAGCGAACACGCGGGCCCGCCCATGCCGCTCGCGGACAAAAGAGCCACACAGCTCCAAGTGATCTCCTTGTTTTGGCAAAATCCGAAGCCGCGATGTGGCACAATTATAAATCTTCGAAATTCTAAAGAAAAACATAAAACACCTAACCATCGATTACTTTAACTTAAACATGGTGCACCTATTATTTTCTATTGCTATCTTAACAATATAAAAAGGAAAAGGCCCACTTCCTACCCCTTCACACGTCATTTATGTGTTCACTGAACATCCCATTCGTACCTTAGCTCTCCTTCTCTCCCCTCACCTCTTCTCATTTTTTAATGAACAACATCATATAAAAAAAATCAATAATTAGATAGCTTAACAATTATAATTTTAAAAGTTGCATATGATTTTTGGTTTGTTTCAATTGTTGAACTAAATAAATAATTCAAGTTCCATATTATCCATAGTTTACTATAAATTAAAATACAACATTTGAACGTAGACTCCTGTTTTTTTATGGAAACCAAATAAGAATGAGACATTTCAAAAAAGTTAACTAAGTATTATGTCATATTAAATTAGTCTGCATGATAAAAATTGATTAAACGTTCCATAGATCACTTTTAAGTAACCATGCATGTATTATGTCTTAAAAAGTAGAAAACAATTAAACTTAATTCGATGATTTATTATTTTCATCTATTAGATTTATTTTTAGAAAAATCTTAACTAGTCATGTCTTAAAAAGAAAAAAAGAAATTATGAGATAGAACGAAGCACCATATCATCGGCTTTCAGTTAAGTTATTTAGAAAAATAAAGTCCATCCACCTCCTCCTCCTTCTCCTCCCATGCAGAAAACACTTGCCTCCCCTTTCTTATTTTTGTAGCTGCTAAACTAGAAACAGCTATAATTTTTTATAAGCTACACATTTGGTTTCTATCTAACTGTGCTCTCTTTATAGTTAAACTAACAATGTAATATATATATATATATATATATATATATATATATATATATATATATATATATATGCCTATATTTTGTTGTATAAGAATTATAGTATTTGGGCACAGTCCACCCATGCACTTCGCACCGCATCTAAATCCCTTAAAAATTTGACAACAAATATTATATCATTATGAATCATTCTACAAACATGCATAGCTAAATTAAATCAATAGTATGGAAATAAAAATAACATATTCAATTTGCTAAAACAATAAATAATTCAACAATACAGGTCGCACCATGACATGTTTTGAAATATGTATAAAAACGTACACTACATATGCAAAAATAACTAACCGAAATATGAATAGTCTAAGTACTAAATTAAACGTAAACTACATAAGCAAAAATAACTAACTGAAATATGAAATATGAATAGTCTAAGCCAATGCATAAAAAATCGAGTGCCTTTAATTAGAGAAAATATTTCAATTACTTAAGATTTTTTTCTAAATGTGTTCAAATAATCTAAACAAGCCAAATGATGTTCTATAAGTTTCGGTTAATATTTTACTTTTATAAGTTATCAAATACAATCAACGATGCATGCCTACACGAGTGTGTGGGCTATGTTTCTAGTTAATATACCAATGGCATATGTCATGTCATAGAAATTGTTTTTGTTAACACGCGTAGCCCAGTTGAGACTATCAACAAGGCTGAACGTTCTTACTACCATGGTATTAACGATCAGAGACTCTTTAGTGAGCTTAAAGGCTTTCTTCTCTGCATGTCTGTACTACAATACTAGTAATCACACGAGTACAAGTATAACTGTATATGCGCCTCTGACTGTTTGCGGTGTAGCAGAAATATCAGTGTCGTAATGAGTGGGCAGCCTATGAACACGAGAGGCAAACGGCATTCTTGCTAGCGTCCATGATAAATAAGTTGCCATCTGCAAGCATATTTCCGGAGGTCTCAATCTCCGTAATGAATTTCCATTTTTCTTAAAAATAGAATTTTTTTCCCAAAAACAATAAAGATTGCATGGAAAAATATTGTTATGGCAGGCCATAATTTATAATTGAAGGGATTGAGAAAAAAGTTTATTGTTGTGCTGAACTTCCATGGGTGGTTCATATAGCGTACAAGGTAATAGAAAATAAATGGCTGACAAACAAATCAATTCTATGATTTTCTTGCGAATTCTTTCTTCTACACTAAATAAAAAAAAGGCTTCTTCTACACACCACTTCTGTCTGGTTTTTTCAGCGTATGTGGTTTACAGGAATGCGAATTAGTGTAGTACATGATGACATATGACAACGAAAAATATCCCAAATTCTGTTTCTACTATGTTATTCTCAAAGATGAATCTCCGTCCAGAATTCTTGCATAAACAACTGAAATAGAAAGATGTTTCGGTTTTATCCTATGTAGTTATTTATAAAAAAAATATAGCAATGTTACAAACACCAAATAAATATGTTACAAAAATATATTTATTGGTGGATTTAATGAAATTATTTTAATGCTGTGGATGATACTACATTTTTCTGTAAGTTAGGATAAAACCAAAATATCTTACATTCTTCTTTCTTCGTAACTCAACTAAACATGATACTGGCTCAAAATGGAAACTTTCGAAAAGAAACTGAAGACTAATATGCCCTCTCTTCAAATTACTTGTCGTTCTAGCATTCGAAATTTGTATCAAAATACTTGTCATTCTCACATTTCAAAAGCACTTCTGTCAATGGTTTTCCTTTTCTACCCTTCCTTAGCGCTGCCATACTAGTACTAATACCCTCGCAAGGAAATTATTTGCCATACTAGTACTAGCTAGTAGGAAAAGATGATTATGTTGTAATTAACAAGGGTGTCAATGTAAATTTTGCCACACATCCTAGTTTAACGTGATATTTGCTATAATGAAAAGTAAATTGAAATGGAGGGAGTACAATAGATTAGATTTATTAATTGATGTCTTTGCCGTTGATCTTTCTCAAGCAGAGTGTGTGCCTCACAATTGTGTATATATAATTCATGGCATTGGTAATTAATACCTTCCCGATCAATAATAGTCTCATGGGTGGCCACATGAGAACAGAAAATCTCTAAATGTATAGGTCACGTATGCATCTTTGGGCAAACCCACATGATCACCCTCACAAAAGAAAGGGATACCAGTAATGCCCGTGTATACAAACTGGTATCAGCTCAATACTGAAAATCATTGAGTGAATTCCTGAGATTAAAAAATATAACATGTTTATGTCTGCAATTTGTGCGGGAGTGTGTACCAAGAATCATCATAAACTTATATATGGGAGGCATTGGGAATCGAGCAGTGAGCTGGAAGTGAAAATTTCGACAAGATTCTCTGAATTTTCTGAAATTTTGGTGCTCTGGTGGGTACCGGTTAAAAGCAAAGTCCAAAAAAAAATTACTGGACTGTGATCAAGTTCAGAATCAGTCGTCGTCCCGGATATTTTTTCCAACCCTGCACTAGCCAGTTTGGACTGCGGTGATGGTTGCAACGGCCAGGACTGCTTCCATTAGCAGCTTCCTGTCGTCTCCAGTGGTGAAGCAACTTCCCCGCCCTCGCTAGCTCTGTCGAAGAACATATCCACATCTAACTGCTCCTGCTGGTGCTCATAGCCTCATACACATTTTAACGAACATGGCAACCCTAGTCATTCCTTCGTGAAGAAGTGCTTGGCTAACATTCTTGCTGGAGTTATTCACGGGCAACCGGTGCACGCAAGCGGTAACAGGCAAGCGGGCAAGCGGTAACGGTTTCCATAGCATTTGAATGGTCACAGGCAAGCGGGCCACGAAGGTAGCTAGGTTATTATTGTGCTCTCAAACAGAAGTAAAAGTTGTTAAAATTCAAATTTTGTTTGAAAACGTCATTGAAAAATCCAAGGCATTCCTTTCATCTGTAAAAGGTTGATTATAAGATAAAGATCAGATGACGCTGAAAAATGTTACGTGGTTTTAATATTTTGTTGGGATCTACTTAACACTAGCAATAATAACAAAAAATTACTTTGTTGAGGAGTCACCGAGGAATAAGTATTGAATTCCAAGCGGAATGTGAGGTAAAGAATTCTCAAATGAACAACTGAAACATAATTGTAGTAAAACTGGTGCGTACTCCTTTCAATCAAGGTTATGACACTGAATTGTAATGTAAAATCTCAAAACATAGTGAAGAAGAACACCTCACAATAGCACTCTACTCTGTGCTCCTGAAGTCCTGATTGATATCTGGCATTGTTCTTCCCAAATGGATCATATGAGTCAGCAGTGTCATGGCCATAGGTAATCAATATCTTGTTTAGTCTTTGCTCTTCTATTCAGAACCTTGTTTTGTTTTGTTAAGGCTGGGAGGTGGGATGGCACCTCCTGATAGCCAAAGTAGCCATACTAGTTGCTCTACGCTGTAAAACACTGGTTACTGTCCATTTATGATACAAGAAATGAGGGAATGTTTCCATTTCTCTAAAAAAGAGGTAGTCGATTTCTCAAGCAATGGCAACTTCATGGTTGATTGTGAGAACTGAAATATAGGGGTATATATAAGTCACCTAGGTACCCTAGACATAACCACACCTTCTTTCAATAAATTAATTCCCAAACCCACAGGATATTCCCTACAGAAACAAAAACCAAGATGAAATCATGGCCTTTACAAACTGGCATCAGCTTCAACCTGAATTCCGCTGAGTGAATTCCCCTGATTGAAACAACTAACATGTAGTGCAATTTGCTGGGCAATTTATATCAAGAACTAGCAAAGATAGACATGGGGGGCATCTGGAATCGAGCAGTGAGCAGGGTGCTAAATTTGGGCTAACAATTTATGAATTTCTGTAAATTTCGGTCCACTGGTGGGTAGTGGTAGAAAGCAAACTCCAGTCAAAAACATTGGATCATGATCAAATTCAGAATCAGTAATCCAATCTGATCCACTTGACAAACCACGAGCAAAACTGTTTGGCAGGGGGTAGTAGAGCCTGCAACATTGTAGATCGCTTCCTCTGACCGCTTCCTGTTCTCTTGGGTGATGTAGTGGCGGACGATGACGGCTCTGGTCTCAGCTCACACGTTGACCCAGTGTTGCTCCTTGCTATCTTGTTGAACAATGCTACCCTGTTCATTCCTCCTTGCTGAAGTGTTGATTGGACAACTCTACTCAATTCCTTGCCATTTTCTTTGGTTGCCGCGGAGCCAGGATGCCAAAGGGCAAGCAAGATCTGAAACAAATGGGTTATGCAGCATATTGGTTTAGGACTGTACCATCAGGTGCCATCAAACAGCAGCAAAAGTTGCTCTAATATCTGCAGTTTATGTTCACCGGTATACTGTCCACCAATTTACTTTACAAAGTTATTTACTCCTCGTAGTAGTAGTAGTAGTAGTAGTAGTAGTAGTAGTAGTAGTAGTAGTAGTAGTAGTAGTAGTAGTAGTAGTAGTAGTAGTAGTAATAATAATAATAATAATAATAATAATAATAATAATAATAATAATAATAATGAATATCCTGCCCTCAAAATATCCATTAGTCCTTTTTAAGATATATAACATCTCACTTACACTTTCATCCACTCTTTGTATAAAGGGGTTTATCTAGGGTACTAGAAGGAAAAGCCAAGGCTTATAATCTGGTTCTCATCCACCTAAATTTCCATGGTAGTATTTTGGACCACATGGGCGTCAACTACCATATATAATACACACAGTAAATGAAGGGATTGAATCAATAGTTGTGGAATTAATCCCTTTCAACCTCATTCAGTTCATTGTGGGTGGGATTAACCCAACAAGACCTTAAGGGCCGGCTAAGGTCTTGGCAGCTTGCCGTATAGAGGGCCAAATCCCAGAAGAACTCCTTGATGGAGACCATGGCCCAATGTGTACATGCACAATACAACGAACAATCCAAGCAGTTCACCATATACACGACAGATAACCAGAACAACCCCTCGTTGAAGATTGTGACCCAATGCACAGTGAGAACCGTCCCTCGATGAAAACCATGGCCCAAGGCAAACGTGCACAAGTGAAGGTATATGCTCTGATTTCACTTGTGGCCCCCTGCAGACCATGGCCCGAGGTATACATGCGCAATACAACGAACAACCTTGGCAGCACGCCATATCGGAGAACAGAAAGGCTGGCATAAGGGGCGGCTAATCGTGCTGGACACGTCACCCAAATTACGTTGGCCGTCAGATCATCTTGTTCCAAGCTGGATGGCTCAGATTGGAGGATTAGAGGAGAAGGAAGCTGAAGAGAGAAGGAAAAATATCCAGCCCACTACGCAACTCCTGTCCTCATGCCCTCGGTTCGAGGAGTCGTAACACCACGCCCCCTTCAACTTCTCCATACGCTGCACCTCCTTCCTCTTCGCCCTCTTTCCTCCCATTGCTCCACCCAACGCCTGCTACTCCTGTGCCTCTCCATTCCCGCCCTCCCTGCTCCGACCGCCGCCACTCCTGGTGCGGCGGATTGAGGGGCGGCTCAAGACGACGAGCTTTGTGGAGGCACAGATCAGTGGCGGCTCGGGCAGATGAGCTCCATCACGGTAGGGGACTACTGGTGGTGGCAAACGAGCTCTAGATATGGCAGCGGCTGCATCTTCAAGGCGATGGCAACAGCGGCATCTTCCCGGCGACAGCAGATGCTTCATCTTCCCGGCAACGGCAGCAGCGGCAGGGGCGACGGCTACCTCGACGTCGGCCTCGACCGCTTTAATTGGTTGCAGTGAGCTTTCTTTTCATCCCCTCATGTGTGGTTCTCTTTTTACAGTGGCTCTCATTCATGATCCAACAATGGGGATAAGTGGAGCTCCGGCCTGGAAGGGTGGAGGCGGGAGACGCGTGACCACCGGCAGCTGGCATCAGCATCAGATCCAGGCAGCGGTGACGCAGATCGAACGTAGGGGCGTGATCTGATGATGGGCGGAGTTGGGAGCGAGGTTAGGTGTGCATGACTCAGTGAAATTGCTCAGAGGAGGGTGCCCACCTAGCTCCTGCGAGCCATAGCCTTAATGGCCAACGTCGGCAGCATCAACGAGGTGCAGCAGCAAGAGCATCAAGCACCAGGCAGTGGTGGACGCGCGGCAAGAGCAGTGTCTGTAGCTGCGTTCCACATCGCCATGCTCAGGTGAACGTACGAGCTGCTGCTAGACGAGATGGTTGGAGGCGCCGAGGGATGCTACTGGGAGCATTAGCGTGGAGGATTACATCAGGCTCGTCGTCTCCGGTAAGCTCGAGGGGAAGAATATCTTGGACGCTGTGAAGATTAATCGTAAGTACTGATTAATTGATCCCTTCATCTCTCCCTGTCCCTGGTGGGTGCTAAGTTAATTACCTATGCCACTTCAAAGTAAAAAGGATCTGTCCGTAAGTTAGCTCAGGTTGATTTTGGGCCAATGCTCCTGTCGAATAAATATAAGAAAAGATTTGATCTTATGAAGACACAAATCGAAATCACCAAAAATATAATGTTGTTACATGGGGCAGTATAAATGATTATATATTGCAAAAGAAGAAAAAACTTATGCTACCAAAGATCATAGTGTCTTCGGTCTCAGTAAAAGTAGAACAGGTAGGAAATTCTGACTGAAACTTCATATTAATTTTAAGAAAAAAGAAAAATTCCTGCATCAATTAAAATAATGCTTTACGTGTATTCTCATCAGCAAAAATGCATTTTTTTCTCCAGCATTCATTTTAGTCACAGATCGTAGAACTTACTCTGCCATCAAGAAACTACAGCGATTGCATGCCTATCAATGTTTGTGTGCTGGAACCCCTCTGTACTGTTGGAGCTGGCAAGCATAAGCATGCAGCCAAGAAGGGAAACTAATGTGGTGCATTCGGGGCCAGTTCTATATTTTTGAGAACCCTAAGCTAATTCGGTGATATAGGTTCTTAAGGTTAAATACAATTTTATTTATAATATATATTTTATAAACCATGTATCATCTAAAGTGATACAAGTAAACATTACTAGCATGATATACACCTAATCTTGTGAGGTAAATTAAACAACATAAGCAAAAGAAAATCCTAGCCTAACCTAAACCCTAGTTATGATGAGATAAAGTGTAGCCGTGTGGGAGTCGGACATGAGGACAGACGATGACGTCCTGTTGCCTGGATTGGTTGGTGATGGGCTCTCGGCCAACCTGGATCATAGGCGGTCGCACAACCGGCCTAAGCCCTTGAGCCGGCCCTGATTATGTCAATGTTGCAACAATTTTTACTGCATTGAAATAAAAACACTTTCAAGTCGTACAGCATCTGTTCATTTCTTTTTTTTCCTTTTGTTTTTTTGGAAACATCATCTGCTCATTTCTTTCTACTGTAAGTTGCAACTGCACTGGAATCAAATGCACTAGAAGCAATGCTAACTTCATGAAACTCATAACAATACAACCAACGATCTATTGAGCAATACGAGCAAATAGCAAAATACAACCAACGATCTATTGAGCAATACGAGCAAATAGCAAAAATTCTGCTGAATTAGTTTCATTGGTCCCTATGACACAAAGGCGGTACCTACAGTATGGAAGAACATAAAACAAAATAAGCATATCAATGTGAAAAGCAGGTATCATTTGAAAGAGCGACTCATGAATGCAACCAGGTCACATGAAATTCAGATGGTTACAACAAACCAAGGCTCCGCTGGAAATATTAAAGAAATCCACACCTAGAAGAACATTTACTCTGCAATTTGGCACAAAGTAGATTATACTCTTATGTCCTCCACTTCACCAGATACAACGTTAACTAATGCTGCTCCACTTAACCTCCTACTGGAATAACCAATTGTCAATTAACTCTACCCCTCTGTTCTGATATACAACCACTAAACTCTACATCTGTTCTGATATACAACCACTATTTTTTTTATATGACATTGGTTAGTTTATATGAAAAAGCCGGAGGGAGTACAGTGTATTCTGACCCAAACGGCAACAAACCCAATTAACCTTCAGTAAGTAGATATAGCTCTTTTTTTTCTAAAAGAACATATATAGCTATAAGAAATGGAATTAGTACAGACCACATAGTTGCATAGTAGATCATATGTAATCTCCGGTTTGAATGTCATTGCCTGTAAGTTGCCAACAGCTAATAGATTGATAGTGCATTGGCATCATAGTACTTTAGTTCTGGAATTGAGCAGTTTGGCAATGAAAGTTGCAAAAAGGCAGGGAGCAGCCTAAAACAGTAATGCACCTAGGGCCGGGTCAAGGGCTTAGGCCAGTTGTGCGACCGCCTATGGTCCAGGTTAGCCGAGGGCCCATCACCAACCAATCCAAGCAACAGGACGTCATCGTCTGCCCTCATGTCTGACTCCTAGACGGCTGTAGTTTATCTCATCGTGACTAGGGTTTAGGGTAAGGTATTGTGATCTTCTCATTTTTGCATATATTTAGTCTGAAAAATAGGTTAGGATTTTCTTTTGTTTATGTTGTTTAATTTACTTCACAAGATTACATGTGTATCATGTTAGTAATGTTTACTTGTGTCACATGTCACTTTAGACGATACATGGTTTATAAAGTATATTTACAAGTAAAACTATACTTAGCCTTCAGGCTCTATATCACCGAATTCATCTAAGGCCCTCGAAAATATAGAACTGGCTGTAAACGCCCCAGGTAACCATGTACCTAGAGTGCCACACCAAAATACACTCAAAACCACTAAATCCCGAAAGAAATTTCGGCAAAGTCTCCCCTATAAATACGAACATCCATGACAGGCAGTTATAAGATAAATCAATAACGTTATAATCCAGACATTCCAAACCATCCTAGCTCCACAAAAATCCACATGAAAATAATAACCAGAACTTTAAATGACCTTTACAAGTTATAAGCAAAACTCGTGCTAAGCAAAATCATAAACTAAAACTAAGTTTTAGTAGTGTGCAATAAAGTGTGTAGTCCCAAGATGCTACTCCCGTCCCATGCAGATCCATATCATTACGTACCTTAAAACCAAATTAAATACAAGAGTGAGTAAAAATACTCAGCAAGTATGGTATGGAACTAGTAAAACATACACAGGTTTAGTGCAATAAGAAACCAATATGAAACATTTGATTTTCGTTATTTTATAATGAAGAGGTCAAATAGTAGTAGTTCCCTCCCGGGTAGGTGTGAATATCCTCTTAGCATTACCGGTGAGCCGAGCAAGCATGATTAGCGCTTCTCAAGGATCATGAATGAAGATCCAAACTGCACTCCCATGACTACGCATGGTACTTGAATAATGTAAATAGAACATCCAAAATAATGAAACAAGAATAATGTCGTGTACTTGAATATGTAGCGAAACATGAATACTTAGCATAACATCAGAACCACACAATCAATAAAAGTAAGCATTAGAATAAATAACTATGTATGTAAAACTAAACAAAGCAACCTAGTTTATCCATCACACAAGTCCATCATGTACTTGCCTTAACTCCTTTAATAACCCGGCTTAACTCCCCCAACGTTGAAACCCTCCATACCTGTGGAGCAAAGCTTCGAATAAACCTCTATATTCAACTAACGATAATTACAAGGGATATTTACTAAAATCAAAACCTAGATTATATAAATTCTTAACTGATTCATATTAAACAACAACCTATAACAGTCCCATTACTGTTTTATGCGCAACTCACACACCGCCTAATGGAATCTGGCAAATAATACAACTTTGGTCATCTAGACAAAATTGTCTACAACTTTCATGTTGGGCAAAAAAATCAGATTAAGCCTCTGTATGTCTCAGATTAAGGAAAACGAATTGCTGTCCCTGTTTTGGGACCCGGTTAGCAGTACTGTTTCTGTTGTTTCTCCTAAACCGTTTATCGGAATCATGCGAAACGAGAACCGATAGAAAGATATCGACGTTGACTACAAACTTTATTTAGGACGCCTAACCTGAATCCCGATTGTTTGATAGCAGATTTGAAAATATGATTTCCAGCCCATAGTCAAACCTCAAAAATTGCGCATGGCCAGCGAATTAATTTCTATTCAAATCTTTTACCTTTTACGTCTAGGGATACCCTTGCAGAGGAGGAACACTACCTTGCAACAAATTTCCCTAATTCGCGAAATCGCTGAAATTCCTCAAAGTTGCTCTGCCTTTTCCTTCCCTTCTTCCTCCTGTTCAACTGCTTCCTCTGCTGTCTGGACCCTTCTCCTCTCTGATCGATGCAGCAGCAACAAGCAGCAAAGCCACGCATTAGCAGCAGCAGCAAGGAAACGTTAGCAGCAGCAGCAGCAACAGCAGCAGCAGGAACAGATCAGATCCGCAAAAGCAGGGATTGGCAGCAGTAGCTCACCAAGGAGCCGAGAAGGTGGAGTCAATTGGCGGCGATGGACGACGACGGCTGTGGCAACCGGCGACGCCGGCTAGGGCTAGCAGCTAGCGATCCCTTGTTTTTTTTCCCCTGTTTTTCTTCTACTGATTAAATAGAGAGAGCCTAATGCAGATCGAACGGCCCACATTAATTCGATCACCAGAAATTTCTCGGGACTCCGATTACCACAAACTTATAATCTATTTTGGACTACTCGGCAAGCTCTACATATCCACGGATCCTGATCGCCTATTCAAACAATGGGTCAAAAGTTGATTTTTCCCAAAATATACTAATTTGAAGCTCGGGGTATTACACCAGCCTAGGTCATAATGTTCATACACTGTTATTAAATTTACTTTATTTCAGCCTTTAATCCCATAGAAAAAGCTGGCTTCGCAAGGCAACATCCGGCCAGAGATACTTAGTTAATGAATAAGCAACTTTTTGTAATATTACAAAATATTTGAAAGTTGGGCTTCTGTATTTGCGTCATATTAATTTATTTATTTCAGGACCCTCCCGAACGATCATATACATGTCATTCAACAGGCCCCACTTTATCTTCTATGTCGGCTGAAAATATAAAGGAGCAAGTTGGTTAACTGTGCTTAAGACCTGTTATCCCTGTATTTTGAATAGTTATCTCTACTGTTCCTTTCTCATACCTTCAACATCTACTTAAATAATAAAAATTTACATCGAGTAAAATTCCTCTGTCTTCACCATAGGATGAACCTATTGCTCCTACCATGAATAAAGACAAGGGATGTCAATCCTAAAATTTTGGTTCAATCTTCGACAACAATTTTTCCTTCACTTGCCAATCATACCTTTGATGAGTGGTGAAGCATGGCCAATGATACGGTTACTGGCCAGGTGCAGCAGGCCCTTAACTCACTTGTCATACTAGGGGGCATCCATAATCTGGAAGCCTAGAAATCATTGTGTGTCGACGGTGCCACTTCTAACTTGGCGAGTGCCATGTTACTTGCCAAGGAAGAAGGGCAAATATGGAGTTTGGCTGGGGCTAGAGTGCTCTCTTTTCTATGTGCCCTAGCACATGATTCTTTGTCTTTTAGATGTGGTTGCTAGTAGTCTTTTGTCATAAGTGAATTGTACTCACCGTTCTACCCTCTTCTTTAATACTATGATATGCAGCTCTCCTGTACATGTATTGGAGAACAAAGATGTAAATTTTTTTGGTGCAAAACTTTAGTGGAAAATGTTTGATTCTTCTCTTTTTGATGTCTAGCATGAGTAAGGTGAACCTCCGCTTAGAAAAACAAAACTGAGGCTAAAATGGAAAATTACTTGCAGTTCTACCCTCTTCTTTAGTACTATGATATGAAGCCCTCTGCGTATTGGAGAAGAAAGATGTAAATTTTGTTGGAACAACACTTTAGTGGACAATGTTTGATTCTGCTCATTTTGATGTCCAGCTTGAATAAGGTGAACCTCCACATAGAAAAACAAAGCTAAGGCTAAAATGGAAAATTAGTTAAGTTCATTGCTACTATCAGTATATTCTGTATGTTTGTTTGTGAAATTGCCAATTTGTATATTTATAATACGGTTGCAAATATGTACTTGCATATTTCTCAGCATCTTGAAGGGAATAGATTGTAATGTGAGGCTCATATATATTTGATCGATCTTCCATACAAATACAAGTTCTATCCATGAATATAGTGCACTGATCTTATTACCTTCCTATATATGAATACAAGCCTATGTTTGAAGTCATGTTTCCTAGATCACCACTGCTGTAAATAGCCATTGGTATGTATATGGCTATGACTTAAGAATATGTGTATTCACATTTTATTATGTCTTTCATCCTTACAGTAATTTGTGGTCTGTGCTGCATAGCTCTGTATATTGTTTGTAGGGCTGGACGGAAAACTCGAAGCTCGTTAGCTCGCTCGGCTCGTAGCAGGCTCGACTCGTTAGGATAACGAGCCGAGCCGAGCCAAGATTTTAGCTCGTTAGTATAACGAGCCGAGCCGAGCTAACTCGCGAGCTGCTCGCGAGCTGAACGAGCTGCGCTTTCTGGACTGCAGGCCGCATCCACCTGTGTCCGCAGGCCACAACCCAGTAGCCCAAAAGCCCCCCCAGCCCACACGCACATATAGGAGAAAAAAAACCCTAAGCCTCCTGCCCTCCTCACTTCCTCAGTCCTCAGAGTCTCACGCGCGGCCGCACAGGCACCTGGCCGCCGCAAGCTCGCGGCTAGGGTTACTGCAGCAGCGCCAGCACGCGACGCGGCGCGCCGGCGTCGCGACCAGCGCCTCTCCGTCCGTGAGTCCACGAGCAGGTCCGGTTCCGATCCTCACTCGGTCACTCATCTTTCCTTTTTCCTCTAGATAGATCTACATTTGCTGATTGCCGAACTGCTACTGAACTGCTGACTACTATGCTCCAGGTCCAAGCCCTCAGTCGGGGTCGCAGCCATGGAGGGTGAGAATAATGCATCGCCGCATCCTCCAAGTTTGGAGTCGAGGAGTAAGCTTCGTGGACGACGAGGAACAAGCACTCGGTCTTCATCGAATCCCACTGTGTCCTTGGAAGTGGTGGTATGTTATCTAATTTAAAAATGCTAGTTCGTACAGTATAGACTTGAATGTTGATTTAATTATTGCTATCCAGAGTGCTGTCCAGATTATTTAGTTACTTCCATTTAGATGTAGATAATGAATTTATCCCCAAAAATGAAGAATGTCACACTTAATTTTAATGCAATGGCAACGATTCAGCTATACATTAATACATGTATATTTCCTTATGCAGCCATTGGAGAAAGTTTCAGAAGATGAAGACGATGATAACAGCTTCGACCATAGGGATGATATGTCTGAAAGCCTACCTACAGTTGATGGTGGAAGTGGAAGCCAGAAGGGTGATGATGAGGTTGATGATGGTGCATCAAAGGCTAAGAAGGAAAAGACAGGAGGGAAAAAGGCTGGTGTTACAGTGTCTCCCAAGTGCAAGATAGCAAGAGGCAAAAGAGCTGAGTGCTGGAAACATTTTAAGGTTATCAATGTCCCATCCAAGAAGGAGAGAGGTGTCATGGTGACAAAGGCAAAGTGTAAGTTCTGCCATAGAAGCTATGTGTACCATCCAGGTGGTTATACAACAACTCTGAACCGGCACCTGGCTGGTTGCACACAATATCAGAACAAGTTGGCAAAGGCTAAAGCTCAAGGTACACTAAACTTTGGTCCAGAAGATGACAACTCTCTTATTGTTAATCCTACTGAGTATAATCATGAGCACACTAGAGAACTGATTGCCAAGATGATAATTGCTCATGAGTATTCATTTCGGATGGTAGAACATAAATGGTTTAATATCTTGATGAAATGGATGAATGGTAACTATGAGTTTATTGGTAGGAAGTCTATAAAAAATGAATGCATGAGGGTTTATGAATCTGAAAAAAATCAACTCAAGAGGAGTTTGAAAGAGGCAGAATCAATAAGTTTAACCACTGATTTATGGACGTCTAATCAAAACCTTCAGTACATGTGTTTGGTGGCACATTATATAGATGAGAATTGGGTTATGCAATGCCGTGTCTTGAACTTTATCGAGGTGGATCCTCCCCACACTGGAATTGTCATAGCTCAGGCTGTTTTTGAATGTATGGTAGAATGGAAAATAGAAGACAAGGTCACAACAATAACTCTTGATAATGCTACAAACAATGATATGGCTGTTACAAATTTGAAGGCAAAGCTTCTTGCTAGAAAGAATTCAGTATTTGATCCTAGTTACTTTCATATTTGTTGTGCTGCTCACATAGTCAATTTGGTTGTTAATGATGGCCTTCAACCAATAGATAATTTGATAAGTTGCTTGAGGAACACAGTGAAATACTTTAAGAGGTCTCCATCTCGCATGTATAAGTTTGTGGAAGTATGCAACAATTATTCTGTCAAAGTGGGCAAGGGTTTAGCTCTGGATGTTAAAACAAGGTGGAATTCAACTTATAAACTGCTAGATACGTGCATTGACTATAAGGATGCCTTTGGCTATTACAAAGAAGTAGACACCAGCTATGTTTGGAAACCTTCAGATTCAGATTGGGTCTCGTTTGGAAAAATTAGGCCAATATTGGGAACAATGGCAGAGGCCAGTACTGCATTTTCTGGGTCACTCTATCCAACTGCCAATTGTTTCTATCCTTACATAGTGAAAGTTAAGAGAGCTTTGATAGAGGCGTAGAAATCTGAAGATACATATTTGAGGAGCATGGGTGCTGCTATGTTGGACAAATTTGATAAGTATTGGGAGGAAAAGAACAATGTTATGGTTATTGCTACAATTCTTGACCCTAGGTTCAAGATGAGGTACATTAAATGGTGTTTTGCATAGATTTTTGACCCAGTTAGGTGTGAAATTGAGATTAATGACATCAACCAAGAGTTGGAAAGACTCTATAACAAGTATGAGATATTACATCGGCAAAAGATGGGTGAAAATGGCACGAACAGGCAATCAACCTCAGCCTCAGTTGATACAACCAGCTCAATGGCTTCTATTGCAAGTGATTTCCAGTCATTTTTGCAATCTACTGTTACAGAAAGTTCAAAATCTGAGCTGCCGATTTATCTAGATGAAGCAAATGAGGCCATAAATAACAAGCATTTCAACTTACTCAGATATTGGAATGTGAACTGTCATAGATTTCCAGTTGTGTCTAGCTTGGCAAAAAGGTTCTTGACTGTTCCAGTGAGCAGTGTATCATCAGAGTGTACATTCAGTACTGCAGGTCGAGTTCTTGATGACTACAGAAGTTCTTTAAAGCCAGCCACAGTTCAGGCATTAGTATGTGCATCTAGCTGGATAAGGGGCCCTTATGATGACAACAATCATTCTCTTGTTGTGGTACAAACTTGTTCTCTCTGTTTGACTTTATTTGTCTTGTGACATACTAATATTTGTCTATATTTATTTAGGTTGGAGATGGTGAAGATGATGTTGAGTCTATTGAATTCCCAAAATGCGTGGTGGCAAGCAATTAGTGTCTAGTGGGTATATGTGCTTACTGTCCTTTTTTTGTTATTTGTTGGCTTGTTGTTGTTGCTTATCATCTTGTTAACATAGTGCTGTTTGTTGTACTATTATTGACCCTATAGGAAAGCGAGGAGGACTGAAGGAGGGACATTTTGCCATGGATGAGAAGTCTTAACTGACCATGCCTTTTGTGTGTTTGCATGGAAATACAGAATGATGGAACTTAAACAATGTGTCATTCTGCTATGTTAACTTATGTAGTTATGTTTATGCGCCCTTCCTGTCTAGCTGATGTAGTCGTACTTTGCAATTTGCATGGATGATAGTTGATGGATGAATATGTGATGGAGACATGGACGATGGACCTAATTTGTACTCTATTGCGTGTATGCGCATGATGCTTGCTGCTAGCATGCATGATGGATAAATATGTGTTGTATGACTCATTGAAATGTATGGTAGTTTACATTTTACATTTTTTTGTCCCTGGCTCACGAGCCAAACGAGCTAGCTCGAGCTTTTTGCCGAGCCGAGCCGAGCTAGCTTTTTAGCTCGTTAGGGTTAACGAGTCGAGCTGAGCCAGCTCGTTATCCTACCGAGCCTGACCGAGCCGAGCCGAGCCAGCTCGATATCCAGCCCTAATTGTTTGCCATAGTCCTTTGCTATTAAAATGTCATTATGCAATGAGTTTTTCTTACCATTTAAAAGATCAGAACCCATACTCTCAGAGGTAAATAAAACGAGTAAATAAAAGATGTATATAGGCGGCGCGCCCCAACATCTAGTACACGAAAGAGGCCCAGAACAACCCCTCAGTGAAGACTATGGCTGATGAACAGCGAGAACCATCCCTCAGTGCAAACCATGGCCAAGAAAAACATGCACAAATGATGGTTTATGCTTTGATTTCACCTATGCCCCCTGCCTCCAAAATTCGCATTAGTTGGTTCTCGCGTAGAGTGGATCCACATATTCATAGTATCCTGCTTACACATTTGACCCTAAAGGTTTGACCCGCGGGTAAGATGACTGGAGCATCACATCACAGCTTACATGTTGTCCTTTAGCAACCGAAACTTTCAAGATGGTACTAAACCACCCACTACAACCTCTTTTAACTCACATGGGCCTTAACTAGACCATGCTACAGGCTACAAACGAGTTGAGATGTTACAAATGATAAAACTTACCTCCACCAATTTGGACTTAATTACCAACATATCAGGAAAAGCTCTTGGTATTTGTAATTGCAACAGTAGAAGCTAAGGAGTAGACAGTATGGTAATATTTTATGGTCTACTCCACTCTATAAGTAAAATATTTGCATTGACAATCACAATGACACGAAGAGAAGGCAAATAATGCTTTGTAGATAATGACAAGCACTGCAACATTAATTTGGTGTTGCTTACCACACATGCAACATTTATTTTAGATAAAAATACAACAGGTGCCAGATCAACAGGCAAACTCCGATAGCATAAAAAAAATTACAGTACGTACAAATCACATTGCAAAACATCCTTGAAAATTAAAGAAATAATTTATTTTATCAAATTATTCATGTTCAGCATTCATTGACTAGCGATCATTATGTGCCTGCAGATTAATTTCCCTTTGTGATATTCTTTGCAACTTGAACCTGCACAATGCAAAAGAGTATTAGTGTAGAAATGTTCATATAAATAGCAACGCAGTTACAATTTCACCGACTGATTTAGCAAAAGATAAACAGTCACACAATGAGTGCTTTGTTGACTGATTATCTGTGTGCATGCAAAAACAAGACGGGAGATAGGTGTTTTGAATTTATCCTGACAACATAATTTAAACATCATAGAAAATATTCAAAATCCTTATGGCACATGTATAGTACCCCAACCCGTTTAGTCCGTTTTGGCCCGTACGTGTCCTTGTTCCGATTTAGGCCCGTTAGGCCCAAGTGTTCATTTGGTGGGATTAGTACCATGTGGAGAGTCTAGATCGGTCCATTAGGCCCAAGCTCATATACTCAGTTCATTCCAACTATAGTACCTTTGGGTTAACCTTTTTATACGAAGTGAGGATAGAAGTGTAGGCAAGGACAATGCAAATGTGGGCTCACTCCGTGTGCAGAGCGGGCTAATGGAGATTTGGAGCCTGGGGTGTTATAGGTGGTATTAGAGCATGAACCCACGCTGCATGGGTGTGCATACATATTGGCTCGTGGAGGGGACATGGCATAGTGCCATAGCACTGAGGGGAGATCCTAGGTATTCACCTGCTGAGTAGCAGTGGAGCTGCCGAGGTCGTCAACTTGTGAAGGGGGGAAAGTGTAATACCCCAGCCCGTTTTGTCCGTTTTGGCCCGTATGTGTTCTAGTTCTTATTTAGGCCCGTTAGACCCAAGTGTTAGTTTGGTGGGATTTGTCCCACATGGAGACTCTAGATAGGTTTTTGCCAGCTTATATACTCAGTTCACTCCAACCATAGTACCTCCGGGTCAACCCTTTTATACGAAATGAGGGCGAAAGTGTAAATGGGGTACTCTGCAAATGTGTGCTCATAGATTTTGACGCTGGAGTGTTACAACATGTAGAGTGTTACAACATGTACTAAGGTCTTTTTGTTGAGTTACCATTATTCAATAGTTGATGGGGTAAATCATACTTTTACGATAGTTAAGGGGGGTAAATAGGGCTTAACCCTATTCAATAAGTCTCATGATCCTGTACTGGCATAAGTATCAGCTCTCACCAAATATAGCTTTTCCTAAAATCCATGCATGGATTTTCTTTTGTGAACTCTATCCTGCTAGTACAATTATTTATGAAATATAGATATAACAATAATTTTATAGATCATATATCCCAGTGTTTAGAACAAACGACCTATAAATTAAAGTACGATCAATATGCAAGGGCTCCCAAATACACTTACATCTGATGGAGTGTTCGGAGTGTAGAACACCCTAATATCAAGCTCCCTTATCCACTCAACATCTTCCTTCTTGATAGCTCTATACTTGATGATACCACGTGCATTAGTAAATTCTCCAGTCCCACCCATAATTGACCACTCTCCAACTTTGTCTTCACTTCCTTCAATGATTCCCATCACTTGAAGTGTGGACCCTGCATATGTACTACAACAAACACCATGGAGCATTTTAGTTATATAAGTTGTTTGCAGAGTAGTATATAGTCCTTATAAGAGCAAGAGAACAAGTGAACAACATCTTACCTGTCCTGAAATACTATGTTCTGAGAAAGATACCAGTTGGTTGGGGCGTTTTGACTGGCAACGATATGCCATCCTTGTGCACGCCCCACAATATTTTCATTTGGGTCAAGTCCCATGGTTAAACTCCAATCGTGAATTAGACCTCCACCCAAACCGGAGGGGCCTCCAGTTGTTACGAATTCTTCATTGCGATTTGGATGGTTTGGTCCAGCACGGAACTGGTGCAGATAATAGTGCAACTGGACCTCACATTGTTGGGGACACTCACAGTCACAGTATAGATCGGCCATGGTGAGGATTGTAGGCAGCATGGTCATGATAAGGATCATGGTGCCACAGAGACCCCTCATGGCTATGGATGTTGGCACTTGAGAGCAAGCAGATAAAGAGTTGTAGAGATGTTGTCTTTTGCCTGTATTTAGTGGGAGAAACAAGGGTGGAGAGGATGTATTTATAGAATCCTCAAAGTACTTGGGAAATTATCCAGATATTTAAATTATATCCAAGTGGACCTTAAAAATGTATTCATCATAGTCCTAGTTGTACACCTGTGATGGGTAATTAACCATGAAAATTTATCCAAGTAGATGTACTCTAATATGCCTTAAGTGTAGTCTGTCGACATTATAGTTGTCACGCATGCACTATCATGTGACTCTGCCGGATCAAGTTTTGGTGGGCATCTGAGTTTAATCCCGACTTCAAAAGTGCCATAAAAAGTTGTGTACAATGTATTACAACATTAGTGCTGCAAATGTGTTTTATTTCTCACAAGTATGTTTTATTCAAAAAATAAAAAAAAATACTAGATCAGTTTCCTGGCAATGCAGCTCACTTCACTAGCTTTGTGAAGATATGCAAAATAATCATCACAAAAGGTACTATATTTGACACATATTCATGCACATCCATTGTTAATAAAAAAAAGCCTATTTGATATGTAAGAAGGTAGCTCGGAATAAGATGTTCTTCATTTTTCACTATACAGTACTGGTGGCAATGTTGTAGCGTTTACGAGAAGGTGGATGAATTTCCCCTTTATTGCCAGCAAAGCTGGTTGCAAATTTCCCCTCCAAGCTTTAGCTAGAACCTGGGGTCATAGGCTGTGGCACAGCGTTGTAAATCTTCTAAATTAAGGGATGGTACAATCCTATGTAGCAGTGTAATTCTAACATTAAAGTTTCTAAGTAGATGACTACAATGTATCAGATTGTTGCTGCATAAGAGTAGAGCAAGTTCGAAGCAAGGACATAAAAGAAGACTTGATGCCTAGTCTTCTAGGTTTCCATTCTTGTATTCGATTTTCCTGATCGTGTATGAGATATGGTGTCTAAGTATTCTATTTGGAACTTTTGGATGTGTATATTCCCCGTGGATAAAAATGAACATATCATGTTATTATGTACGCAACAAATCTGAGCAAATTTATAGTTCCACGACCTTGATGTACTCGTCAGGAAATCGTTACACCAACTGTTTGGCAACTTGTTTTTTCATGCACACTGGAAAAAGCCTCAATTTGTTCAGAAACACTGACTAATAGGTCAAAGTCCCATCAAATTCATGCAAAATTCATGTGTTTCAACGGATGCCTAAATTTGAAAGAAATCATGTTCAATCAAAACCATCAACAACTGAAATATGTCTAGAAAGTTGAGAATGGCAAATTCTCTGTCAGAAAACCAGGAAACTAGATGTCAAGGATATCCGTATGGCCTGTCAAAACAGTACTACGAGCATATTTTGCATATAGATAGTTGGCACAAAATTTTTGCCCATCTGAATGGTGCCACACAAGCTATTGTGATGCCATCAGAAACAATGGGCTGGTATAAGATTTTATTTTCTGGGAGGATGGTGGAAGTTAGGGATATATATGTCTGAGCATGGAGAAAACTGCATATATACCCTCAGATTAGCTTTCAGTTGTACTAAATATTTGTATGTGAGCCTCTGTTTTTGGCATGACATATAGAGCACATGTCCCCCTTGTGAAACCATGTCATTGGTTCCATATCCATATTAATTTGATACCATCTCTGGGAATGAGATCCATATTCTGAAAAACAGAATCATTTCAAACTAAAAAATACACTGTAAAGTATTGTCATGATTTTGTAGTAGATGTGTTTACTCCTGTACATTAATTGCCTCAGAGGAAGGACATGGAATCATAATTAATTAATTGTATCGGTAGGATGATCATAAAAGTACACTAATTGATGAGCTTCTGTGGACACAACATGGTTATCGTACCTAAATTAATATTGAATTGCAGAACATACCTACCAATCAATATTGTTGTATATCCAATTGTTGTGCAGCACCCAAGAAATACCTAGCTAGATGTATGAAAGGCCATAATTTCATATGCCTGTTTTTTTCCTACTCTACTGTCTGTTATAATGAATTGTTACTGTTTTACCCAACCCAAAAAAAGAACTAGGCTGTACAATTTTACCCAACAAAGTGCATGATACTGTTTCACTTACCTGTTTGTTATGCTGAATTTTGCTTGTTTGTCTATTAACCCTCAACTGTAATTAGGATCGTTTCACTTTCAACCTTGAACTTTCAAGGGCCAATCGAAGAAAAAATCATTGCTTGTACCAAACAACTCTCATTCATTCCACTTCAGCAATAACACATTAACTCTATGTATAGGAATTTAATCAATCAATGCCTTTTAATATTTTTTTTGCGGGGAATGCCTTTTAATATTGTTAGTGTTATGGAACGTTTTTAGCAAGAACACCTCAAAAACATATGTTACCGTGCACTAACCACGAATTGTAGCAGATTTGTTTGTGTCTGAAATCGTTATTGGTTAAAATTTCCAATGTAAAAAGGATTGATCTTTTTAAATAGCAAAAAAGACACTCTTTTAGTTTTAGGCCCAGAGGGAGTATGAATCTAGAAAGTTAACTTGAAGTAAGACCAGAAGATACTTAAGGATAAATAAACTATTAAGTACACCATCAATTTTGAAACAAAAGGCATACTACTATTGTATATTTGTTTTGGAATAGAAGTATTTGAGACAATTATCTTTCTCTTTCCTCATCGTTTTGTATTCTACTTCCGTGAGTAAACTTTCACAGCTATTCTTTCTGTCAATCTTATATTTGGGTGTTCATTTAGGATTGTCATTGTAGGATGTTTTGTGCATAACCATTGTTTCTGTGCCCGATCAGAACAGTGTACATAACCATTGATCATTCCTCTCGGTCAATGACCATGCTTTATATTTTCTTCATTCATCTAAAATTTCTAAGAGAGAAGCATGTACATGGCCTGGAACCATCACCTTGCTTGTTTGTGCGACATTTGAAAGAAAAAAGGATGAAGAGACGACGTGATCGGGGATTTAGAAAACAACACAGAATGAACAAGAGCTAGAGGCTGATAATTAATGGCAAAACATGCAACATGGAAGAAGAGGTGGCCAGTGGTAGTTTTGGTTGCATGGGCCGTCGCCTACGGATGAACAGTACCATGAATACTGTAGCAGTTGGTTAGGAGATAAAATAAAATTAGATAGAGTTAGTTTCTTAAGGTCAAGTCATATCATCTCTATATAAGGATGGATTGTATTATCTCAAGTTTAGCCATGAATACCAACTAGTCTAATCTCTTTCTTACAGTAATGTTTTTCTCTCTGGCCTAAGTCTACATTCATTCTCCAAGAGCCGACGCTGCCCGGCTATCTTTCCAACGATGGTTATCACGTCATGGTCTCGGGTCGTGACAATTGGAGGGCCTGGTTACTAAGCAGCCAAGAGAAAATCAAAAGGTCGTTAAATTCTTCACCAAAAGCTTCATTTTTGGTCAATATTATTGGCAAAAATATTTCAATACTTCGACGAATGAGAGCTTAAAAATAGCATATATGTTTCAAGCAATATTAAAAAACACCTCTTTTTTTACCAAGGATGTTAAAAAACACCATTACATTTCATACTATAAATAAAATGCATTTTTAAAAACTGCCACGAACGATAGGATGCATTTACAAGCAAAACACCTGAAAAACACATATCACTAACCCTTGTATTTTGATTACATAGAAGCTAGATGCTGATGCACACATACTTACATATCAAGGAAGTGGGTATGGTTCTGATAACAGCTCACTTTACAGAAGATTGTCGCTGGTCGCAACCATCCGAAGTCAGTCACAGATATGCGCAGGTGCATATCTCTATAAGTTGGTATCAAAAGTTTGACATGCATTGAGCCATATCAAAAAGTCACAGAGTAGCCTTTGGATTATCATATGTGTAGATCTCAACTGTATATTTATCATATGCATTTATAACCCACTAAGTGTAAGTATTGCTATAAATCTCAATGTGCATGATAGTATGACACCTAGGAAACTAATAGTCATTGGATCTCTCCCATGTTTGATACATACCTATTCAATTGTCACGTAGAATTATAATTTCACAACAACTATTATTAAAAAATATTGACTATTTAGATATTATGATTACATGATTTACAGATTATTTTCTTTGAATTTTCTTTAAAATATTTCTAAATTTCACATTGTAACGCGTGGGGTATCTACGACTTTTCCTTTCCACCCAAAAATTTAAATATCCCACAGCAAACGCGCGGGTAGCATCTAGTTGATATGATATGTCATGAACGACTTCATTGAGAAGCACCACGTCAACGATATGGTTCACTTCTTTTACCTCCGTCAATCACACAGATGCTATCCATCGCGTGCTGTTTAAAGTCAATTTCTCTGCCAACTGTTTCAATTTAAGCAGTCCAAAATATTTTGATTTGAGCAGAACATTTCTATTTCAAACTCTGGTTAGAATGTTGGCTGAGTACAATAAAAACTTTCACTGTCTTAAAAAAAATGTTGACGAGCACTAACTTAAATTTTTGTATTTCAGGAGAAATGAAACTAGCCTGACATTTGGACTAAAGCCAGGGACAATGAATCTATTTTACTTTCTTGTTGCCGGTAGTAAGCATAATTTTTTCAAAATTCATTCAATCCACAACACATTAATAAAGAAACCTTACACTTTTTAGGGAGGCACTTATGAAGTCAACTAGAAAAATTCCATAGTATAAACACCCTTGTCTATGCTGGTTCCAAATCCTTATAGGTGCATATAAGGGTGTACCTGTTTTTATTTAGGCAAGCATGAATGAAGTCCAAAAAAAATATTTTCAATATTACAAGGCATATATATGGTATCGCGCTTGGATCCCCATAGCTCATGTGATTTTTTTCTCCCAACATATGCGCGTAGAGTCAAGTCCAGGAGCTCTTCTCTACTTAAAAGCCTACTTGCCATTTCCCATATCAAGTGTTCGTTGTTTTTGTAGCAGAAAAAATTGACAGAACAAATTGAATTCAAATATCTATGGTTTCAAGGGGCTTAATTTCGAAGTTCAGGTTATGCTTGCTAATATGACATATAATTATATTGGACACCTATTCATATTTGCTCGTAACATTAAGAGTCAAATCATATTAAATGCGAGAAAACATGAACAATGTGATTTAGTTTCTGTTTCTGAATATCCTATATTCTTGTGCAATGATAATGTGCAAACATTGAAGGAGTAATTTTTTGTGTCTCTTGTTACTAACGTTTTGCAGGGAGTTCAAAACATTCAACAAAAGGAGGAGAATGATGTTTTTGAGAAGAAAGAGGAGAAACATGACGCACCTACATCGTCTGAAAAAGGTTTGAAAGGTAAATTAAATGGTGCTAAAATAAATAAATGTGAGTATTATCAAGCTGAGCTACACATGTTCACTTTTAGTGAAACCAATTACTGATATTCCTTTATCACAAGTTAATTTGTTTGCTGTTCCTAATGATAAAAAAGAGTTGTGTGATAATACTTCACTTGTATCCATGACGCAACTAATGAATGAACATGCTATTCCTGTTGTTAATTCTTTCTGCGCAGATTTTAAGTATGGTGTTCAAATTGCTAATGTAGTTCAGGAATGTGAATTGTTATCTTCTTTAAGTACTTTGGGCTATATTCTATTTGACGACTTATGTGAACTCGACAATTTGAAGAAAAAATTATTTGCTATTGATTTGTCATGTCCAACTAATACTATATTCCATATATTTAGGCAATATAATAGTAGAGGAATATATTTGGTGCATAGAGATTACATATGGTCAGATTTAGAACCTTTTGTATCGGTGGATTAAAATTTTAAGCTAGAGGGACATGTTATTGCTAATCATGCTACTTCAAATTTTTCTAGTTTTGATTAGAAGAAACAGGTTATTTTAAATGGAATATGCGAAGAGCACTGTATGAAAAAACCAAGAACGGTTTTTCGTGAAGAAGATGATGCGATCATGACTACTATGGATACAACCATTCCTCACATCATATATCAACAGGAAGATGTCAAGATCAAGTTGTACAAGTTCTAGAATCCAATTCGGCTACTTGCTACAGTGCTGATTTTAAATGGCTGCCAAATATATATACGAGCTTCATTTTGGATCCATGAGTACTTGATGAAAAGCTCTTGGAGTTATCTTTTCAATGCATCCAGCCTCATCTCCAAATTCTATCTTAGTAATCCGCAATTGAAAAAACAAGGTACTGCGTCACCTATATAGGCCTATGGGCTTGTTACTCCATCTGGGACCCCGGTTCAAGTGGGGCCCATGTGGGGTGTGCCCCAATCTGGTGGAGTATGACCCTAGAGACCCTTTGGTCGTCCTCCACACTTTCTTAAATAGCTAGGTATTTCTTCATGATTTTTTGGGTTTTGTTTAGATTAAAATTTAGCTTCACTACTTTGCCGTGTATTCCCGTGATCGGTTAGATCGTTGGTTTTCTCATTACGGAACTCTAACTTATCATTTATAGTAAATTTCTATTTGTAATTCAGATTGCTTTTATCTTGTTCTTACTTATTTCTTTGATTCGCTTGCAGAAATAAGATTGATCTGCACCGGCAAGATCAACAACCCACGGAGATGTGTATCGATCGTTTAGACGCAACACAACAATGTCTCGTACGGTTGTAGCAGGTCGTCAACATTTTTTCTAAATCGTAGTTATCTTCAACTCATCGAAAGATTGAGACAATCAGATCTCTAAGCGTATTGAGTGATGTTCGGGGTTTATCATCTTTATACTTATAGACGGACTCTCATCAATCTTCCTACGGATAATATTTTTCCTTCCCAAAATAACTTTAAGATAGGATGAGTATGTTACAACGAAAGAACGATAGCGCACACACATTTCGGCCACCGTTGTCGCATCTGCTCAGGACTCAGTAATGTGGACAAGTTGAAATGCTGGTCATGTCAGGATTCCTTGTTGACAGCTAATGCATACCAGGGCGGTTAAAATAATTCCTTGATGGACATTATTGAGAAGCACCCACGCTGATCTCTCTCACTTTCAAGAAAGGCTTTACCTGCAACTCGAATTCATCTGCCACTATGGAAACCACTCAACATTCAGCTCGCTCAATCATTAGGTACCAACAATGGCTTGTTTCGGTTATACTCCTCAGAATATAAAAAGTTTTAAAGTTAAACACGGTTATTAAAAAAATAGATAAAATTAAATGAAAAAAAATTGTGATTGGTTGAGAAGTGAAGATAGATAGAAACAGTAAATGGTGAAGGGTTATGATTGGTTGGAAAGAGAATATTGATGGAGAAGTTATATTTTGAAGCAAATCATGAGTGCTGAAAGTTGTTAAAGAGAATATTGATGGAGAAGTTATATTTTGAAGCAAATCATGAGTGCTGAAAGTTGTTATATTTTAGGACGTAGGAAATATATGATCAAGGCAGGATTCAGTTTCCTGTTGCTCTTATTCCAACGTACTGCATACTTGTCGCAGGTTGACTTGCCATTTTGCAATTTCCATGACACGACAAACAAGCTTGGAGGTGAAATGAGTGCCTTGGTGTATGTAATATACACTGTTGTACATTCTGAGGGTATTTATAGATGCATGAAAAAGAAGTATGGAATTTGACCACGAATGTACTCTCACATATATGGAGCATATTATAGAGGTTGGTGATGAGATGAAGTCGACATATACACCTGGTAGCATAGATACATTATTGGGGACTAAAATTTAATGATAGGTAGTTGGGATGGGGTGGAAAACTCCTCTTACAATTGTGTACAGTTTTTAAAGCCAGGAATTTTTACATACGTGGACAG
Source organism: Oryza officinalis (assembly GCA_008326285.1). NCBI lineage: Eukaryota > Viridiplantae > Streptophyta > Magnoliopsida > Poales > Poaceae > Oryza > Oryza officinalis. The sequence continues at coordinate 24,156,384 of BDMV01000012.1, read as the reverse complement.
AGGGAGATACATCTTTCTAGCGCTAAGAGAATACTACTACAGAAATCATTTTTTCAAACAGCCAAAAAAGATTTTTGCATGCGAACAGACGGCCCGCATCAGCCCAAAGGTCTGCAAAATCAAATTTTTGCATGCGGCCAGCATCACTGCATGCGAAAATCTCATTTTCGAGATTTTGGCATGCGGTCACCTACCAACCGCATATGAAAATAAATTCGGCGAAAAATAATAAAAATTCGAAATATCCAAAACCATAGCCCGTCGTCACCGTTGCCGTCGCCGTCGTCGTAGTCGCTTCCTAGCATAGCAGATCCGCTGCCCTCACCGCCCGCCGTTGCCACCGGCCTTGCCGTAGCCACAACCGCTCCTGAGGGCGGCGAATCCACCCCGCCAGAGGGCGACGCCGCCAGATCCATCAACCTCGCCGCCCGCCGTCGCTGCAGCCACTCCCTATGGCAACGGATCCGGCCATCCCGAGGATGACGCCACCAGATCCGCCACCCGCCATCGCCATCGCCGCAACCGCTCCCAAGGGCGGCGGATCTGGCCTTCCCGAGGGCGACGCCGCCGATTGTCATCATTGCCGCAGCCGCTCTCTAAGGCGGCAGATCCGGCCCTCCTAAGGACAGCATCGTCGTCCCTCTCGAGGACGGCGTCACCGGATCCGCCACCCTCGCCATCGCCGTAACCTCTCTCGACTACCACCCACCATCGCCTGCTCCCAGCCGCCTCCTTGCTGGCGGCGGTGGTTCGCCGGCACCTGTTCCCACTCAGAGAGAAAAAGAGAGAGAAGAGGAGTGGAGAGAATAATCAGGAGAGCAGAGAAAGAGAGAGAGGGGAGTTAAAGAAATTTGAAGTGGTGAGAGGGAAAAGAGAGTGGAGGGGAGAAAAAATCAGTGGAGAAGAGGGGTCATTTTTGCATGTGAACCACTCAAGCAAAAATCTATTTTAGCATGTGGCCTCTTAAGAGAACCGCTGTCGGTGATAAGGGCCCAGGGGTACCAAGACTAGAGGGATGGGCGGCCCCTTGCACCCACGTGGCGCTCCCCCTGGAGGGGTTGGGCCCGAGGGTGACGTGGCGGCTGCCCTCCCTAATCCCCCTGAGGGTCGGGCCACTCCCACTCTTTCCCCGAGAGTGAGATCGCCCCGACCCCCACTGCACTTGTGCCGTGTGTGCGAGGTTAGGTGGGCGTCGCCAGCACCCACCTAACCGCATTGATGGTGGCTCAGGCGAGTGCACCACGTCGCATTTAATGCGGCGTGTGGCGTGCGAGGCCAGTCTACGACCGGTCACGGTGATTGATCGGTTGTAGATCGGCTAGATCACGGGTGAGACGGTGGTAGGGTGCCTACGCGCAGCCCGCGCGTTAGACGGCGTGCGGCACGCCTTGCCCCGTCCCATCAGAATGATGAGGGCCTTTTGCCTCTTCATCCATTTAATGGAGCCTGGCACGGGCATCCCCGGTGCCAGGCGCCTGACCGGACGAGGGCCATGCTACGGCGTCTGAGCGAGTGGCTTTCGAGTCAAGCAACAAGATGGCCATTAAATGTAAAAGAATATTTTCCTTCTGTCTTAGGCAGCCTTTTGGCCCGTGTGGTAGCCCCTTGAGATATAAAAGGAGGCCCAAGCTTGAGTAGAAGAAAAGGAGGAAAAGGAACAGACAGACAGGGGAGAAAGGGAGGGCAAACACTTGTACTCTCAGATTTTCCAGTCGCATATCCACCACACACCGAAGTAGGGTATTACGCTTCCCAGCAGCCCGAACCTGTATAAACGCTTGTGTCCCTGTCTCTCTCTCTCGCGTGATCAGGGGAGAACGAGTTGCACCCTGCGCCCCCGGCCGAACTCACAAAGGGAGGGCCCTCTCTGTCCCCCGTTGAGGAGGTAACCCTCCGTTAGCTGGCGCGCCAGATAGGGGGCGTGTGTGTTTCTCTGACTCTCTGCTCTTTCTTTTTCGTGTGCGCCAAGTCTAACTGAGTAAGTCCTATGGCTAAAGAGGCGGTGGCGTACAATGCCACTCCGAGTGCCAGCGACGACGACGGGGAGCCGAATCCTTGTCACCAAGCGCGCACTCCATCGCCTCCCGTCCGCCAAAGCCCTAGGCGGGGGAAGGCGCCTCAGGAACCGGAGGGATCCGCGACTTTGCCGACGGCTGGTGGCTGAGAGGGACAACGCGGTGGAGTACGTCGCCGCCTCACTTACGGTGATGGCGGCACGCCAAAAGGCACACTCCTGCGCCACCCGCCCGTCATCCTCGACCCGAAGACTGCAGTCCAGCGCTGGCTGGATGATGTGGCCGACTTGGTCATGACGGCGCAGCAGCGCCTAGGCATTGGCGGGCGGTCGATCACCACCGGGACGTCTGGCGCTGCCACTACCGGCTCTTCGTCGTCAAGACGAAGGGCTCGACGAGCGGCGGTAGCTAACACGCGCCGCTCGTTCGCAACCCCCTCGTCGATGCCCTCGGCCAGCCGCGGGCATCACGAGAGCATGCATGGGGGCAGGATGCCCGGCTCGATATCGAGCGCCGGTGCGACGAGCGTCGCACCGCCCATGCGGGGGAAGGCGCTTCCTCCTCTGGAGCACCGCCCCACCGTGGTCATGGGGGTAGACCCCGTGTCCCTAATCGGTGTTGCTGGCTGTCGAGCCTTCGTGGCGAGTCTTCGGAACGTCTGATGGCCCCCGAGGTTTCGGCCCAGCATCGCCGAGAAATATGATGGTAGCGTCAACCCCGCTGAGTTCCTCCAGATCTATACGACTAGGATAAAGGCCGTAGGGGGTGACGACAGGGTCATGGCGAATTTCTTCTCCATGGCCCTAAAAGGCCAGGCGCGGGGTTGGCTGATGAACCTGCCACTCGCGTCGGTCCACTCCTGGGAGGATTTGTGCCAGCAGTTCACCACGAACTTCCAAGGCACATATCTGCCCCTAGAAGATGAAGCGGACTTGCACGTGGTGTAGCGGAGGGACGATGAGTCTCTCTGTTCGTACATCCAGCGGTTCTGCCAAGTCCGCAACACCATCCCCTGCATCCCTGCACATGCGGTCATCTACGCATTTAGGAAGGCGTGCGGCACAACCGCATGCTCGAAAGGATAGCCTCCAAGGAGCCCCAGACCACCGCGCAGCTCTTTGAGCTCGCGGACCACGTGGCCCAGAAGGAGGAGGCCTGGACCTGGAACTCTTCTAGCTCCGGAGCGACGGCTACGCCTGCCCTCGAATCCGCTGCCCGCTCTGGGTGACGGGAAAGGAGAAGGAAGAAAAGGTCGGCCCGTTCCGATGACGAGGGCCACATCCTCGCCATCGAGGGTGCCTCACGGGCCCCGTGCAAGGGGAGGCCCGCGAGCGACAAAAAGAAGGAAACTGGTGCTCCCAGCGGAGAGCACCCGGCGGGCAAGTGGTGCATGGTGCACAACACCTCCCTCCACGACCTTGCTGACTGCCGTGCGGTCAAGAACTTGGCCAAGCGAGTAAGGAAGTGGGAGGAGGAGAAGTGGCAGGGACGCCGCGAGGGCAAGGCCCCGACGACCTCTGCCGGCAACCGGTGAAGTGAGGCCAAGCATAAGGCCCCCGCCGAGGACGCTGATGATGACGACGAGGACTTGGGCTTTCAAGAGCCCGAGGCCACCGTCGCCATCGTTGATGGGGGAGCGATTGTGTACCACTCACATATATTTGGCCTTCCTAGCTCCACATATTACTTCTGGACAGCACAGGTTCTTGATCCCTGCAATCGCTGACTACGTCTTCCAGGTTTCCTTTGCTTTGCTGGTAAGAACTTTATAAGAGCTTGGTTAGGTACTCCATATTGCTGAGAATTGTTGAGAGGCACCACCACACCTGCGTAGTAGATTATTAGGGATAACCTTCACTGTTTGTTGCTGTTTTGGTGTTTCAATGGCAGGTGACGATGATGAGGTCCATGTAAGAGCTTGGTAAGATGCTTCCATGATCTGTAGTTAATAGGAACAATATTGTTCTGTTGTTCTCTTTTTCTACTGATAATGGCAGGTTACGTCTCTTATGGATATGAGATAAAGTTAGATGGGAGACAAACCATAGCTGCTACATCACCTTCCACAGATGCACGTGATGAAAGTACTTTGGTGCAACAAGTGCTAAGTTCTCAAATGGAGAAAGCGGAGCAATGGCAGTACCACGAATTATTTGAAACAAAGTTTGTGGTTAAGGATAGAGCATGTCGTACTCTAATCGATAGTGAGAGTTGCAATAACTTTGTGAGTTCAGATTTGGTTGAGAAACTTGAGTTGCCTACACAACCGCATCCTCATCCATATTACATCAAATGGTTCAACTCTTGTGGTAAGTTCAAGGTAAATAGAATTGTGAGAGTAAACTTTTCAAATGGAAATTACCATGATACTACCAATTTTGATCTTGTCCCTATGCAAGCATGTTCTTTGTTGTTTGGTCAACCATGGGTATATGATAAAAATGGTTTGCATAATTTTGTTGCTAATACATACACATTTAGACATAATGGTCGAAAAATGAAATTGGAACCAATGAGTTTTTCTGAAATTTTTGAAGATAATCTTGAATGGATGAAGAATGGAATCGAAGAAATTTTCAAAGATAGTATTGAAAGGATGAAGAATAGAATCGATGAGATTTTCAGAGATACCAGGAATAATAATAATATTGTGATGCCTTCAACTAAGTCTGAGTTATTACAAAACGAACGTAATGTTCTGCCTATTGTTTTGGATACTAATATTTTACAGGCATCTGAGAACAACCATGGTGAGAAGGAAGAGAAGAAAGACGAAGAACAAAAAGACCTATCCATAGCTCCATGCATGTTTGAGGAATGTTTAATTGACCAAGCGCCTATAATTTCTAAAGATGAGAAAAAAGGTAATGATAATGTTGCTACAACTACTCAAGGTATGCATAGTTATGATGTGCCGACTATGTCCACTACTTATGTTACATTAGAGCAACCCATAGTGAAAACAATTGTTGAAATACCTTTGTCACAAAACAATTCGCTTGATGTTCCTTGTGATAAAGAAGAGTTGTGCGATGCTTCACTTATATCCATGCCACAACTAGTGAATGAACATGTTAGTTCTATAGTAGAGCCACCATGTGTTGAGTTTAAACATGTTATTCACATTGCTAGCGAGAATGAAGAACTTAAATTGCTATCTTCTTTAAATACTTGGGGTTATATTCAATTTGATGATCTTTGTCCACTCAACTGTTTAGAGAAGAAATTATTTGCTAGATTTGAATTGCCATGCCCTTCTGATGTAATTTTTCATGTTATTGGCAATTATGATAGTAAAGGAGAATATAATGTGCATCGAGTATATATTTGTTCGGATTTGACTATACCTCCTTTTCATGATGAAATGTATTGTCTAGAGGACCGCATGTGTATACATAATTCTCTATCAAGTTTCTCTAGTTGTTTAAATGAGTTACAGGTTGGTTTGCAAGAAGGGGAGTGTTGTGGTTTTTCGACTAAAAAGGTTTCAGGATCCAACCATATGGCCATCAAGAAATGTTTCTCATCGGATGTTGTGATAGATAAATATAAGTTCAAAATGCTCCATGATAAGATGAAACCGAGGACGGTTTCCAATCAAGAAGGGGAGGATGATGAGGACATAACTAGCTCGGATATAACCATGACTACCTTGTGTATTAATCAGCCAAAGGTTAACCAGTTCTACATAAGATTTACTTGTTATATTTTTGAACATACTTTGCTACACAATGAGTTTTGTTTGTTTTTGTTTGCAGAGGTACTTGCTTGGATGAAGGAAAAGAAGCCGAGCATAACAAATGCATGGAATATCAAAGAAGTTGATTGGGGACCAAACCAAGACCTTCTCCAAGTCGACTTCGGGTGCAATTCGGAGTCCAGGACCAGTCTGCACTAAAACGGGTGCCCAGGTCGCATACGTGCTCGGATTGGGGCATTCTTTATATGGATGGAACGCTAAGAAGATAATCTTTCCAATGGTTCTGGTCCCATGTCCAAATTCATTACGAGTCATCGGGAATTGACCAAACAAATTGACATTCAGAATCTGTCCCGGCGCTGCGACGCCGTATTTGGGCCTTTGGGCCGTATATCGTGTTGGAGCCCATTAGGGTTGCGTCAAGGGGTGCTTGCACGACCCTAAACTCCATATATCAGTAGCCGTCGCTATCTTTTAGGTTTTGGGGTTTTGCTTAGATTAATCTGTCAAGAGCAGTTTCGCCGCTAGATCGGTTTGTAAGACCCCAACTTGTGAGCTTAATCATTCATCTGCAATTTTGGTTGTATTCTATCTCGTTCTTGTTTGTGTTCTTTGATTGGCAAACAGGGAATTAGCCTTCTCGGCGAGGTCACCCGCGTTTCGACACGGGTGATAACCAGAGGAGACGTGGTGCTGCGATTGTGGGGCTCAAGAGCGTGCGCGTTCAAGAAGCCGGATCGATTTGTGTCGCGACTCCGTCCAAATCGTTGTTTATCAGAACCTTTCGGAAGGTCGGGAACTCTAGTTCACATCACGTGTGCTCACGCTTCCCGTTGCAGCTTCAAGGCCATGAAGCGGGAGCTTCTGGTCGCTGTCCCCACCCGTGAGGCGACGCGGCGGGCGCGTTGGTTGGAGGTTACCCTCACCTTTGACTAGATCGACCACCCGCCATGCGTTGCCCGGGGAGGGCATCTTGTGATGGTGGTCTCTCCACCGTCTGCAACGTCAAGTTGAGGCGCGTCCTGATAGACGGCGGCGCAGCCCTCAACATCCTGTCCCCCGCGGCCTTCGACTTCATCAAGGTCCCTGGGATGAAGCTCCAGCCGTCCCTACCGATCATCGGCATGACGCCGGGACACACGTGGCCGTTAGGTCACATCGACCTCCCGGTCACTTTTGGTGGCCCCGCCAACTTACGTACCGAGCAGCTGGACTTCGATGTGGTGGATCTCAATCTACCCTACAACGCGGTCCTAGGAAGGCCCGCGTTGGTGAAGATCATGGCGGCCACCAACTATGCCTACCTCTAGATGAAGATGTCGGGCCCTAGTGGCCCCATCACCGTCCATGGCGACCTCAAGATCGCGCTGGCTTGCATGGAGCAGCGCGTGAACAACCTCGCCACGGTGTCCAAGCCCGTGGGCGGCGGCGAGAGGCCCGACGCCTCCACCTCGCACGCCCCGAGGCAACGGATGGCCTTGGGCGACAAGGTCCCCGTGAAGGAGGTCGTGTTGGGCGACGACCCGTCCAAGACCGCCAAGATTGGCGGTCACCTGGATAGCAAATAGGAAGACGCGCTCGTCTCCTTCCTGCAGGCAAACGCCGACGTCTTCGCGTGGAGACCGGCGAATATGCCCAGGGTCCCTAGGGAGGTGATCGAGCACCGTCTCACCGTGCGGCCGGACGCAAGATCCGTCCGGCAGAAGGTGTGGCGGTAGGCCCCGGAGCGCCAAGCCTTCATCCGTGAAGAGGTGGCACGACTTCTGGAGGCCGGATTCATCTGAGAGGTCATCCATCCAGAGTGCCTCATGAACCCGGTCGTCATCCCCAAGGCGAACGACAAGCTCCAGATGTGTATCGACTGCACCGACCTCAACAAGGCATGTCCTAAGGACCTTTTCCCCTGCCACGCATAGATCAGATTGTCGACTCCACTGTGGGGTGTGACCTTTTGTGTGTTCTAGATGCATACTCGGGGTATCATCAAATTCGCATGGCTAGGGAGGATGAGGAAAAAATTGCAGGCACTTATTGTTATACAACCATGCCCTTCGGATTAAAGAACGCAGGTCCTACTTTCCAACATACTACTTGTATTTCTTTGGGTAGTTAGATAGGATGCAATGTTGAGGCGTACGTCGATGACTTTGTTGTGAAAACACACAACCAAGAGACCTTGCTCTCGAATTTGGCGGAGACCTTCGAAAGTCTCCGCTCGACGCGCATGAAACTGAACCCCGAAAAGTGTGTGTTCGGTGTGCCGGCGGGCAAGCTTCTCGGATTCTTGGTCTCGGCCCGAGGCATAGAGGCCAATCCCGAGAAGATACGAGCAATAGAGCGGATGCGCCCCCCAGCAAGTTTAAGGATGTGCAATGTGTCACAGGATGCATGGCCACCCTAAGCCGATTCATATCAAGGCTGGGAGAGAAGGCGCTGCCCCTATTTAAGCTCCTTAAGTGCTCCGGGCCATTTGTCTGGACAGAGGAGGCCGAGCAAGCCCTCACTCAATTGAAGGCTTACCTTCGTTCTCCCCTGATCCTAGTGGTTTCGGAGCGCAAAGAGCCGCCGCTGCTTTACTTAGCGGCGACCCCACAGGTAGTTAGCGCAACATTGGTGGTTGAGCGCGACGAGGAAGATCCTCGGCCCGCACACCCCCATCCTGTGTCAGACCGACCCGGGCTAGTGAAGGGAGGAGAGGCCCCCGAGCCGGATGGTGGCCTAAGGCCCCTAACGACCGGATGTGGCCCTCTGCCTGCTCGTCAGACGGCGCCGAGCGTCCCCGACCCCCAGGAAGGCCCAGAGGCCACTAGGAAGGAGCGGCCCAGAGGTCACCAGCACAGAGGTTGAGCGGGCCCAACAAGGCCCCTCTGGCAATGGGCGTCCCGAGACCGGTGCCTCAACGAAGAGGCTAGGCCCCGCCGAAAGGTGCAGCGGCCGGTCTATTTCGTTAGTGAGGCGCTGCGGGATGCCAAAACCCGATATTCTCAGGCCCAGAAAATGCTTTATGTAGTTCTGATGGCTTCAAGGAAGCTACGCCATTATTTCCAGGCGCATCGGGTCACTGTGGTCACGTCCTACCCCCTCGGCCAAATCCTACACGACCGAGAAGGTACCGGACAGGTGGTAAAGTGGGTGAACGAACTCTCTGAGTTCGATCTGCACTTTGAGCCGTGCCACACGATCAAGAGTCAGGCTCTCGCCAACTTCATGGCTGAGTGGACCCCGACTCCCGAATCCAACCTCGGGCTCTCTACCCCTGAGGCCGAGGCAGGTCCCTCGCGACAGCCTCACGCCACCCATTGGGTGATGCAGTTTGATGGCTCCCTCGCCCTTCAGGCACTGGCGCCGGGGTCACCTTGACCTCGCCGAGCGGGGACGTCCTCAGATATCTGGTTCGCCTGGACTTCTAGGCAACCAACAATATGGCGGAGTATGACGGACTCCTTGCGGGACTCAGGGCGGCGGCCGGAATGGGGATTCATCGCCTCCTGGTGTTAGGCGACTCTCAGCTAGTCGTGAACCAGGTCTCCAAGGAATACCGGTGCTTTGACCCATAAATGGAGGCCTACGTCTATGAGCTGCGATGTATGGAGTGTCATTTTGATGGGTTAGAGCTTCGGCATGTGCCCAGGCGGGACAACGCGCTTGCTGATGAGCTCTCAAGGCTCTCCTCCTCGCGAGCCCCGACCCCACCGGGTGCCTTTGAGGACAGGCTTGCCCAACCGTCGGCGCGCCCCGATCCCCTGAGGAAGCCGGACGCTGCCACGCCACCCCCGGGGCCCGTCGGAGTCCAGGCCTCGGGGCCCAAGGGGGTCGAGCCCGACACCCCAAGACAGATCGCCTGGATGACTGAGATCCAGGCGTTCCTCAAAGATGAGACTCTACCCGAGGATCGCGAAGGGAGTGAGCGCGTCACTCGTGTCTCCAAGCGCTACGTGCTGGTAGAGGGGGCCCTCTACCAGCGTGGAGCCAACGGGGTCCTCCTAAAATGCATCCCTCGGGAGCAGGGCATCGAGCTCCTTGCCGATGTCCATGAAGGCGAGTGCAGCGTCCAGTCTGCCTCGTGCACCTTGGTCGGCAAGGCCTTTCGCCAGGGTTTCTATTGGCCGACAACGCTCCACGACACAGCCGACCTGGTCCGGCGTTGCAGGGCGTGCCAGTTCCATGCCAAGCAGACTCATCGGCCGGCCCATGCCCTACAGACCATTCCGCTTTCATGGCTGTTTGCATTCTGGGGGCTGGACATCCTGGGTCCCTTCAGGAAGGCCCTGGGCGGGTACGAGTACCTGTATGTCGCCATCGACAAGTTCACCAAGTGGCCCGAGGCTTACCCGGTCATCAAGATCGACAAGCACTTGGCCCTCAAGTTCATCAAGGGCATCACTGCTCGGTTCGGGGTGCCCAACCGTATCATTACGTACAACGGCACCCAGTTCACCAGTGAACTGTTTGGCGACTACTGCGACGACATGGGCATCAAGCTCTGCTTCGTCTCACCCGCCCATCCCAGGAGCAACGGTCAAGTGGAGCGCGCCAACGTGGAGATCCTCAAGGGCTTTAAGACCAAGACGTACAACGTCCTCAAGAAGCATGGGGACTCATGGGTCGAGGAGTTACCAGCGGTACTCTGGGCAAACCGGACTACCCCAAGCCGAGCGACAGGAGAAACACCTATCTTCCTGGTCTACGGCGCCGAGGCGGTCCTCCCGTCCGAGCTCACCCTGAGGTCCCCTCGGGCCACCATGTATAGCGAGGCTGATCAAGATCAGCTATGCCGAGACGACCTTGACTACCTAGAAGAGCGAAGATGGCGCGCGGCTCTCCGAGCCGCACGCTACCAGCAGAGCCTGCGGCGCTACCATCAGCGCCATGTCCGGGCCCAATCACTCAGCATCAATGATCTCGTCCTACGCCGCGTCCAAACACGTGCTGGATTGAGCAAGCTCTCACCCATGTGGGAGGGACCATATAGAGTAATAGGCGTCCCCCGGCCGGGGTCGGTTCGAATGGCCACGGAGGACGGCATAGAGCTGCCTAACCCGTGGAACATCGAGCATCTTTGCCGCTTCTACCCATAAAGGGGTCGAGAGTTGCGCCTTGAGCTTGGGCCAACCCCGCATGACCCCTCGGGCATGCGGGATTGGCCGGGGGCTCCCACTATATATATATGTGTTCCTTTTCATACTTTAATAGCAAGCTTTCTTGATTTTTATCTAAGGCTGTGCCGACATTGTCTTTTTCCCTTTGGGTATTTTGGCTTGAGTTGGCTCATTCGTGCTCGTTCCTACCCTCGGCAGCCCGGGCCATCTAAGACGTTGACTGGGCCCAGAACCAAGCCGTGCCCCGGGACGCGACGAACTCTGGGAGGGAATCGGTAATGGCCCACAATCAGGTCCCCACTAACCTTGACATGTGGAACTCCTCAAGGCATTAGCACCGACCCTTGCTGCTTGAGGCCGCGGCCCGAGCCCGAACCCTCGCTCAAGCCAAGCTCGGTGGGATCACAAGATAGGCCAGTCTCATCCCAAGCAGAAAGCGTAACTAATATTGAATTAAAAACTTGTCTATTGCAGGCAAATGGAAACATCAGGAAGTGTATATACAAGCATGGCCCGAAGGCCTCAAAACAAAAAGAGAAAAGATAAAGGCGTGCGGTAGCCTGGGGGTCGGCCCCGCCTGTTCAGCCCGAGGCACTCGGGCCACTAGCCTTGCCGTCGCTGTCGCTGTCGTTCCCGCCATCGTCGCTATCGTCCTCGTCGCCGGAGTCCAACGCGAAGAAGAGCCGAGGGGCCATCCCCTCGGAGCCATGGACGATCTTGTCAACGGCCTCCCGCACTTGAGCGCGCGCGCCGGCCTTAGTCTCGGGGGGAACTCCTCGAACGCGACCCATGGAGAGAAGTCGGGGTCGCGGGCCTGGTAGCTTGCAAGCACGAGCTCCACCGTCCCCCATGCGAGGTCCATTGAGGAGGACTTCACCGTCTCCTGAATCTCCTCAGGGAGCTTCTCCAGGTCCCCGGCCATCTCCGAGAGGCGATGGGCGAGACCCCCCTGGTTGGCGGCGTACTTGGGATGCCGGCCGCGCCATATGCCCGCTCGACGCCCCACGCGGTCCAGACGGGCGACGGCGTCTCGTAGCATGCTGGGCCCCACCTCGTTCGCCAACCGAAGGACTTCGAGTTCCCCGGCGGACGAGTCCAGGCTGCTCTGCAGCTCCACGACAGTGCCCTCGGCAGCCGTGAGGCGGGCGGCCTAGTCGTCCTGGCCGATGGCCAACCCGCCGCTATGCGCCAGCGCATCCAGTTCCCTTGCCCGTGCCTCGAGTTCGGAAGCGCGCTGCTCCGACGCGGCTCTCTCAGCGCGGGCACTGTCCAGATGGCAGCGCTTGTGCGCTATGACGGCCTCCTCGCGCCGCCGCCTCACGATCGGAGATGGCGGACTCGCGTTCAGTGATCCCCCCGTTGCGCTCCATCCACGCTTCCTTGCGGAGGTGCAGATCTTCCACTAAGCGCCGCGTCGCGGCCTCGACCTCCTCGAGGGCGCGCCCACGCTTGGCGGCAGCGTCCTCGCGGAGGCGGAGTGCGGACTCCACCTCCGCGGCGGTGGCTTCGTGCGCCACGAGCATTGCCTCCCGCGCGACCAGGGCGTGGACGTGCTCTTCCAGCGCTTCCAGCGCCCGGATGCGCTGGTCGAGGGCCTCGGCCCGTTGGCGTACGACGGCCTCCTCTGGCTGTAGGCGCAAGGCCTGCTCTCCGAGCGCGCTGGTGCGCTCCTCCAGCGGCATAGTGTGGGCCTCCAGGGCCTCCTCGCTCTGGCGCATCAATCTCTCGGCCTCCGCCGCCCTCCGCTCTCGGGCTACGGCGGCGTCGAGGTTCTGCTCCAGCTCCGCTGCACGGACCCCGTGCTCCAGGTGGAGGTGGGCCCACGCCTCGTCCATGACGGCGGTGGCGGTAGAGAACCGTCTGCCTCTCCTTCTAGACCTCGCGGGCCACCTCGGCCAGGGCCTTGCCGCGAGCTTCGAGCTCCACGAGGTGCCTGTTGTGCGCCGCACGGCTAGCCTCCACCATGGCCTCCACCGTGCGCCGCCCTTCGGTGAGACGCTCCCATGCCACGTCGAGCTCGGCCCCGCTCCCCTAGTAGGGCCTGCATCTGGGCATTCAGCCCATCGAACATGATGTTGTTGGCCATGGCCAAGGCGTGCAAGAGGGGCTCCGCGCTCAGCAGGGTGGTGATGGGGAAGGGGGACTACTGTCCCTATGGTGGCGGAGTTCGGCTCGACTCACCGGTCGGTGTGCAGGCCTCGGGGCTTCCCCCTGGGGCTCGCTCGTTCTCAACCTCCGTCGAGGCGTTGGGCCTCGGGCGCGCCCCCACCCCGCCATCACCGGTGGCCCCCGCAGCTGCCTCGGCCTCCCATGCGGCCACTTCGGTAGCCCGAGGGGCCGCCTTGGCTTCCTGTGCGCTGGCGGCCTCGGCCTGCCGCATGGCCACCTCGGCAACCCGAGCAACCGCTTCGGCTTCCCGTGCACTGGCGGCCTCGGCCTCTCACGCGACGGCCTCGGGCACCCGTGCTGCTGCCTTGGCCTCCCACGTGAGTGCAGCCTCGGCCTCTTGTGCGGCCGCCTCGGCTGCCCGAGCGGCCGCCTCGGCCTCAAGAGTGGCCGCCTTAGCCTGACGCGCCCGGGCCGCGTCTCGGGTAGCCTCCTCGGCCTCCTGCAGGCGTGCCTCGACCTCCCGTCGGTCGGTCTCCCGTCGCCGTGAATCCTCGGCCATCGGCTCTTCAGCCCCGCCACTCGTAGGCCGGCCGACCTTGGATTTGCGGGAAGGGTCACCTTCCTGGGTGCCACGGGATGGGATCTCGCTAAGGTACACAATACAAATAAAAGCAGAGTAAGGGGCCGGGGGAATAGAGGATCGTCTGCCTTGGGCGTGAGATCGTACCTGTGGGGAGGGTGGTTGAAAGACCACTCAGGGGGCTTAATGAGGCTCCCCCTTCATGGTTCGGTCTCCCCCATCCGGCGAAGCCGCTTCTTCTTCCTCTCGGCCTCAGACAGGGACGTCGGCACAGCGCTCGCCGGGCGCTTGCTGGTGGCGTGCTCCGCCACGCCCCATGGGGAGGAGACGGAGGAGGGGTGTCGCCTTGCTTCCTTTTCCCCATGGCGTTGGTAGGGCGGCTGCCCCCCGAACCCCCACCGCGAGGCCCCACTGCGTGGCCCCACCGGGGAAAGGTCGTTCTCCTCGTCCTCCGTGGCTACCGCCTGCGCTGTCGCTGCCACGGTGGGCCCGGTCCCCCGAGGCACTGACCATCTGCATGATGACCAAGATGTTGGCGCGCTTCGGGTCACTGCAGAGGGGGAGGATCCCCGGAGGAATGAGGGACAACTCCACGGCGCTGAGGTTTAGCACCCGCTGAACCACCATCCTGAGGTCCTCGGGGTCCCAATCCCACTTGCGGCCTTGTTGTGTCCTCAGGAGGTCATCAGGACCGTTGTACTCCCAGGCGGCCCGGGCACGTCGTCGGAGTGGCGCGATCCGGCGGCGGAGGTAGTCGCCGAACACCATGGCGCCTGTGAGCCCCAGGGTTCACAACCCGGCCAGGCGGTCCAGGACGGCGTCGTAGGCGTCCCCCAGCTCTACCATCGCCTGCCAGCTCGGCGCCTGCGTCAGCGGCCGGCTCGGGAGTCGGAGACGTGCTTCGTCGGGGAGGGCGGTATAGTTACAGTCACTCTTCCAGTCGTCCCACTTCTTGCGCAGGACGCAGGGGATGTTGCGGTTTGCCACCTGCCCGCGCAGCTGGAAGTAGCAGCCCCTGACCTCCGTCGACGGCGATATCGGCTGCACGGTGAAGAACCACCGGAATAGCCAAAGGGATAGGCACACCCCGATAAACATCTCGCACAAGTGCGCGAAGATGGCCAACGTCATCACGGCGTTGGGGGTGAGGTGCGCTGTCTGGAGGTCGTAGAACTCCAAGACGTCCATGAAGAAAGTAGAGAACGGCGGGATCNGCGGGATCAGCCCCGCCATAGCAAAAGAAAGAATGAATATCGACCGCTCCGGGTAGCGCGGTGCCGGGCGCCCTTCGCCCAGCACGACCACCTCCCGTCCGGTCGACACCATCATGAACCGGCGTGGCAGCCTGGCCTGCCTCTCGCTCGTAATGCGAGAGGTTGGCAGCCCGCTGCCGTCCAGCGGCGTGGAGCTCCGCGTCATATCGCCGGCGAAGAAGGAACGTGAAGATGAGTGCAAGCGGCGAGAAGGGAGTGAGGAAAACGAGAGAGCTAGGGCACGGTTGGCTGAGGTGAGGGAAAAGTGGCGAGAGGAAGGAAGCAAATCCCTTCCTCGGCGCGCTTTATACCCTCACCCCCACTGTGCCCGGCTCCTCGTTTCCCATGCCCACTAACTCGCCCCCTCGTTTCTCGCGCCCACTCCTCCACTCGCCCCACTTGCCCGCTTCCGGCGCGCGCGCCAGTCGTGCGGCTGTTGTGGTCGAGGTAGGGCAGATCGTGTCTGTGTTAATTGCACACGGTTACCATAAAAAATGGCATCATTATATTCCCTGGCAAAACGGACCGACGTGTCCCGGTCCGTGCGCCGCCCCGAGTAATGCGGCGGTTACAAGGTGACTGCCCATTATTGCCGAGTGGCGGCTCCTTGCTGCACATGGGATCGCGACCGTTGGAGTTTTACTCCAGGGACCCAGGCCCACGTATCACTAGACACGAAGGGTGGCTTCAAACCTGGGCGCCCTTGAGAAGGCCCGGCCAGGCATAACGCTGGGGGCTACTGTCGGTGATACGGGCCCGGGGGTATCAAGACTAGAGGGATGGGCGGCCCCTTGCACCCACGTGGCCCTCCCCCTGGAGGGGTCGGGCCCGAGGGTGACGTGGCGGCTGCCCTCCCTGATCCCCCGAGTGTTGGGCCGCTCCCACTCTTTCCTCGAGGGTCGGATCGCCCCGACCACCTCTGCGCTTGTGCCGCGTGTGCGAGGTTAGGTGGGCGTCACCAGCACCCACCTAACCGCATTGATGGCGGCTCAGGCGAGCGAGGCCAGTCTATGACCGGTCATGGTGATTGACCGGTCGTAGGCCGGCTAGATCACGGGTGAGACGGCGGTAGGGTGCCTGCCCGCTGCCCGTGCGTCAGGCGGCGTGCGGCACGCCTTGCCCCGTCCCATCAGAATGATGAGGGCCTTTTGCCTCTCGTCCCTTAGCCGGAGTTGGTATGCCAGCTCCGGTCAGATGGTTTTCGTTTCCCGATGCGAACGGAATACAGAAGTCTTCATTCATTTAATGGAGTCTAGCACGAGCGTCCCCGGTGCCAGGCGCCTAACCGGACGAGGGCCATGCTGCGACATCTGAGCGAGTGACTTCCGAGTCAAGCAACAAGGCAATCATTAAATATAGAAGAATATTTTCCTTCTATCTTAGGCAGCATTTTGGCCCGTGTGGTAGCCCCTTGATATATAAAAGGAGGCCCAGGCCTGAGTAGAAGAAAAGGAGGAAAACGAACAGACAGACAGGGGAGAAAGGGAGGACAAACACTTGTATTCCCGGATTTCCTAGTCGCATATCCACCACACATAGGAGTAGGGTATTACACTTCCCAGCGACCCGAACCTGTATAAACGCTTGTGTCCTTGTCTCTCTCTCACGCGCGATCAGGGGAGATCGAGTTGCACCCTGCGTCCTCGGCAGAACTCACAAAGGGGGGCCCTCTCTGTCCCCCGTTGAGGAGCTAACCCTCCGTCAACTGCATACGAAAATGTGCCCTTAAGAGGTCCACCTTTGAAAATAGATTTGCATGCGAATCTCTTAATGAGTCGTATACGAAAATGAAGGTCAATTTTTTCTGACGCGATCAGTTACGATATGTCTGTAACCTATAAGGTTCTAGTACGAAAAAATCGTTTATGCAATAATGAAAACCTTTCCTAAAATAACCAAATAGGTCTGGAATGGAGTGTGCTTAAGATTAGGTTGAGAAAAAGCAGTGGCCGATCGATGCGGTCTTATCCAGAGTAGAAATCAGCGTGAGCTATTCGTTGAATAGCTATAGTTTTTATGGCTATTGCTCAACTGACAAAGAAAACAGAGTTTTCTCCTGGAAGGATGAATGGAAGGCCAGTAATCATATATCGATGACACATTTTACAAAAAGAAAGTGAGCTTTATACATAGTACAACAACTTGCATGTTATATTACAGATGATATTTAAAAGTATTTTTCCGATTATTCAAAACTGGATTGTGGAAATTATGGGTACCGGATACCCACTCGGCTAGCTTATCTGACTTACCATAGGGGATAGGTTATGTCTCATGATTATGTAAACCGGCTATGACTTGGGTATTACATTACCATTGAGATAAGGTAATGGCTCATAGTCCAAAGTTGGTAAGATAGAGGAGTCCGACTTAGAATATGAGTGGATCTCTGACTTGTAAACCCCCTCTGAGACTATATAAGGAGGGTAGGGGTGTCCCTTGAGGGATAGGTTGATAGATTGAGACACAAGTACACGAGTACACAAATCCACGAAATCAAGAGATCGTGAGATCAATAAATCACTCGGCGGATCGAATCCCCGAAACAGGAGTAGGGTATTACCTCTCGTTAGAGAGGGCCTGAACATGTCTAAACCTCTTTGCATACTAACCCATCGTGTTTGGCACTTGACTGCTACCCCCAATTTCTATTGCCGAAACCAAGTTTCGACAGTTGGCGCGCCAGGTAGGGGCAGTGCGTCAAGTTTTCTTCTTCATCTCGCCGACAAGCGCGATGGGATCTTCATCAGGCATCAACGACTTCGCCCTCCCTCCAGGGCAGACGTTCAGCTTCGGCAGCCTCAACTTCATCACCGACAAATTTGGCAAGACCTCTCTCCTCGACTCGGATTCGAATCAGTCGGGAGGGGGAAACCTTGCGGCGCCGTTTGGGTTACCAAACGACGCTAAGACCTACCACAATCTTCTATCTTCCGAGCTAGAATCGATCCACTTGGAAGAATCTTCTTCATCATCATGCCGCGGTCCGAGCTCCAGAGAAATCGCCGCCATGATTCAACCACTCAGATCGCGCTCATCTACCGAGATCGCAGACTACCTCAGCTCTTCCAACTTCGACGACCTCTACGACATCTCCACGAACAACTTTGCGACTCCGACTTCGACTACGATTACGCCCCGGAGTGCCCCGGAGTTCTTCAACATCCTCATGGACAAAGTTGCCGAGACCGACTCAGCCATGGCCCGTAGGATTGCACAAGAGGAACGAGCCAAGACCGACATCGTCTTCATCGTCGGCCGTCTTCGTCATCGCCGACTGGTCACTTCCATGGCCGTGCATCCTTGTCACGTTGTTGGGAACCTTCACCTCCACCATCAGTCGCCTCCGCGTTGCTTTTTCGGTTGGTGTCTTGGTCGCCGTTGATGGACGACATTGCCCTTAGATCGGCCACCTCTACCATCACCGGTGGAAATATCAAAAAGCTAAGTCATCATCAATTTTTTTCTTTATATGATATTTAATTTCTCCTCTGCCTCACTACATCAACTGGTCCTCCGTTGAGCAGTGAGTCGGGGGCTACAGATGTTATATCATATTTTTGAGTTAATTTTTTCTAATGATTATCTCGATTGCTTGCGAAATAATCCGAGTAAAAAAGTACCCATCGAGTTATGAAACTCTATTTCCCTATGCCTTCTGTTTGGTTTGTCGATGGATAGTTGCCCTTGGGCTGAATCCTAGCACCCGGGGGCTTGTTGGATGGAGTGTATAACGCAAGGTGCTAAGTATTACTCGGAAGAAATCAAAAGCATAGAGATAAGATAATTTGTTTTCTGCTCTAAACAATTACGAAAGTACCCGAGTAGTAAATTCTGATTTATGAAACTTTGTTCCATTAATGACGAACTCATATTAATGACTAGTCGGGCAGAGTGTTTAAACGTGAGGAGTCATCTACTCGGGGAAATCAAAACCAATAAGAAGGGAAATACATACTTATAAATATTTTAAAATGCTTGAATTTTCCTCAAGTACTATATTTGCATCAAATACTACTCATCCTATTTGTTTATACTACAGGATCGATCAATTATACATCATCGTCGGCATGCCTTCGTCGTCGCCGATTGGTGTTTTCGCCTACACGGTTGAATGGTGACATCACCGTTGTTTGGCGTCTATGACTTCATCGTCGGCCTGCCTTCGTCGCCGTCGACTGGTGTTTTCCGCCTACACGGTTGATTGGTGACATTACCGTTGTTGAGCGTCTATGACTTGATCGTCGGCCTGCCTTCGCCGCCGCCGACTGGTGTTTTCCGCCTACACGGTTTATTGACGACATCACCGTTGTTGGTCGTCTACGACCTCATCGTCGGCCTCCCTTCGCCGCCGCCGATTGGTGTTTTCCGCCTACACGGTTGATTGATGACATCACCGTTGTTGGGCGTTTGTGACCTCATCGTCGGCCTGCCTTCGCCGCCGCCGACTGGTGTTTTCCGCCTACACGGTTGATTGGTGACATCACCGTTGTTGGGCGTCTACGACTTCATCGTCGGCCTGCCTTTGCCGCCGTCGACTGGTGTTTTTCGCCTACACGGTTGATTGAGGACATCACCGTTGTGGGGCGTCTACGACTTCATCGTCGGCCTGCCTTCCCCGCCGCCGACTGGTGTTTTCCGCCTACACGGTTGATTGACGACATCACCGTTGTGGGGCGTCTACGACTTCATCGTCGGCCTGCCTTCGCCGCCGCCGACTGGTGTTTTCCGCCTACACCGTTGATTGACGACATCACCGTTGTTGGGCGTCTACGACTTGATCGTCGGCCTTCCTTCGCCGCCGCCGACTGGTGTTTCCGCCTACATGGTTGATTGACGACATCACCGTTGTTGAGCGTCTACGACTTCATCGTCGGCCTGCCTTCGTCGCTGCCGACTGGTGTTCCCGCCTACACGGTTGATTGGTGACATCACCGTCGTTGGGCGTCTACGACTTCATCGTCGGCCTGCCTTCGCCGCCGCCGACTGGTGTTTTCCGCCTACACGGTTGATTGGTGACATCACCGTTGTTGGGCGTCTATGACTTCATCGTCGACCTGCCTTCACCGCCGCCGACTGGTGTTTCCGCCTACATGGTTGATTGGTGACATCACCGTTGTTGTGCGTCTACGACTTCATCGTGGGCCTACCTTCGCCGCCGCCGACTGGTGTTTCTGCTTACACGGTTGATTGACGACATCACCGTTGTTGGGCGTCTACGACTTCATCGTCGGCCCGCCTTCGCCGCCGCCGACTGGTGTTCCCGCCTACACGGTTGATTGGTGACATCACCATCGTTGGGCGTCTACGACTTCATCGTCGGCCTGCCTTCGCCGCCGCCGACTGGTGTTTTCCGTCTACACGGTTGATTGGTGACATCACCGTTGTTGGGCGTCTACGACTTCCTCGTCGGCCCGCCTTCGCCGCCGCCGACTGGTGTTTCCGCCTACACGGTTGATTGGTCACATCACCGTTGTTGGGCGTCTATGACTTCATCGTCGCCCTGCCTTCGCCGCCGCTGACTGGTGTTTCCGCCTACACGGTTGATTGGGGACATTGCCGTCGTTTGGCGTCTACGACTTCCTCGTCGGCCTGCCTTCATCGCCGCCGACTGGTGTTTTCGCCTAAACGGTTGGTTGGACACATCACCGTTGCTGGGCGTCTACGACCTCATCGTCGGCCTGCCTTCGCCGCCGCCGACTGTTGTTTTCGCCTACACGGTTGATTGGTGACATACTGACATCACCGTTGTTGGGCGTCTACGTTTTCATCATCGACTAGTTCTATTGCCTTTACTTCGCAACCTTCACCACTTCACCAACCACGACGTCTCCAAGAGACTCAACATGACATCCTCAATGTGTATTTTCACTCAAGCAATGGCTACTCAATGACAAGCTATAGTTCTTGACTCTATGATCAGTTGTTTCCCAACTAAGCATAGAGTCGGGGGCTACACAAATACAAGACTCAAAATCTTCGCTCCAGCGCAAGCTTTCTACTTCAGCGACTCCAACATTTTCACCGATAACTTTGGCTCTCAGTTGATGCTACAGTCTACTCCAAGTTTTTCAAATATCAAGTTCAAGATTTAATTTGTATGTCATGGAGTTTGGAGTTCTTCGCCACACACATGCTAGCGTCAAGGAAACTACTTGGGCTTCGGTATCTTCTCAACAGTTTGATGGATTATTATCATTGATGTTACCATCGGCACCATTACTTGTTCCTCCGTGGATCTCCTGCTGCGGATCATCATCACCACCGGTTGCGTCTGTTACAATTGATGGCCTATTACGCCACAGCTGATTAGCATTTTCGTCTTCATCGTCCGGCTATCTCCGTCGTTACCGACTGGTGGTCTCGCCGTCATTGCTGGCCTACGTCGTTGCTGCGGATGTGCGTCTTCATCTTCAACACCGACTTGCCTTGGTCACCAATGACTGTCGTCATTACTGCTGGTCACGTTTATCACCGCCGACTATTTTCTTCGTCTCCATGGTTGGTGGATTTCGCCATCGCTGTTGATGGGCAACTATGTCTCCACCACCGATATCTTCGTTACCTTTGATGGGCAATTTTATCTTCATATTGGTGGTCTCGCTTCCATGCCGACTACATCAGTTGCTACCAATAGATAACTTCGACTGCGACAGAAGGACAAGTGAAATGCTCAGGGGCTTACTAACTCTAGCACGAGAATCATACCTTCAATTTGGATTTATTCTGGATATATGCAACATGAATACATGGCCGCGAGCTTATCTCCTATATTCATGGTCTGGATCAATCATTATTTCCTACAAGGCTCACAAGCTGAGTTCTTGCGCCAGTTGGGATTCAATTATCAAATCTATTTTGGTGCATCCCATGAGGAATAACCATTCAGATCAGAAGATGAAGCGGCGGGGAAGACGCCGACGCTTCAGAAATTTTAGGGTATCGCTAGGTTTTCTCGTGTTTGGGCCGAGACCCATGAGAAGCTTACGGCCCATATTACAAGTGAGGCTTGACACGTGTCTCTAGGGACTTAAGCAGATTTACTCTGGCAATATGCGCGTGTCTTACTGCCCAATACCTTTGAAATCCTTTCATATAGCAGTTACACAACTTGTTGAAGGTTGATACGATGCAACTTGGAAGGTGACACACAGTAAAGTTTTTCCTGGTAACTTTTTTATAGGTTGCAGGAGCTGTTTGGTTTTTACAAAGCATTTGATTTTTTATTTATCAATGCTGATTTGCCACCTTGGTGTGCTCTTTTTATCAAGACCAATATTATGGCAAGAGCTATTTTATATTTTGGTCGTATTTTTCAGATGACTGATAAATTTATTAACTCATATTTTCTATTCATGAGAATTGATTGAGCTGTATGTTCTGGGACGACTCGGGCACAACGACTTGAATAAGCATGAGCTTGCCGAGTGCTCGGATTTTTTACCCCTGAGGGTCGGCTGAGTATTTTGTTCTGAGATGACTTGGGTAAATTGACTCGGATAAGCATGAGCTTGCCGAGTGCTTGGATTCATTATACACTATGCCTTGATTATAAGGTTATGTGTTATATGATCTTTTATGATTGCTTTTGGCTTAGGCTAGGCATTTATTTAACTCAGGAGAGTATGATTATTATAGTTCTTGACTATATGCTTAGTTTGTTTAACTAAACACATAGTCGGGGGCTACACCTAATTAGGTGCATCAGTCGATGCACCTAAATATTTATTCTTAATAAATTTCTGAGATGTTTTCAGCCCTTCACAGCCTTTCTATTGGATGATAAAGCACTCGGGAGATTCAGGCAGAGATGATGGAAGCACTCGGCGATAGAAGCACTTGGCTAAGGAGTCGTTCGGCTATGTGTTATTCTGGTTCGAGGCGAAGTTATCTTGTCGACTGTGAAGGTCTCGGGAGCTACTGTGGAAATTATGGGTACCGGATACCCACTCGGCTAGCTTATCTGACTTACCATAGGGGATAGGTTATGTCTCATGATTATGTAAACCGGCTATGACTTGGGTATTACATTACCATTGAGATAAGGTAATGGCTCATAGTCCAAAGTTGGTAAGATAGAGGAGTCCGACTTAGAATATGAGTGGATCTCCTACTTGTAAACCCCCCTCCGAGACTATATAAGGAGGGTAGGGGTGTCCCTTGAGGGATAGGTTGATAGATTGAGACACAAGTACACGAGTACACAAATCCACGAAATCAAGAGATCGTGAGATCAATAAATCACTCGGCGAATCGAATCCCCGAAACAGGAGTAGGGTATTACCTCTCGTTAGAGAGGGCCTGAACCTGTCTAAACCTCTTTGCATACTAACCCATCGTGTTTGGCACTTGACTGCTACCCCTAATTTCTATTGCCGAAACCAAGTTTCGACATGGATGAACGTGAAAGTGAAAAGAGAAAAAAAATTTCCATACTCATGTGGACCTGGATTCAGAGTCAGCTCATATCTTTTCGGTCTATCGTTTGAACAGCCTTAAAGATAGTGGGACCTAAGCGACCGTGAACGCGGAATGATGCCAGTTCCTCGTCCTGGGATCTTTGTCCCAAATCCTATATCTTATGTAAGATTGATATCTATTAACGTGTAAAACTCAATATACAAGTGTGTCACATCATCGCTCACTAACAATTATTATCTAGGGTATTTTAAATTATATACAAGCATGTCACATCATCATCCACGTATTTTAAATATCATCCAAACATGACATATTATTTGTATTTTAAATATCATTATGTCTATATTATTTTCACATTATTTAAACATATACATATATTAATTTTATAATGTATAACATGTATTTATCCATATATCATATAGCAAAGCATGAGATGTCAAGGAACAGGAACACAGGCGGACAGGGTAGACCCTAAGGGAGGAGAGGGTAGCGCCGTCACGCTGAGGAAGGACGAGGGAGCGCCGCCTCCGCTGATGTCGTTGCCGTCATGCTAAGGGACTGAGTCATTCGACGGAAAATTTGGATGAGCCATACATGATTGGTTTTGTTTCGTTTTAGCCCTTTTTAGTTAGTAAATATTACGAAAACTTCTTCCCTCAATCGATTTCTTCCACATAAGCCCTAAAAATATTATATATATTCAGGCTGCTGATTCATGCAATAGTTCCGAAAATGCATGGAAAGCGTTCCATCCTTCGCAACAAACGCCTTCTCTGCACAAGTTGTTAAAACCGGTGTTCCACGTTCCGAGTTCCAGTTCCACGATCCAATGACCTGGGAACTTTCTTGACTTTTGTGGTTTCTTAATGTTATATGTGTGACATCATGAGAACGTAAAATAAATCAAGTAGCAAAAAAAAATCAAACTTACAAAGACAATATTTTCAAGACTCATGTCAGTTCATACTAAAATCAAGTAAATACCTGAGTTATACTGTGGGCATGAAAACTAAAGTGAGATTGTCGTCGACCATGCATACACTACTAAAAAGGCACATATAAATCGGCACTATAAATGCCGGAACAGCTAAAATCAACACATATAGTGTTTTTTCCACTCATACTAGCTGAAAATACAAAAAAACCTGCACCTTTAAGTTACTATAGGTGCTGGTTCTAGAGAAAAACCGACACCTATACTATAGATACCGTTTTTAAAGAAACCAGAACCTTTAATATATTATAGGTGTTGATTAATTAAAAACCGACAACTATAATATATTCTAGGTGTCGGTTTTTTAAAAAATGGGCACCCAAAAAACCGAGTTGAGCCGGGATACTTTTTTAAGCGCACAGGGCACCGAAAGGTGGGCCTTATCCACATCCGGCGTCGGTGTCGGCGGTGGAGGCTTCTCCCATGGATGGATCCAGCGTCAGTGACCGCTCCCGGGATGGATCCGGCCTCGATGACGGGCGGGGCGGCGTTGGCGGCTTCTCTGGCGGCGGATCTGGTGTCGACGACGTCAAACTCACCTCCTCTCGGCAGCGGCGCCCTCACCTTCCCTTAGCAGCGCCCCCTCACCTCCTCACAGCATCAGCAACGGGCGGCGGCGGATTCGTGTCAGCGGAGGATAGGGCGGCAGATCTGGTGTCGGTGGCGGGCGAGGCAGTGTCGGCGGTGGCTTCCAGGGTGGATTCAGCATCGGCAACGGTAGCGAGGAATTTTCTTTGATTTGGTTCTATGAATTTGTTGATCCGGTTGAAACTTATGTGATTTGTGCTTTGATGGATCTGTGATCTGTGATTTGCTTGGATGGATCAATGGTGGTCTAAGGGTGATGGGGAATGGCTCGATGCATAGGCTCGATTCGAGCCGATTCATCGAGCCACCTTTTTTTTGGATTCTGGGACCTCAAAGGTGTCGGTTCCTAAACTGGCACCTTTGATTATTTACATCAATGTCGCCTACTAGGTGCCGGTTGGGAAAACCGACACCTGTGCGGGGTTTTCAACCGACACTTATTTCGTTTTCTGTAGTAGTGATAGTTTGGAATTGACTGAGGTGATAACATCGAGCTATGCTATGAATTTTTTGGAATCTACACTAGTACAGATGTGGACATCTGTGATGAGCTATCCATGTCGATCTAATATGACTCATTTGTGATGACTCATCTCTAACATGTCAAAAAGTATCCCATTTAAGATATGACTATCGCGGATGACCCGTCACCGATATGAGGTCATCTTTGTCAGGTCGTAGTTGTAGCACGTCGCGCATGACCTATAACATGTCACAACCATTATCGAAAATATGTTCATCATTCGGCATATTTTAATCCAAAAAATAAACATACTAACCATGACATGTGTATAGGGATGTGATCTAGTGATAGTGCTAAATATGAACATGCTAATAACAAAATAAGAATCATCTATAAATATGTTTAACACTATGGTTAGAAATTTGACATACCCGGAGAACGCTTCTGTGGTTGCCTCCGTTGATGGAGCCGTTCTCGCCTCCATCAGTGACGCCATTGCCGCCTCCTCCACTGCCGCCGTTGCCGCCACAGGTAGACATGTTGATGCAGAGGATGTAGAGATTGCAGAGGAGGCAGAGAACAGCGTGCAGGAGTGCGCTCCCCAAAAACTTGATCGCCCGCCTACCCGTGCAGGTACGCAAGCAGATGGAGGCCTGCTCGTCCCGACAACCTGTGTACGCAGGTGATCGAAACCGGAGAAGCAGAAGCAGCACAGGAACAAAACCAAAAGGATAGGAAAATCGAGTGTCTGCGAGAGAGAGGATTGAACATGTTTCTGTCTGTTTTGGGGATGGGCCTTATATAGTGCGCGAGAGGGTAATGTTCCGGGAATCAAATCGGGATTGAATTCCCGTCTGTTACTGGAGTAACAGCAGCGGAATCAATTCAATTGATTTCTCATCCATTGTGTGTGTTTACAAGAATCTTTATCCCCGTCAGTTATGTCAAAAATTTTAACATTGCAGAGAGAGAGAGAGCAGCAGCAGCAGTCGCCAGCCAGCTATGCCCTCACCCTCGGCCCAGCTTGGCCAGCCGGCTCGGCTCGTGTGGCAGTCCCACCATCATCTCAATCGCTCAACATGTGTTATCTAATAGTAGCCTATTTAAGTTGATATCTCTCCACTTAAATTTTCAAGGTGGTATCAATCCCTTTAAAATTAATTGTGGGCCCATGAAATTTATTGGGATTAAATTGGGCCTAGCCTATTAATCCAACAATTCTCACCAAAGGTCTCACTGGTAATGTTTTTAGTTCTACACCTGTTTCTTATACCTGTGTTTCGGTGGAGACTCTTAAGTTGAACTTTCACCTAGAAAAGAGGCTACACCTGACCACAACTAAACGATGGACTAGGCCTTGAATTGTCAGTCTTGTTTAGTTAGCCTTTACTCAATTCCTTAACTGATACTAGGCTACCATTAGCATTCCTATGTTTGGAGCATATAAGTCATACTCTAAGTCTTTTTCATGAGTATCCCAAATCTCATAGACTGTGACTAGAAGTTGGACTCAATTAGGTGTGTTCCTTCTTAGATGTTCTGTAGGCCAACATTTCTGCTTTGAGAAAAGCCACTCGGATAACATTGAGGTACACACCATCTTGCCATATAGATACGGAGAGAAGTACATTGGAGAAATGAATCTTTTAAAGGGTCTTTCTTCCTAGTTACCCAATAGCTTATTTCGCCATCCTAATTCATGGGATCTCCGATCACATAGAACAAATTACTACTATTGTGTAACTGTTAATAGCAGATTTTCGTAATCTACACGGAGAGGAAAGAGAAAACCGATGCGGAGAAGAAGGAGCGCTCTAAGTCGAATCAGTTACTTTATCGGACCAAGCCAGAGTCGAACTGAACTCCGTACCGGACTCAGCATCGCATCGGATCAGGTGGAGCGCTGGCAGGGAGACCGTATCGGCCGATATGAGTTCAATACGGTCATCGGCCGATAGAGTCAGGAAGTTGATAAAGTCAACATGGGCTTGGCATGGGCTTGAGATAAGCTTCAAGAAGATTGCCAAATAGAGATAAGGCTCGGTTTTAGGCAATTGTATCTTGTAAATTAAGTAGGTTTAGATCTAATCTTTGGCAAGAGTCTGCCGCAAGGACTTGTTTGTTAGTTAGAGATATGATTGTGTCCTATATGGACAATGTTGTAATCTCGGGTATAAATATCCCGGTAGTTTGTACATAGAATCCCTCTCAATATCAATCAATCAAACAATAAATCAATCTACTTTCGGCGCATCACCAACCCTCGCAAGAGGTTAGCTTCCGGCAAGTTCTTGCTTCCGTAGAGCAGAGGTAAGAACTCGTACCTGACGATCTACATCATCGGGGCTAGCGTGTCGCTTTAGGAACGTTAAACCCTGATGATGTGATCGTCGTCTATCATGTTTTAGCTAATTTCGATGTGGCTTTCTAATTCCATCTTGCCAGCGATTAACTCGTTTTAGGGTTTATTGCCGACGATGGTTGAATTAGCTTGCTTGTCTAGATTATCTAATGCATCTACCATCCCTAAAAGCGATCGATGGCTCGATTTTTTGTGTTAATTCTCAATCTGCACTTTGAGTTGCCATCGATCTTAGCCGCACATTGAGATTTAATTCAAAGCTAGTCTTTGATCGTAATTAAGGATAGCACCGGGGTTTCAGCCGTTCTTACCTAATGCATGTGATTATTCATGTTTTTGCATGTGTTTGTCACTTATACAAGTAGATCAATAGATATAAATATATTCATGGCAAGATGTTTTCAAGACTTCTCTGTGATTAATATATTTATATCGGTCAGTTGGCTTGTATAAGTTTGCACTAGAGTATTAGCTAGTGTATTTATCTTCATCTATCTTTCATCGGCCGATTCTATTAAAATTGTCATAAACATATCAGTATAGGCCGATGGGATTAAATCTGCTAATCTTGTAACCTCAAGTAAGCCGATATAGCTTTGCCCTATCGGCTAGGCTCTCACAATGTGACATCGGCCTATTGGCCGATCGGCCATCATTTCTAATGTGGTTTTCTTGTTTATTCTTGTTGATTGCAGATCAAATCAACTGGCACGCCCTACACGCACCTAGGCAAGCCATTGGAACTGCACTGGAGCTAAGAAGATCTCCCAGGCCACCGTGGAAACGTGGAACCCGTTTTGACATCTGGCGGGTCGAAATTCTACGCCAACATGCATTTGGCACGCCCGGTGGGACAAACAAGAACACAAGCTTCGCATCGGCAACAAGCTCGCTTCAAGATGTCGAAGCACACTGACGTGTCGGAAGAAAACGTTCTCTCTGTGACTGCCGATCAGCTCAACGAGGAGCAAAAAGCTGACATGAACAAGCTGGTCGAACAGTTCCAGAACATGTATTTGCAAACCTATTCTAGGACTCGACAAGGCACCCTGATCCAAAAAATTAAGATGGTAATGCCGAGTCCTGGGGACAGAGCTAGCACGTCGGCGGCGGCACATGATCAAGCTGTCAAGACAGAGGACAGTGCCGCGCCGACGCTGCAGGACCGTATCGACTCCGCGGTTCACTCAACGTTGGTGAACCAATCCGGGATCCTGGTGAACACACTGACCAATACGGTGAAATCAATCCTAGACGGTTCCATTCACCTGTACAAGCCTCAAGGACCGATTTTCTTGCTTGAAAACAAATTTCCTGCATATCGGACCTTGAAGACCGATCTGAGTATGGCTCCGCAGCTGACAACGCCGATCCCACCTCCATCGGCCCAACCAGCGTCGACCATGCCGCTGGTCCTGACCAAGCAAGCGGGAGGAAGCCCCCAGCTCATCACGGAGGAACAATTCGCACAATGGACGAGAGGGAAACAACCATTGGTTGAGCCGATACAGCAAGCTCCAGTCAATCCGCCATCGGCCGCGCAACCTCAATTCTCCACACCAAGCAACCCTCCACAAGCAGCTGCCTACAACGCGCCGCAAGGCTACCAGCAGCACACCGCAGGGCAATATGACGCGCAGAACCTGAATCACCACTTCCAACCGTGCTCCCCAAGGCAATATCGGCCAGAAGGCTTTCAACAGCCTTACCATCAAAAGCTTCCACATCAACCCGCAGGATACTGGGCCAATATGATAGCCGAGGTGATGCGAGATCAGTTCGGCTTAAAGCCTAAGGAGAGCTCCATAGTGTATCGGCATCCGTACCCCGAGGAGTTCGACAGAGTGCCACTGCCAAGCTGATACAAGATCCCGGACTTCTCCAAGTTTTCGGGGCAAGACAATGTCTCTACGTACGAGCACATAAGCCGATTCCTAGGTCAATGTGGTGAGGCATCGGCTGTGGAGGTGATGAGAGTGAGATTTTTCCCTCTGTCCTTGTCAGGGTCATCGTTTACATGGTTTTCCTCTCTACCATGCAATTCCATCAGAGGATGGATCGACCTGGAGAAACAGTTTCATCGTTATTTCTTCAACGGTGTACAAGAGATGAAGCTGTCCAATCTCACTGCCATCTGGCAGAGGGTTGATGAATCGGTCCCAGATTACATACAACGATTTAGGGACGTCAGGAACAGGTGTTATAGCCTCAGTCTGACAGATCCTCAATTGGACGATTTGGCATTCCAGGGACTATTAGGGCCGATACAAGAAAGGTTCTCATCGCAAGAATTTGACAGCCTAGCCCAGCTAGCACAGAGGGTATCGGCCCACGAACAAAGATTCTAGGAGGCAAAGAAGTTCGCAAAGCAAATCAACACTATTTATCAGTATGCCTCCCACGAAGAAGATGAAGATGATGCCGAAGTCGATCTAGCTGAATGGGCCCGGATGAAGAAGCCGACAACATGCCAATGGGCCAAGAAGGGTGACAAAGACAACAAGTTCGACTTCGACATCAATAAAGCTGATAAGATATTTGATCTACTGCTGCAGGAGAAGCAGATACAGCTCCCAGTGGGTCACGTGTTGCCATCGGCCGAAGAAATCAAGAAGAGAAGATATTGCAAGTGGCACAACACCTATTCTCATCACACGAACGAGTGCAAGATCTTCCGACAACAAATACAATCGGCAATCGAACAAGGTAGAATCAAGTTTGACGAAACCAAGAGGCCGATGAAGATAGAAGGACACCCGTTCCCAGTCAACATGGTGCGGGCTGCCAGGGCCGATAGCGGTGCCTATCGGACCAACAAACGACCTCATCAGACCTCAGAAGGCCTGATCAAAAAATACCAGCGAATGCAGGAAGGACAAGCACAAAATTATGCCGACCAAGATAAACCCTACGATCCCCATTGGGAGTGCGAGTTTTTTTGGTTCTGCTGGAATGAAGGGATGAGGTTGCCAACAATTCAAGAGTGTCCTGCATGCAATGACGCAGAAGATTCTCACCAGGGCTGCTCGAGTAGACAAGCGCATCGGCCGGTAAAACAAAGAAAATCTGTACATGAAAGGCTAGGGCCGATGCACCACGATCGTCAGGACGAAGACGGCGAGCAACCCCAGAACCCTTAGTGGTGCCTAAGCAACACGTTTAGCAAGATTCATAAACGACGGGTACAGCGGCTGAGGCAGAGGGAGCAGATCCAGGAGCAGCAGGCGACAACCGCCCATTGGCCCACCAAGACTAAAAAAGTGTGGAGGATAAAATCTACGGTGGCCAAGGCCGATGAGGGTGCCACGGAATCAATACGAGCTCCTGCGTCTGCGAAAGGTAAAAGCATAGCATCGGCTTCTGTTAATATGGTTTTTGTATTGCCAGCAGAATATAGCGTACAGATGGCCGATGAAGCAGTAGCCGACGATGAGTTAGAACAATTTTCGGCTAGGCTACAGTTGTCACCTGAACAAGCCGTGTTCGACAAGCCGGCCGGCACCAGCTACAGGCACCTCCGGCCATTGTACATTAAAGGATTCATCAACGGACGGCCGATGACGAAGATGCTGGTCGACGGTGGCGCGGCAGTAAACCTAATGCCATATACAACTTTCAGGAAGCTTGGAAAAGTACCTGAGGACCTCATCAAGACCAATATGGTGTTAAAAGCCTTTGGCGGCAATGCATCGGAGGCAAAAGGGGTGTTGAACGTGGAGCTCACAGTGGGCAACAAGATGATACCTACCACCTTTTTTGTCTTTGATGGAAAGGGTTCCTACAGCCTGTTGTTGGGACGAGATTGGATCCACGCAAATTGTTGCGTCCCTTCAACAATGCACCAATGCCTCATTCAATGGCAAGGGGACCAAGTCGAGATCGTGCAGGCCGATAGGTCAGTACACGTCGCCAATGCCGATCTCGCAGTATGGGAGATGGAGGGGATCAATTGCTTGTCCGGACGAGTTTGGGAGGCCGATTTCCTCAAGGTAACTGACTGCGACATCGAGACGATCAAAGATCAAGACAAGCAGTTATTTTAGCAAAGATGTGACATCCACCAGCCAAGATGAACAAGATAGTCTCTACACAGATGATGCGGTGGATGAGTTAGATGGCAAACTGGGACAAGGCTTTACGTCGGCCGATGAACTTGAAGAGGTTGATATAAGAATAGGCGATAGGCCTAGGTCGACATATGTAAGTGCTAACCTGCCAAGAGATTATAAGAATAATTTAATAAATCTTTTGAAAGAATTCATGGATTGTTTTGCATGGGAATATCACTAGATGCCAGGATTAAGCCGATCAATTGTAGAACATCGGTTACCTATTAAACCAGGCTATCGGCCATTTAAACAGGCTCCTAGGAGATTTTAGGCTGATATGCATGAAGCTATCAAAGTAGAGATCACAAGACTTTACGACGCTAACTTCATCAGACCCTGCCGATACGCGGAGTGAGTTTCCAGCATAGTTCCAGTACTGAAGAAAAACGACAAGCTCAGGGTGTGTATTGATTTCAGAGATTTAAACAAAGCAACACCAAAGGACGAATACCCTATGCCGTTGGCCGATTTCCTAGTTGATGCCGCGTCTGGACACAAGATCATCAGCTTCGTGGACGGGAATGCGGGCTATAACCAGATCTTCATGGCCGAGGAAGATATCCACAAGACAGCTTTCAGGTGTCTGGGAGCAATCGGCCTATACGAGTGGGTTGTTATGACATTCGGCTTGAAAAACGCTGGAGCTACTTATCAGAGGGCTACGAATTATATTTTTCATGATCTTATTGGCTCGCTGATTGAGGTTTACATCGACGATGTAGTCGTAAAGTCAAAAGAGTACGATATGCACCTGGCCGATTTACTCAAGGTACTAGAAAGAGCAAGGAAATACGGTCTGAAGATGAACCCTAACAAGTGTGCCTTTGGCGTATCGGCCGGTCAGTTCTTGGGTTTCTTGGTTCACGAAAGAGGAATTGAGATTACACAGAAGAACATCGATGCTATAAAGAATATCAAGCCTTCAACTAACAAGACCAAGTTACAATCTCTGCTCGGCAAGATCAACTTTGTTCGTCGCTTTATATCAAATCTGTCAGGCCGGATAGAGCCGTTCACTCCATTATTGAGGACGAAAAACGATCAAGAGTTTATATGGGGTGGTAAGCAGCAAAAGGCGTTGGACAATATCAAAGAATATCTGAGTTCTCCACCAGTCCTAATTCCTCCACAAAAGGGAGTTCCATTCAGGCTGTAGCTATTGGCCGATGAGAAGTCTATCGGCTCAATTTTGGTTCAGGACATCTATGGTAAAGAGAGAGCTATTTTCTATCTTAGCAGAAGGTTGCTGGATGCTGAAACAAGGTACACGCCAGTGGAAAAGTTGAGGCATTATTTACTTTCCAATGAGTGCATTGTGGTAAGTAAGGCCGATGTGATGAAATACATGCTATCGGCCCCTGTTTTAAAAGGGAGAATTGGGAAGTGGATTTTTGCCTTGACAGAGTTTGACCTCAGGTATGAATCGGCCAAAGCGATCAAAGGACAAGCCTTGGCCAATTTCATTGTTCAACACAGAGATGACCCCATTGCATATGCAGATATTGTGCCATGGACGCTGTATTTTGATGGATCTGTTTGCAGACATGGATGCGTTATCGGCCTAGTCATCATATCCCCTCGGGGGACAAGCTTTGAGTTCACGTTTACTATCAAGCCCTATTATACTAATAATCAAGCAGAATACGAAGCCGTTCTTAAGGGTTAGCGACTATTACAAGAAGTCGAGGCCGATTTCGTAGAAATCATTCGCGATTCCCAGTTGGTCATTAACCAGCTTTCTGGGGAGTATGAGTGCGGAAGTGATATTCTCAAGGTTTACAATGAAGAGTGCAAGGAGTTGCTACAAGCTTTCAAGATCGTAACAATGAGGCATATACCCAGGAAGCAAAACTTCGAGGCCAATGACTTAGCTCAGGGGGCATCAGGATATAGGCCGATGGCGAAAGATGTCCAGATTCAAATTGCAACCGTGGATGCCGATGATTGGAGGTTTGCTCTCATCGAGTATTTACACAATCCTTCTCAATCGGCGTCATGACAGATGAAATATAAAGCTTTACATTATGTCTTACTTGATGATAATCTATACTATCGGACGATTGATGGTGTCTTGCTACGATGCTTAAGTTTAGAGGAAGCCAAAGTTGTTATGAGCGAGGTCCATGAAGGGATTTGTGGAACACATCAATCGGCACATAAGATGAGATGGCTTTTGAAACACGTTGGATATTTCTGGCCGACAATGCTAGAGAATTTTTTCAAGTACTACAAGGGGTGCCAAGATTGCCAAAAGTTTGGAGCAATTCAAAGCGCGCCGGCATCGGCTATGCATCCAATCATAAAGCCGTGGCCGTTTCGAGGATGGGGTATAGATATGATCAGACAGATTAACCCACCATCAAGCAAAGGACACAAGTATATTTTAGTGGCTACAGACTACTTCACAAAGTTGGTTGAGGCCATCCCTCTCAAGAAGGTTGATTCCAAAGACGCAATTCAGTTTGTCAAAGAGCATATTATATATCGGTTTGGACTACCACAGACATTGACTACAGATCAGGGATCAATTTTCGTATCTGATGAATTTGTCGAGTTTGCCGACAGCATGGGCATTAAGCTATTGAATTCTTCTCCATACTATGCGCAAGCTAATGGGCAAGCAGAAGCCTCTAACAAGACTTGGATCAAGCTGATCAAGAGGAAAATAGACGAACAGCCGAGACAGTGGCATACCACGCTGACCAATTCCCTTTGGGCGTATCGGATGGCTTGTCATGGTGCAACTCAAGTGCCACCTTATCAGTTGGTTTATGGACATGAAGCTGTGCTGCCATGGGAGACCAACATCGGCTCAAGAAGGATTGCCTTGCAAGATGACTTGACGACCGATGAGTATCATAATCTTATGGTTGATGAGTTAGATGACTTGGCACACGTCCGATTGCGGGCCTTGGAAAAAGTAAAATGAGATAAAGATCGAGTTGCTCGTCATTATAACAAAAAGGTTGTAGCCAAGTCGTTTGAGGAAGGGGATCTTGTTTGGAAATTAATACTGCCGATCGGTTCAAGAGATAACAAATTCGGCAAGTGGTCACCTAATTGGGAAGGTCCTTTTCAGATTCATCAATGTGTTCCCTGCAATGCTTATCTGCTAAAAGGGTTAGATGGAGAAGTTTATGGCCGAGCTCTTAACGACAAATACTTAAAGAAATACTATCCAAGCGTATGGATCGACTCATGATCGGCCTACCAGCCGATTTATGATAATAGCCGATGCGCTTTGCATCGTTTTTAGATGGCCGATATACACTATCGCCCTTAGCTCAAATTTTACAACATGAGCCCTTATCTTCCAAAATTTGGGGGGCATATATATATACTCAGTGATTCTTCGAGTTTATCAGATGGATCATGGATTTAAAATTATGGACTTCAAAATTTTTGTGTTGGGCTTTATCAGATCTCTTCAAGATATACTAATCAAAACATGAGGTTATCTTTTACAGGAAGAACATGAAAAGTATATTACAGTCAGCTTATGAACTTTTCGATAGCTGCAATGGCCTTACGACAGATTTGTTCGATGTCTTCTATTGCCTGAGCGTCATCGGCCGTTGACCCTGGAATTGGCTTCAAAGACTTACTCAGGGTTGCAAGGTATTTGGCCGATGCCTTCAGCTTAGCCGTTTGATCTTCTATGGCTTTCGGTGATGCAGCTATCCCAGCTTCAACTTCTTGGATTTCCTTGCGAATGGCTTCTAGCTTCGACACTAGGTCTGCTTTGAGGCAGCGGAGTTCTTCAAGCCTATTGTTTAAAATGATCGGTTCAACGGCCAGCTCATCCAACTTGGTCTTGTCAGAGTTAACTTGAGCTTTGCTGGCAGTTAAAGCCGATTCCAAGCTTTCGCGCTCCCGCCTCTCCGCGATTCTTTCCTTAGCCCTATGAAGTTTGAAGTGGTATTGTTCCAAGAAGATGCCTGGCGTCAGGGTCTCCATCAGGTTTTCAGGTAATTGATCTTGAATTTCTTGCACCCTACTCCTGATGGGATTGCAGTTCTCCACCAAGGATTCCAATGATGACTCCAGCCGATTAGCGATATCGGACAGCCGGTTCTTTAATTCTTCAGAAACTGACACCTTGGTTGTGCCGGGTAGCTCTTTGTCCTCGTCATCAAGAAATTGGCCAATGTCAAAAGAAAACATATCGGCTAAGTTCTGCAAACATCAAGACAGGGCATGGTTAACCTAATCAAACGAAAATCGGCTAGGGGTTCGAAGTGATCTGGTTTACTTGTGATGGGGCATTGGCTGTGCTTGCATCGGCCTCCTTTTGTTGTCCTGAAACAGTGGGCAAGGGAGCTTGCCGATGTGGTGTAGGTGACGGAGCACGCGGCTAAAGAAAGACAAGGAAACGATGATCAGATCGATGTTGTCAGAGGAATACGACCTCAATCGCATCAACTTACCGAATCAATCAGAGAGGGTGGTGGAGAAGGAGATGGTGTCCTCAATCGGGCCTTGATTTGTTCGCGTTTTTGTAAGGTTGCTTTCTTAGTTCTTGGTAGAGGGGCCGATTGAGTTCTTTCTTTAAGAAAAGATGATGCAATGACCTGAAAGGGAAATCAAGTTGTAATAGATCATCAAAAGGAAATCACGTGAATACAAGAAGGAGATTATATTGACCTTGCGGACTGCATGTCTGGTTCTCCTTGGTTGGGCAGCGTCGGATTGGTCATCGGTCGGTGGGTCTGCAGTGGTCATGGCCAAGGGATCTTTGGTTGACCTGGCCGATGGCTCTTCAGTGGTACTGGCCGAGGGTTTTGTTTTTCGGGCAGATCGGCGGCTGCTGCATCGACCTCCTCCTCCATGACTTAATCGTCTAGGAATTTTTCCACGGAGGGGTCTAGCTCATCAAGATCGGCTTGGCTGTCGGTCTTGGATTTCTTGCTGGGTTTTTGAATTTTTTCTTTTGCTGGCATCTTCCTATTTGTACTCTCTTTGATTATTGGCCCTTGAAGCAGTGATGACACCTTTGGAGCAGTGAGGCCGATAATTGACTCCAAAACAGAGTTTCCTGATGGAGCTACAACTAGAGCGTAGGATATCCTTTGCCCAGTATTGCTAACAGATGGAACTGGGGCATCAGGAACTTGAGGACTGATATGGTCAACAAGCTCTGTCAGATAGAACTTGGCCGATTGATGAAAGATATGAGTAGCCCATTCCTGCCACCATGATTGAAAGCTGATATGGATGAAGGCACTCAACCACAATCGGTCACAATCGCCCAAATTTGGTATTCTGAGTTCCAAGGCTTTATTCATGATCAGGGCCGATGAGACTGTACCCCTACTCTCTAGGAGCCGATGGAAGTGCAGGCTGATAGGAAGTTGTCCAAGCCCGCATTGTCTGGCAGCCACCATGGGGTTATAAAACTCATATGATAAGCTGGTGCTTCTGCCTTGAAATATGCCTACTGGGAACAGGCAAGGACTGACACCGATCATGAAGACCTCCCTTGAGACTACGTCATCATTTAGCTGGCTCAGGGTCAGATTGATGGGGAACTCAAATTCAGAGTCCGAAGGATAGATAAACATGTCCATCTTGGCTGATGGAGGGCTGGTGTAGAATCGGGTAAACCAAGTGGATATCTCTTTGGCCGATTGATCTTCTCCAGGATAAACTGAGGCTGCTTCTCCAAAGGACATGCATCTTCT
The DNA here is from genome assembly GCA_008326285.1 of Oryza officinalis. Lineage (NCBI taxonomy): Eukaryota > Viridiplantae > Streptophyta > Magnoliopsida > Poales > Poaceae > Oryza > Oryza officinalis. The sequence goes on along the minus strand of BDMV01000012.1, from coordinate 24,119,010 downwards.
GGTTGAAGGATTTTCGTTGTCAGTATAGTCCGATGGGAAAGATGAGTCCGATAGCGGAGGCCGATCAGCCATGGTGTTGGTATGGATTGTTAGCCAGAGCTGGATAAACCACCATGGACCTCCATGTGCCACTATTCGTTTTAGCATCAGATCTTGGGTGGCAGAATAGAGCAGCTGATAGACAGCTCCCAGGAGGTATCGGTCGAGGGGAAATTGCTTCTTTTCAACCAGGGCCTGAGCTAAATGTTGGCAGTTTGAAGTAGGGCCACAGGTTGATCCACAGAAGACGAATCTTTCTAGCCATAGAGTCAGAAAAGCCACATGCTCTCTCTCTGAGACAGATATGTATCCAGACCAACCTCCAATCTTTTTGGTCTTCAGCTTGTGGGTGCTGTTAATGAGGAGGTTGAAGGGATTGATCTCAGAGTGTATGTCTAATCCTATCAGCATCTTGACATCTATCAGTGTTGGGGTCATCGGACCTTGCCGGAACAGGAAAGCGATTAGGGTGCTGGACCAAAAATAGGTGGTGCTGACATTAGAGGTTCGTTCTTCTTGGTATCGGCTAAAGACAGAGTGATGCATTGGCCGATTCCTATTTCATCCCAGTGAACTTGCTTGGCCGCAGCAATTGTCTTGTACCAAGTCCTGAAGCCATTGAGCTTTGACGGCCAGGATCTGAAAGTGTGCTTCTAGGAAGAGACATTGGGTTTAACTTGCTTGAAGGGAATTCTGTCTGTCTCTGCATTTATCAGCCAGGTTGGGTCGGAGTTGCCCATGGGGCCAAGAAGGAACCGATGTGATTTATCGTTGGTGGGGATCAAAATCTGGTTCTTGAAGACCTACGGCATATGAACGGTGTTGAGAAATAAGACCCGGGGGGGGCAAGAGCAGAAACCCTATTTTGAAAAGATTCGGCGGGAAAATGAAAATGTGAATTCAGAAAGGGATTGGCTTACCATAGGGATCTCGGAGGCGTAGAACGGCAAGGAAGCCATGGATGTTGTTGAAGAGGGCACTGATGAGGGGGTTGATGCTGAAAGGATGCCGGGGAGTCGCCGGAATCGAGAGGCGCAAACGGCTAATGAGGAACTGCGCAAGGAAGTCGGCAGCGGGAGGCTGCGAATCTGGGTCTTCACGGTTTTCAGAAAAACCCTAGCGAAGAAGCCGATGAGTTCCTCGAAGCTAATTCCACCACATTATATAACGAAGTGGAATTGGGGGGCATGTGTTAACAGCGGATTTTCGTAATCTACTCGAAGACGAAAGAGAAAATCGATGCAGAGAAGAAGGAGCGCTCTAAGTCAAATCAGTTACTTTATCGGACTAAGCCAAAGTCGGACTGAACTCCGTATTGGACTCAGCATCGCATCGGATTAGGTGGAGCGCTGGCAGGGAGACCGTATCGGCCGATATGACTTCAATATGGTCATCGGCCGATAGAGTCAGGAAGTTGATAAAGTCAACATGGGCTTGGCTTGGGCTTGAGATAAGCTTCAAGAAGATTGCCAAATAGAGATAAGGCTCGGTTTTAGGCAATTGTATCTTGTAAATTAAGTAGGTTTAGATCTAATCTTTGGTAAGAGTCCACCGCAAGGACTTGTTTGTTAGTTAGAGATATGATCGTGTCCTATATGGACAATGTTGTAATCTCGGGTATAAATATCACGGTAGTTTGTACATAGAATCGCTCTCAATATCAATCAATCAAACAATAAATCAATCTACTTTCGGCGCATCACCAACCCTCGCAAGAGGTTAGCTTCCGGCAAGTTCTTGCTTCCCCAGAGCAGAGGTAAGAACTCGTACCTGACGATCTACATCATCGGGGCTAGCGTGTCGCTTTAGGCACGTTAAACCCTGATGATGTGATCATCGTCTATCATGTTTTAGCTAATTTCGATGTGGCTTTCTAATTCCATCTCGCCAGCGATTAACTCGTTTTAGGGTTTATTGCCGACGATGGTTGAATTAGCTTGCTTGTCTAGATTATCTAATGCATCTACCATCCCTAAAAGCATTCGATGGCTTGATTTTCTTTGTGTTAATTCTCGATCTGCACTTTGAGTTGCCATCGATCTTAGTCGCACGTTGAGATTTAATTCAAAGCCTGTCTTTGATCGTAATTAAGGATAGCACCGGGGTTTCAGCCGGTCTTACCTAATGCATGTGATTATTCACGTTTTTGCATGTGTTTGTCACTTATACAAGTAGATCAATAGATATAAATATATTAATTGCAAGAAGTTTTCAAGACTTCTCTGTGATTAATATATTTATATCGGTCGGTTGGCTTGTATAAGTTTGCACTAGAGTATTAGCTAGTGTATTTATCTTCATCCATCTTTCATCGGCCGATTCTATTAAAATTGTCATAAACATATCAGTATAGGCCAATGGGATTAAATCTGCTAATCTTGTAACCTCAAGTAAGCCGATATAGCTTTGCCATATCGGCTAGGCTCTCACGATGTGACATCGGCCTATCGGCCGATCGACCATCGTTTCTAATGTGGTTTACTTGTTTATTCTTGTTGATTGTAGATCAAATCAGCTGGCATGCCCTACACGCACCTAGGCAAGCCATTGGACTTGCACTGGAGCTAAGCAGATCTCCCAGGCCGCGGTGGAAACGTGGAACCCGTTTTGACATCTGGCGGGTCGAAATTCTACGCCAACAGTAACTCAAGTGGGTCTTAGGCCTATCTCACTCGATGCACTATCTGTCGACCCCTATTTTTGAAACAGAAATCATTCGTGTAAACTGTACCATTTCCCTGGATCAAGTAGTCTGGTACACACGAATTCATAGTTGAAATATCAAGTGCGCATACAAAAGCGTCTAGTGCGAATTATTACAACAATATGCCCGAAGGCAAAATTTTAGATCATGGGACCAAACGGTCTGAAATACATCCAAAAGCTGAAATAGATAAGGCAGCGGATTCAAGGCGGCGGAAACGCCATTGCCACAGGCAACGACCGTATCTAAGACCTACTGAGCGCCATTGTCATCAGCAACCTCCTGGTAGTAAGCATATGGATCCTCCAAATCGTCATCTTCGACTTCTGGTTGAGTTGTAAATTGCAAGAGTGAGTACCAACCGTACTCAACAAGCCACCACAGCAACAATGCATATGATAGAGGGTATTTCAAGGAATGGCTTCAGGTTCTTTTGCGTAAAGCAAGGTTTGTAAATCTTTTCACAAGCTTAAGACCTAGCATAGACTGATCAAATTTTAATACCATAGTTCATTAGTTAACGACGGTTCTGTCCACCATCCATTGTGATCCCAAGGATAGCTTCCCGCCATTGGGGTCATCATGGTTTTATGGGTTCTACCCCCCCTCTTGCCTCCCGAGAAGTGGATCCACCAGCATAAAAATCATCATGCAATATCCCATCCTAATCAGTTTAAGAATTTAGAGTCTAGCCAAATGTAATACATGTCCCGGTGCTCAATAACCACGAGCACGGCTATTCGAATAGATTTGATTTACTCCCACTATAGTGGATGTATACTTTACCCGTACTCCGCGACTACCCAACATATGAGTCTCGCCCCAACACATGAGACGCGTCACGGCAAAGCATTTCAATAACCTCACATTGGCAGTACTCGCTCCATGAACTTACATCCTCATGTACTCTAGGCATCATAAGTTTGTAACAGTGAGAGGAGTTTTGGCGCTCCCAGGAAGGGAAGACTTACACATGCATTAAGTTATAATTAAGTTTAGGTTTACACATGGCGGTCCTACTGGTGGCGACTCCACCGTAGGCCCCCACCTCTCATACACATCAAGAAAACCACTATGCATGGATACTGCCTCTGCTCGGCTATTTACTCCGCTAGGTCTATACCCATTCGAGAAGTACGGTTGTACGGGGGTCGTTCCATGCTTAGCTTCATGGCTCGGTCCTTAACTGACCAGGGACGGTACTTACCTTTAACGGACACTACCCAAGTCCTCCAATCACCCCAGTCGAAAACAGTTGGATAGTTTTATTTTTCTTTCACAAATCATGTCATCAATGTCATGGCAATGTGGCGCTCATGTCCCCACATGCCGCATCTCAACTACCTTCCCAAAGATAGTTGCCCGAGCATAAAGCATTTTGATAAACATGAATATGCATGATTCTATTGTAGCATGGCTAAGCATTTGTCAAGTATTGACTAAAAAAACACATGATGTCGTGGATTACAAAGATTTGCATCGGTAATCAATATCAAAGGCATGGCATATAGCAAAGTAGGGCATTCACATATATTAATATAGCATGCAAACTTTATTTTAAATCCAAAACAAGTTCGCAATCGGTTCAACATAATCAAGGATTAGTGATGACTTGCCTTGCTCGTAGTCCTGCGGATCTTGATCCTCACTCGGAACCGCAACTCCCTCGGGGTATAAAATTACGTGTGAAAGAATTGATTTGAATTCGATTAGAATTCAAATAAAACCCAATAAAATCCAATTAATAAGCAAGCACGAGAATCGAATTATTTGTGAAATAACACAATTCCAATTTTAATCCATTTCGTCCTAAAGTATTGGCTTCTTGTCGATTAAAGTATTTTACCTATTTTGAATAACGCGATTCCTAAAAAATCCACCCTATAATTAGATTCCTATAATAATTAGCTCACAATTTCTACCACACTTCGATCATTTAAAAAAAATCTCCCACAATCTATAATTAATCCCCTAACCTCTATCTATTTTCCTTTCTTTTCCTAAATTTTTGTTTTTTTCTTTCCTTTTTTTTCATTCTCTCTCTTTTCTCTGTCTCTCTCTCGCTCTACGCATGCGGCGACCGATGGTGAAAGGAGGAGGGGGCTTACCCGACCGGTGGCGAGACGGCGGCGGTGGTGTGGCGGCGGCAACTGGAGTGGCAACCAGCGCCGAGCTCGGTGGAGGTGGAAGGAGAAGGGGAAAAGTGGGGAAGAAAAGGGGAAATGGGGTGGGGAGAAAAAGAGGAAAAAGGGGGGGTATTTATAGGGCGGGGAAAGGGTGGCCGGTGGTGGCGGGTGGGATGGCGACGGCGATGGTGCGGCACCAGCGCGCGGCGCACGGGGCGTAAGGCGGCAATGGCAACGCGCGGCGACACGACGGCGACGGGCGTGGGCGCGAGGCGGCGCGACAGCGACAAAGGGGAGGACGGCGATGGCGACAGCGCGCGGGGCGCGAGGCGGCGCATGGGGCGCAAGGCGGCGCACGGGCGCAAGGCGTGCGACAGAGGGGAGGCCGGCTACGGGAGAACTAGGGAACCAAATCGAACACCTAGGGGAACATTGTTATTTCCTATTTTTTCTTATTTTGATTGATTTGCTCTTTAAAACTTGTCTCATAAATTCTAATTTTCGCACAACTGAATTTTACTCAATATTTGTATTATTCTAATTTAAAGATTCACCCGAGATTAATATCACCCATATTTTATCTATCTCTATATATATATATATATATATTTGTAATTTCCTATTTAAGGTATGAATTTATCCCAATCCATAATAAATAGAAACTCCCTTAAGACATCCATGTAGAATATTTTATTTATTACCAACTTTGCCTAAAACTTTATTTCAATTTATATTTTAATTATTTATTTAGCCAATATATTTTTTTTGGGGTTTATACCTAATTAATTCTTCTTTATACCATGATTAATTAAACTCCGCAACAAAAGATCCAAATAAAAGGGCAAATAAATTCGGCAGGATGCAATTTATTCAAAAGTTTTTTTTGGAAAGTATGCGTTTCAAGGTTTCGTTTTCGTTGGTCGAATTTTCAGGGTGTTACACTATCTATCACATTACGCGATAGCCCCTTAGTAAACTGATCTGCCAGATTTTTAATAGTCTGGACATAGTCCAATACTATCACTCCGGAGTTTTTCAGCTTTTTGAGATATTTCAATCTCCTTTTCATATGCCTTGATGACTTTATGTTGTCCTTCGAACTGTTCACCTTAATAATCACCATTTGATTATCACAGTTCATCAGAATAGCTGGTATTGGTTTTCAACCACCGACAAATCCATCAGGTGCTCACGAAGCCACTCGGCCTCAACTGTGGCAGTGTCTAATGCTGTGAGTTTTGTCTTCATTGTTGACCTCGTTAAGATGGTCTGCTTGCAAGACTTCCAAGAAACATCGTCACTCCAAGTGTGAACACATATCGACTTGTAACTTTTATCTCATCAGCATTAGAGATGTAGTATGAATCACTATAGCCCTCTAGTACTTTTGGGTACATAGCATAGTGAATTTTATAGCTCATAGTGCCTTTTAGATAGCGCATTACTCTTTTCAGAGCACACCAATTATCATCTCCTGGATTTGAAACAAACTGACTCAACTTGCTCACAACAAATGAGATGTCAGGCCTTGTTGCACTAGCTAAATACATCAATAAACTAATGATTTGGGAGTATCTCAGTTGATCCCTTGCTATTTTTTAGTTTTTCCTTAATAGCACACTAGGATCATAAGGGGTAGGAGCTAGCTTGCAGTTACTATAACCAAAGCGACTCAAGACTTTGTCCACATAGTGAAATTGCACGAGTGTAATCCCATCACCATCTCCTCTCTATAGCTTAATGTCAAGAATAACATTAGCTACCGCAAAACATTCATCTCAAAACTATTGGAAAGAAAGTCCTTGACCTCCTCAATCACATTGAGGTTCGTCTCAAAGATCAATATGTCATCACATATAAACACAAGACCACTCCTTCTCCCCCATCATAGCGATAGTACACACATTTGTTAGCTTCATTCACAATGTTTTGTCAAATTTCTGATGTCAGTGCTTAGATGCTTGCTTAAAATTATACAAGAACTTCAACAGCTTGCACACCATCCCTCTTGACCTTCTAATACATACTCGTCTGGTTGATTCATATAGATCTCCTCCTCTAATTCTTCATTAAGAAAAATTGTCTTAACGTCCATTTGATGGACGAGAAGACCATGAGAGTCTGCCAGAGCAAGTAGTATCCGAATCGTGGTCAAGCGAGCAACTGGTGAATAAGTGTCGAAAAAATCGTCGCCTCCCTTTCGGGTATAACCCTTGGCCACAAGCCTTGCCTTGTACTTTTCAATTATACCATCAGGCATAAGCTTTTTCTTGAAAACCCATTTGCATCCTATAGATTTACACCCATACCCATATGGACGCTTGACGACTTCCCAAGTACTATTAGACATAATAGAGTCCAACTCACTAGTCAGAGTTAGGAGATGAATATGCCTCTTCTATGGTTCTTGAAGTGTCATCCACAAGATATACAATGTAGTCATCACGTCAAGCGTTTAATCATTGTGTTTTATCAATACAAAAGACTCAGTGGATAAAATAGATCCTTGACTAGAAGTGCTAGGTGTATCGTTCATAGGAAATTCATTCTAAAAGACTATAGCATCTCTGGACTCAAAAATTGTACCGACACGCATGTCAGGTACTCCAAAATTTACAATTAAGAATCTATGGGATATTCAAAACAAGTAAGATGGAAGAATGAATTGATGAGGGGCGCCTTAGCTGTTTGGTTGGTGACTAACTTTACCACAACTAACCTTAGGCAAAGTATGGCATGGCACAAAAGTGTGGCCATGAATTAGGCCACAAGTGTGGAATGGTTTGCAAAATAGATGAGTAAATGATTTGTGGGACCAAAGTATAGGAAAGTATGGCAAGCTGAATTCGTGGCAGCGAAACAAACACCTACCTAACAATTGTGGCATCACTGAGATGTGGCTTGGCAAATTGAAGTAGTGAACCAAACAAAGTCTCCTCGAACTCAACATGCAGGCTTGCAGATAAAACACTGTGTGTCCAGCCTCGATGAGCTCTCCCATATATCCAACTAGTTGATACCCTGCGCTTTGCTGCATGATATGTAAATAAATGCATGTTATATATTATACAAATGATAGATATATATGTTCAAATAATATGAAAATGATACGAAGATAATGATTTGACATTACTTGCATATTGAGTTCTAAAAATATAACTAGATTATAGATGATATGTCATGTTTGTATTATATTTAAAATACTATAGATAATAATTGTTAATGGGTAATGATGTGACACACTTGCATGTGATTTAAAATACTTTAGATAATAATTGCTAGTGAGTGATGATGTCGCATATTTACATGTTGAGCTTTAGTAGTTAGTGAGCATCAAGTATAAAGATAGTATAGATGACCATTGATTAGCCATCAATATAAGTGCGGTGTCTGTTTGAATTCCTGATACCACTCATTCCCAACAAATTCATATATGATTTAACAGGGCATTTATAAAGAAGGTGTTTCTATGTCTTAGCGGAGAGTCCGGTTGAATGTGCATGTTTGGCGATGGCAAAGAGAGTACCTTATGTTTTGATGACAAAAAGGAAGAGAAATGTATGATCTGTAATATGTAGAAGCGCAGCATAGGTATTAAAACCTCCAACATGGCTTCACTCATCACTATAGTTAATCAATTACCCCAAACCCCCGAAACTCTGGTGCATGTCAGGTACACGAAGCAACCATGCTTGACTTATATGAACTTTCAATGAATGAATACTTGAGCAAATAGTTAGATGCAATGTCTAAGGTGTTATAAAACTGGCTCCGAAATCACATCGGAAACCAAACACGGAAAAAACGCCATAGGAGATCCAAATACGATGATGACATCGAGGCACGATATTTGTTAATTAGATTCAGCCGAAACCTACATTTCTGATACACTGATTACGGACGCTCCTCCCCGATCCAACATGTTACAACGTATCAGAGTTACAACGACTCACGGCTAGACACCGCCGACCGTTGCTCCATCTCGCTATGCTAAGTGCCATATGCGATAACAACAGGTCTACCCCTCTATTTAAGAGATATTATAGGATAGAATCCGACTCTTACTCTAATCCTATGACTATTACAACTTCAACTCCGAAATTTTAATTGAGTACGTACACCTATTCAACACAAATCTAACATAAGAAACTATTGTGTACTGATTTGTGCAACAGGAAATACTTTATTTCCTGTTGGAAATATTCTGGGCGTAGAAGCTAGGTTCCATATACTTCCATTGTCTAAGAATGTTCAACATGGAAAATCCATATTGGGCTGTAATACACATGGACTCATAGATTTTTCCTGGACACTGTCATGCATGAAAGTAGCTTTATATTTTAATTATATAGAGTGCGAAAAAAATGTCATGTTCCCCAGGCCAGACTGAATACAGACTGAACAAACCATACGATATACATCGGTGATGGACTGATGGGGATATTATGAAAAAACAGTCAGATCCGGAAGGAGTTTGAATTTGGGATAATTGAATTCGAATTGTTTGAGATATGTGGGGATTTTTTGGTGGATTAGGTGTCACACGTCGCCAACCCGTCGTTATCACTTGTCTCGTTGATTCCCCTCATATCCAAATCCTAGCTCTGCCGCTGGCCACCTACATGCACGGAGACTGGAATTATTTTCAATTATCCAATAAACAAAATGCCTTCGTAGCTCTGCAATGAACCAAATGAAAGGTCATGCTCCTCACATGAGGTCAGTAAGCTAGGCAAACAATTACACCCTTGAATGCAACACTGCCACAGAGCAAAACATCAGACTACGGGAGGTTTGTACACTGGATATGGATCACTGGAATCTTCATTCCAGTAGAATGACGATGGCATGATATAAGACGATGCCAAAAAAGGCGAGCAGAATGGGCGGGTGAAATCGTGGGACGAAATTTCTACTTTTTCAGAAGATGATGCGCAATAGTGCAGCTCAAGCTGAATGTCCACCCGCGCGCATCCATCGCACTGGTCAAATGGCGCATGTTTAGCCATCTTCAACACTTTCTGCGACGGTTTCTGTTCCATTCGGAGAAGAAGCTCATGTATTTACGTACCCGGAATGTATATGAAGGAGTTGTTTCTGTGCATTAGTGGTTGAACTGTCCGTAAATGTTTTTGAGAAGAGAATCTTATGTTGTGAAGATAAAATACTGAAGGAGAGGTGTATATGTATGTGTAATATGTAATTGTGCCGCTTGGGTCAGTCTTCACCCTATATATTTTTTTTCTCGACAATGGAAATTAATCCACCCTATGTGTCTGTCAGGCACATGTTGCACAACAGTGAAGAATGCAATTGAACTAGCAGTAAATGCTAGACAGTGCACCTCTGTTTTAGAATATAAGATGTCATTTTTTTCTTACTCAAACTTCATTGAGTTTGACTAAATATATAGGAAAATGTTCTTAACATTTTTAACATCAAACTAATATTATATATATATATATATTTAATTATGGATTTAATAAATTAATTTGATGTTGTAGATGTTGCTACATTATTCTATAAATTTGGTCACACTAAATTAGTTTGTCTTATAAAAAATTAAAACATCTTATATTCTGAAACTAAGGAAATACATCGCTACACTGGTCCTGTTGTTTTTCTGCTACTTCACCATATGTCAAGGATTAATATGCTCCACGCATCTAAATATGCATTTTCTCAAAATATTTCTTCTACTCTAGTGCTCAAAGCACTTGTTCTATGCAATTTGTTAAGTTATTTTTTCATAACATTTAACTATCTATCTATACATATACTAATTACATATACTAATTGGACACTCTGAGAAAACTCGTCATTGATTAGTCTGATCATATTATTGTGATAGTAGATCATATTAACAAATTGTTTTAAACAGAACAGGTTTATCTACGTTGTGTACCACTCCTCAAGCCCAAACAATTCCCATTACCTTCGTTATGTATCAATCTGAAGTTCTCAACCGCCATCAGATGGAAAACACGAACAACTACGATGGAACATGCTCCTGGAGTCTAGGGCTTGGTATGGTGGCCATGCACGACAACTTCCTTCGCACTCTCCCTTTATTCCGGCGACTGTGCGGATGGGATCCGGAGAAACACTGCTCGACATGTGCAACCTCATCACTTCACCAGCCTGGGCTACAGCTAGCCATAAACGACAGTACTCGAAAGAGCCATATCTCCGTTTGTAATTAATTTGATGCTCAGGTTCTCTGAAACAAGGCAATGTTGCAACAGATGTTATACTCCAGTCCCATGCTTTTTTTTTTCTTAATCGAGATTCGCTTTGAGCTCCCTAATCCGGTTATTTCTTTAAATGTCTCAACTAGGCCATCATTTGATCTGAGGAATTTCAGGGGTGTCGAGATGCTGATCCAAAAAACTACAAGTTGGCTTGCATCTAGGAAGACTTCTTAAATAATACCAAATCGTTGTATTTTGAAATATTAGGGCTCTTCCCGAAAGAATGGATAGTGTGAAGATTATGGGTACCATATACCCACACGGCTAGATTATCCGACTGACTATAAGGGATAGGTTAGGTATCATGATTATGTAATCGGCTTAGTACTTAAGTATTGCGTTACTTTGTATAATAAGGAGCGGCTTATAGTCCTGAGTCGGGAATAATATGGAGTCCAATATAGTATGTAATTAGGTCTCCGATTTGTGAGCCTATCCTCCAAGCCTATATAAGAAGGATAGGACATCCCTTGAGGGACAAGGTTGAAACAGAGAGACAGATAGATTGAAAGAGATCGACATAAGAGAAAAGAGATCTAGAGAGCAATAAACTACTCGGTGTATCAAATCCACGAAACAGGAGTAGGGTATTACTTCTTTATAGAAGGCCTGAACCTGTCTAAAACCCTTTTGCACACTAACCCATCGTGTTTGGCGCTTGACTGCTACCCCCAGTTTCTTATTACCGAAACCAAGTTTCGATAGTTGGCGCGCCAGGTAGGGGCTCTGCGTCAAGTTTTCTTCTTCATGTCGCCGACTAGCACGATGGGATCTTCATCAGGCATCGACGACTTCGCCTTCTCTTCGGGGCAGGCGTTCCGCTTCGGTAGCCTCGACTTCATCATCGACAAATTCGGCAAGATCTTTCTCCTTGACTCGGATTCGGACCAGTCGGGAGTGGAAAACCACTCGGCGCCGTTCGGGTTACCAAACGACGCTGAGATCTACCACAATCTTCCATCTTCCGAGTTGGAATCGATCCACTTGGGAGAACCTTCTTCATCGTCATGCTGCGGTCCGAGCTCCAGGGAAATTGCCGTCATTATTCAACCGCTCGGATTGTGCTCATCTACTGAGATCTCTGATTACCTCAGCTTTTCCGACTTCGACGACCTCTACGACATCTTCACGGACGAATTCAACGACTCCGACTTCGACAGGGACTACGATCCGATGTTCTTCAACGTTCTCATGGACGAAGTAGCCGAGACCGACTCAGCCATGGCTCGTAGGGTTGCAGAAGAGGAACGAGCCAATTTCGAAGAGGAGCATAAGCGTATGGAGGAGGAAAACAAGCGCAAGGAGGAGAAGTTCAAGCGAAAAGAAGAAGCCAATAAGAGAATGAAATCTGAGGGCGGTTGGACGCTCCGCTTGCGAGGCCATACTCCAGACCCGAGTCAACAACGCCAACATCTTCCTCACGCCTCAACAGAACGCGGTCGCTGCTCTCACCCTCATCGACACCGCAATCGAAGTGGCGCCCCCCGCGGTAACACCGATCCTAGACAAAGTCAAGACTATCGTCGCAGCCACAGTAGCTGGCGTTCCCACAGGCTCCGCCCGGAGAGCTACCGAGTCCATCGCCGAGACACCCGACGGCAGCCGCCTACCACCGATGTGATCTAAAGACTACCGGAGACCCGAGCACAGCAAGACACCCGCCAAGCCCAAAGATCCTCGTCATTACGCAGCGTGGAAGCTTCAAGATCAATCGGCCAACTCTCGTGAGAGAGCTCACGGCCGCCCACATGTCCATGATTGGATCCGTTATGGCAATAACTCCAACTACTAGAGCGGCTCTCGAAGGCCTCCGCCGAGTGACTTGAGGGAGGTACTTGATCGGCGTCATCGCGAGCGTAACAATCCCTATTACAAGGACCGAAGGAATTCACTCGACAACTATGACGATGGAGTACCCGCGTTCACTCGGGACCTACGTCGAGTGGATTGGCCGAGTGGATTCAAGCCCACTGGGATTGACAAGTACGACGGCAAAACCGACCCCGAGTCATGGTTAACCATTTACACCCTCACCATCCGCGCAGCACGAAGAGACAACAAGGCTATGGTAAACTACTTGCCCGTTGCTCTCGCCGACTCAGCCAGGAACTGGCTCACAAGCTTACCAAGAGGTTCGATCGATTAATGGAGCGAGCTTCGACACCACTTCATCGCCAATTTCCAGGGCACTTTTGAAAGGCCCGGGACCCACTTTGATCTCTACAACGTGATTCATATGCCCGACGAGTCGTTGAAAGACTACATTCGGCGTTTTTCAGAGAAGCGAAACAAGATCCCCAACATCACCGACGACGTCAGTCCGCGACGAGTTGCTGATCGGCAAATTCGGGCGTAAGCCTCCGAGGACGGTCAAGAAGATGTTCGAGACAGCCAACTCCTATGCCAAATCGGACGATGCAATTAAAGCCTTGCGGCAGTTCAAGCATGTCAAGCAATCCGGGAGTAACTGGCGGCCCAAGAAGGACAATGGTAACGGCAATAACGGCCAAAAAGATCATAAGCGTAAGCCCGAGGATCTGGTCGCCACAACGTCTAAGTACCAACAACAGCGTCCCCGAGTCGCCGCCTACGACAAGATCATGAATGCCCAATGCACTCATCACCCGAATCACAAGCACGCGGCCAAAGATTGTTTTATCTACAAACAGCTTGTCGAGAAATATGCAAGTCAATTACACCAAAAGCCGTCAGATGGAGCCGGCGCTTCAGGAACCAAGAGGGACGACCCAGCTGGTGGCTCAGAGCCTTTTCAAGATTACAGGACTGAGTTAAACCACATCTTTGGAGGACCGCTAGCGTACGAGTCGAAGAGGAAGCAGAAGCTGACCGACAGAGAAATCAATGCTGCACAACCTGAAGTCCCACGTTACTTACGATGGTCGGAGGTGGCTATCACGTTCAACCGCTCCGATCACCCTGACCGAGTGGTTCACCCGGGGCGGTTTCCCCTGGTACTAGACCCGGTGGTTCGCAACGTCAAGCTCAAGCGTGTCCTCATCGACGGCGGTAGCGCCCTCAACATCCTTTTCGCCAAGACTTTGGACGAGATGCAAATCCCGAGATCAGAATTGAAGCCGAGTTCAGCCCCTTCTCATGGAATCATCCCAGGGTTGTCATCTACGCCACTCAGGCAAATCACCCTTCCGGTCACCTTCGGCACTCGAGAAAACTTCTGGACAGAGAACGTCAGCTTTGAGGTTGCCGACTTCGAAGCAGCTTATCATGCAATCATCGGGAGACCCGCGCTTGCCAAGTTTATGGCAGTCCCGCACTACACCTACCTCATGATGAAGATGCCCGGTCCCAATGGAGTCATCTCCTTGCGCAGCGATGTCAAGCAAGCCTTTACCTGCGACAAGAAAAGCTGCGACATGGCCCAGACTCATGAGAGGTTATTCGGTCAACAGGAAGTCCGACTGGCCGTATCAATGTTAGGCGAAGGCGAGATCCCAACAAAGAAGATGGCCAAGTAGGGAGGAGGTGACGCCAAGACAAAGAAGATTCCCCTTGATCCCTTTGATCCTTCCAAAACTGCGGTAATAGGCACCGAGTTAGATCCCAAATAGGAAAGCGCGCTCATCACCTTTCTACAAAACAATAAAGATATATTTGCTTGGAAACCGTCTGATATACCGGGTATTCCTAGAGAGGTGATTGAGCACTCATTAAATGTTAAAGAGGACGCGAAACCTATAAAACAACAACTCCGCTGTAACAGCCCTAGGCTCATAACCAGGTTTTTAGAAGTGCAATTGTTGTCCTTTAGATTGCATATTTACTATATTGCAAATTGATCATATGCGATAATAAAATTAACTATAATCGGTAAAATTGAAACCACTTCTATTTGAACAATAACTTGAACAGAAGTATACATGTTTAATAATTTATTCAAATACTAGTTTATTTATCACCAACAAAAATACATTTTGCGGAATTTTATCTCTCCGTTTTGACCTCCTGAAATTTCAATATAACTTTCAGCCTAACCAATTTCATCTTTTCACCAGATTTAAAATACTTGGAATTTATGTGTGAAACTTTCAAAAATGGAACCTATAAACCAACACCTATCACCACACCAAATTCCTGAATTGTTGAATAAGTTTTATCTAGTCAAATCGAATTTACCAAGAGAGGGAAAGAAAATAAATCCTGAAAACTGCAAGAACGAATCTATACTCAGTTTTTCACCCTCATAGACAGCCACGACTTGGGCCCACTTGTCACTGACCTTGAGTGCCTCTTTAGCCCCACAACACACCCATGGGCGTGCTCCCCCCTCACGACTTAAGGAGGTGCAGAGAAAACCCCTTCTTCTTCCTCCCCTTTCATCTTCACAACTTGTTCTTTCTTTTCTTCCTCAAGCTGAGCTCTCATCTCACTTCTCCTCCCCAAATCCCATCCAATAGCCCAAGATTAATCCCTGCATGTTAGACCACAACAATCCCCATCATCCAAGCTTTCCATCCATCCCAACATCTTGCACATGCATGGAGAGTTGAGAGAGATCGAGATGGAATAAGAGAATGGTGGTTTCAGCCTACAGGGCTGCAACAGCAGCATTTTGTTTTCCTCCATTTGGTGAGCTTCCTTTTCATCCATGGTGCCTCTTTTGAATTCCCTCCATGTTGAGCATCTATAGCAATGTTCTATAGGTTGTCCACTCCATTGCTGCAGCTAGAAGGTGGCTGCAACTCACCCCGAGTTCATCTCTTTTGATTTCGGTTGAAGCAGACCTAGGCAACGTCTCTTGACATCAGCCCGAGGCCTTGTTCCATCCCTTGCCATCAGACTGAGGCCTTAGCATCGCACGACCCTATGTCCAGGTTGTTGCCATGTGAGCGAAATCCGGTGGAAGTTGGAGAAAAAAGGAGTGAAAATAGAAATCGATTTTGGAGATAGCTTTTGAGCTGAAAGAGGTATGAACTTTAAAAATCCATAACTAATTCATATGAACTCCGAATTCAGTGAACCAAATTCCTATAGATTCATAAAACAGAGTTCTTCAATGTTGTAAAATAAAAATGACCAATACTTTTGTACTGGTTTTCCGAGTAAAAATATAAATAGCTATAGGTATCCCTTGTGTGGTCTAGCTCTTAATAAATTCGTAAGAAATTATTGGTAAAAGCTAAAATTGTGAAACCATTTTTTTTTGAGCTTATATTATAGTACTCTTTGCTGTTCTGGTGTTGTTTTTGACAAAACTACCTCTTAAATCATGTTTAGGAGTTTATTTAGCATTCCTATGTTTTTAACTTGTAAAACCCATATATAAATAATGGCAACACATATAGCTGTGAAATAATTTTTCTTAGGACCTGTGAATGATGTACTTCCCAATAAAAATAATCATACTTGTAAAAAACTTGGTTTCAGTTGCAAGTTGCTTGTAATGCTCTCTAGTAGACTTAATTATTTGCTGGACTGCCATTTTCAGCATCTGAGAGCTTGTCATTTTCATATCTCCCAAACCATAAGTGATAATCTGGTGATTATTTCACATAAATTCAAGTTAAAATAAGATCTACCCACTGTATTTATTTCATAATTTATTGATCATTTTGCATATGCATATTTATTTGGCTCTTATTCACATATTGCTTCTTTTCGATAGATTCGGAGATTCCAGAGAGTAACAAGCCATATCCAGAGGAGGATAGTGACTACCCTCAGCAGCAAGGCAAGCACCTAAGCATATAGAACCTATGCTTTCTCTAAAAATGATTTGGTTGCAATCTATACGTATATATATGCATGCATTGCCTAGATATTAATATTGTCGGTTTATGGTGTATGGGTAGAACCTATTTATGCATTTAGTTCTTGTGATATTGCTGTCCTTATACCCTATTGCCACTGGTTTGGATCACTTGGGATGTCTTATTCATTAATGCTTAGCCATGCTTAGTGCTAATAGAACTATAGGGATGGACAGTGCTATTAATTGTGGTATATAGACAACTTGCATTATTGGGCATAAAACTTGAGCACTTACATTAAATAATGGTTGATGAAATATGTTGGACTTGGATGGGTGATAGGGCGATGATGGGAGGTTGGTTTCCCCTGATGCAAGTAGCCCCGTCTAGGTCATTAAGGACCGAACATTTTGACATCTAATCAAGCACCCTACGTACTTACCACATGTCTTATTTGGGACCGGCTTCTTCTTACTAGTTCTACTGTGATCATTTATACCACGCTGGAGAGTCATGAGGCAGGTAGCCTTTGGAGGGCCTCGGGTTCCTAGGTTTGGCCGGGGGTGCCTCCCGCGTGGCGCGCCCACCTTGGTCACACCACACACGCACATGACTGAGTCATCGGGAACCCCGGCGTGGTATAGGTGGTTGGGGTGGGGCGAAGAAAGGGCATGAAATGAGCTTGAATCACTTGTGTAATGCACTCGACGAGGTGTGTAGCATTTGATCTTTGTTCATTTCGTGTGGGTCCAGTTGTACACCTCTGATCAGAGTATAATCTATTCGAATAGCCGCGTCCTCGGTTATGGACAATGCTTGATGTGTTAGTCAGTTATGTTAGCATCAAATGTGGATTATTATGGATGGGATTATGTTTGATGGTGGTGTTGGCATGTTGTGCCATGTTGGTATGGACTTTGGTAGTCCATGGTTGATGATGAGAGCGTCGTTTGGGCTCATTCGCTTATACATTTCAGAATTATATATTTGCTGTCCATAAATTAAGATGATGCTAGATTTACTTGTCCTTGCTTATTTTACTCATTAATTGCTCAATAAAATTATCTTTATGCAAATGTTGAACCTAGAGACCCACTATAGGCTAGAAAGCTTGCATACTTCTCTCTCCCTTATGTATATATAATTTTGGGTAAGACTTGCGAGTACAATCTTGTACTTAACCCGGCGCCGCTGTTTCAGGTGAGGATTCCGGTTATGAGTTATGTTTCTTGTGTGGTCATTGCTCTGCCGAGGGCGGTGAGGGCAATGAGTGATCTCTTGCAGCTTGGCTCTTGCCCGGTTGGTTTGCCCTAGTGGGGTTGTGGCACCACCGGTTTTATCTTTTGCTTATGAGCTCTATCTGAGACTTCCGCTACTATATTTATGTGTTGTATGTTGGGACCTCGGACCCTATTATGTGTCATGTACCTCGCTGCACTTTAACCCTATTATGGCACTTGCTATGTTGATTAATTGCTTGCGATGAAAGTGTGAGGCTAGTCGCATTCCTGGGGACTAGCTAAGCACGAGTATGAATTTTGAGCATTTGAGATGTTGTAGAGCTCTTGCTTTTTGAGTCAATTCTCCTGAGATGTGTAACACATCTGGTTGCCGCCTTCGTGTGGTTTGACGGGCATGTCTCAGGCTGAAGTTGACTGGCAAGCAGAGTCCCAGCAATATCTCCTTTGCTCATTATTCGGCATTATGGATTTTATATCGAATGATGTCAATTTGTGATCATGGGCACATTGAGATATGAGTGGCTATTTATGCGTGTATGGATCCCACTCATTCAACACTATGTGATGGTCACAAATTACATTGGACGGTATGATTTCCGGGTGCCCACATCCGCCGTTTTGCCCAAGATCGAAGGGATGCTATCAAGGAAGAACTCGCCAAGCTCCTGGCGGCTGGATTCATCAAAGAAGTTTACCACCCCGATTGGTTGGCCAACCTAGTTTTGGTTCGGAAGAAGACAGGGCAATGGCGCATGTGTGTAGACTACACTGATCTCAACAAGTCTTGTTCCAAGGATCCCTTTGGTTTGCCCCGTATTGATTAAGTCATCGATTCAACAGCCGGCTGCGAGCTTCTGAGCTTCTTGGACTGTTACTCGAGATATCATCAAATCAGTTTGAAGGAGTCCGACTGCCTGAAGACATCATTTATCACCCCGTTCGGAGCTTATTGTTACATCACGATGCCTTTCGGCCTCAAGAACACCGGAGCTACTTATCAGCGTATGATTCAGAGATGCCTTCAAACCCAACTCGGGAGGAATGTGGAAGCTTACGTCGATGATGTTGTCATCAAGACCAAACAAAAACAAGACCTGATCGTCGACTTAGAGGAAACTTTCACAAATATTCGGGCCTTCAGAATGAAGTTGAACCTGAAGAAGTGCACTTTTGGTGTGCCATCAGGCAAGTTACTCGACTTTATGGTGTCTCATTGTGGCATTGAAGCTAATCCAGAGAAGATCAACGCTATCCAGAATATGAAGCCCCTGAGTACCTAGAAGGATGTCCAGAAGCTTACCGGTTGTATGGCGGGGCTGAGCCGTTTTGTTTCTAGACTTGGCGAATGAGGCATGCCTTTTTTCAAAATGCTCAAGAAGACGGACGAATATCAAAGGACCCCGGAGGCCCAGAAAGCTTTTGAAGACTTCAAGGACTTCCTCACAACGCCACCCGTGTTGGCATCACCTTACCCTCAAGAACCTTTGTTGCTCTACGTTTCTGCAACCTCTCAGGTGGTCAGCACGGTCTTGGTCGTCAAACGCGAGGAGGAAGGACGAGCTTAAAAAGTTCAAAGGCCGATTTACTTTGTCAGCGAGGTGCTGGCCGGATCCAAAACACGTTACCCCCACGTACAAAAATTGTTATATGGAGTCTTAATTACCGTCAGGAAGTTGGCCCATTATTTTCAGAGTCACTCGGTTACCGTGGTCACGTCTCTTCCACTCGGCAATGTCATCCATAATCGGGAGGTTACGGGGCGCATCGCGAAGTGGGCCTTGGAATTGATGCCACTGGATATCTCCTTCAAAGCCAGAACGTCTATAAAATCTCAAATCCTAGCTGCTGAATGGCCGAGTAGACCGAGCGTCAAGAAGATGTACCTAGGAAGGAGCTGCAATATTGGACCATGCATTTTGATGGGTCTAAACGAGTCACCGGCTTAGGAGCAGAAGTCGTCTTGATTTCCCCGACTGGGGAGAGGCTACGATATGTTCTTCATATACATTTTCCTGCCTCACACAATGTCGCCGAGTACAAAGCTTTACTTCATGGCCTACGATTTGTTGTGTCACTTAGCATACACGGATGGTTGTACGAGGAGATTTCCAGTTGGTGGTCAATCAAGTAATGAAGGATTGGTCTTGCTTAGATGATAATATGGCAGCCTATCGACAAGAAGTTCGCAAGCTGGAGGACAAGTTTGTTGGCCTGGAGTTATCTCATGTTTTAAGGCACAACAATGAGGCGGCAGACGAATTGGCACAGTTTGGGTCCAAGCGAGAAGCAGCCCCGACTGATGTTTTTGTAGAACACCTCTATGAACCGACTGTTGCTAAAAAATCAGTTGCCAATGACGAAGTTACAGACCAGGTCGCCATGCTCGACGCCGACTGGAGGACACCGTTCATCAATTTTCTGACTCGACAGGAGCTGCCCGAAGACCGAGACGATGCAGAGCGAATTCGACGTCGCAGTCGGAGTTACGTCATGGTTGATTCGGAGTTGTACAGGAGAAGCCCGTCGGGAGTTTTGTTAAGATGTGTTACGCCTGAGGAGGGACGACAATTGTTGCAGGACATTCACTCGGGAATTTGCGGCAGTCATGCTGCAGCACGTACTTTGGTGAACAAGGCTTACAGGCAATATTAAGTTTAAAACTCGCGAGGTCCAATTTGTAAGATCCCTTAGGATGGCATGTGGACCCAGGACTTATTAACAATATTTGAAAACCTCGGGGACTCTTAATGATATCAGTATTAGCACGTGCTAAAGGAGCTCGGGTTGATACCTGGAAACCCTAGGGACTTTTCTGCAAATTGACAGAGACTGACCTGTGGACCCATTGAGTTATATTTTGGAAATAAAATAGAAAAAGGTTAGATCAATATCTTTTCAATAGAAAAAATTAATCTGAACTTGTGAAATTCATATAAAATCAAATATAGCTCATTTTGAGGTGAAACCAACTCCAGTAGGTTCATAAAATTGTGAACTTTAATATGGTAGAATAAAACCTTATGCTCACAGTATGAGATTCATTTCTAAAATTACAAATAAGAAATAGCTAATATAAAGCTTGTAGAATTTGTAGGAAATTCATTTGTACTGCAATTGGAGTGAACCAAATTTCTATAGAATTACCAAAGTATGAACTTTAATTTAAAAATATAATACTTCATACTTTCTGTAACAGAAATAATATTAATAATCTATATTGTAAAATGACCACCACATATGCAAGTTAATTTCTAAAATCTATAAGAAATTCATTCTAGCTTTAAAAGAATATGAAACCGATTGCATTAATGTTAGAAAACAATCCCCTTCACTCCAGTAAGGTCAATTTAATCAATATTATATAATAAAAATGATTCACATCAATACATTAGTAACTACTACTATTTGTCAATGCAAATTTATGAAATTCATAACTCATGAATGAAAAGGGATAAATTAGGAATTCTTTCACCTAAATCCATCTTAGGTCAGGACCTAACCACTGTGCACCAAATCATGCATTTTAGAGCATTTTTGGTATCTTTTGCATGATTTGATATTTATATGCATATCGTGTTATTTGTATAGATATTTCGTATCGACGGTGAAAGAGTGATTTAGGTGATATTCACTTTACTCAAGATCAAGGCAAGTTTATTCCTCCCCTCTCCTTTGATCACATTGAAACCTATGATTTGGGAGATGAAATATGTTGTTTGCAAATATTTGATTAAAAGCAATATTTGAAACATAGAGAATGATAGCTATGACCTCATTGCTGCATGATCCACCTTGATATATTGTTACCCTTTATATTTGTAACCATAGGATGAAGTTGAATACTTCCTAGACGCTCATGGGAGTGTCTACATATGCTTTTATGTATGCCATTTGCTTAGCCATGCCTAGGACTATATAAACAATAAATATTATGACTTGGTAAATGGGGTTTTGATTATTTGTTTAATGCTGGTTTGAAAATGAAAATGTTAAGTATTTGTGAACTAAAGTGTGAGTAAAATGATTTTAGATTTGGGCGACAAGTGGTGTGCATATGGTGGTAGTTGTACACCGATAGGGGGAGTGTTCGCCTGAGTTAAATAAGGACTGAACTTCGTGTCACCAACTTGAGTATATCGTACATCCACATGTGCTATTATGGGGTAGCCTTAGCTAATTAAGTTGCTTAAGGTCTAACCATGCATATTGGTAGGCCGAAGTAGAATGAATTAGTCTGAGCGATGATTCATAGGAACTACCTATTTACCCCGCTGATTAAGGGGGTAGTTTAGGCGTCTAAGTCTGTCCAATTCAATGGTATAGTGCCTCGTGGGGGAACGGATGTGTTCGCTGCCACGGCGTTAGGTTAAGGTGTGGGCCCGCCACCTAACGGTTCTGGGTCATGCCCAGGATGGATTCACACTTGCCATCGCTGATGCAAGGTTAGGCGTTAAGTAATGTAAAGGCTACGTTATGACCTCTAGACCACATTCAACATGAAGAGTGTGGTAATGCTTTGCAAACACGAAACAAACTAGAGTGTTCATATCATGTGGGTAAAGCTGTACAAACTCTGCAGAGTTCTCTAAAACTAATCGATTAGCCGTGCTCACGGTCATGAGCGACTTGGTGAAGTGTCATGAGTATAGACTTTAATTTTGTTTTATATTTTCAATTGATGCTTTATGAACTATGGATTTGGAATGGTATCTTGGGTTGTGTTATGATGATTTTGTTATGTTGATGATGAATGTGTGACTTGATGCCGGGTGGGCAGTCAAGTGTTTTATTACGATGAGATTATGACTTGTTGCCGGTAGGGGTAACAAGAGTATGTTTTTGATGATGATATATTAAACGTTATGAACTATTTATGTTAGTATTTTGGTTAATTGAATCATCAACTCTTTTGAAAAGAATTGTGAACCAAAACTTGCTTTACGCTACAACGAGCTACTTATATAGCCTTTCTTTGATTATATGCCTTGCATGTAGTATGTTAGGATTGTCCTGAGCTTGCCGGTACATTAACTTGTTTAATGTACTGACTCTTGTTATACTGGAATATCCATTTTGCAGGTTGTGTGCTTAGACTTCTGAGTGATTCGGGGAAACCGTTGCTTCTTCTAGGACCGGATCTAAAAGGGATTTCTTCCTTGTCGGATGCTTGTGGTTTTGGGTAGCCAAGCTTCCGCGGATCAGTAATTATCAGGCCGTTCGGCCTATCTATTTAAATATAAATGTAGAGTAAAGTTGTTTATGTTTACTCCCTATTATTCTGATTTTCATCGCTTAGATGAAAGTGTGGAACTAGAGCTTTTCCTGGGATCTAGTTCTGCACCGTTATGAGTTTAGAGCATTTGGGATGTCGTAGAGCTTTAGTGATTTTCGTCAAGTCTCCTGAGATGTGTAACACATCTGGTCGCCATCTTCGTGTGGTTTGACGGGCATGTCTCAGGCTGAAGTTGACTGGCATGCTAAAGTCCCAGCAATATCTCCTATGCTCTCTACTCGGCGCTTCAGGTTTTATACTATGTATGTTATTTGACTTCATAGGGGAGCGATGAGGTTGGATGGTTATTGTTTTACTCGATTATTACTAGACCCCATCCAACTAAACAATTCACACTATCACTTCAGATAACTTACATAATATTTAACCGGGGGTGCCCGACATATTCCTTGATATCGTCCAGCGCTTTCTGTTGCTTATCACCCCATACGAACTCCTGATCGTCCTTTATCTTCAACAATGGGGTGAATGGCTCTATCCTACCTGATAGGTTTGATATAAAGCGCCAGACAAAGTTGATCTTCCCGAGCAGAGATTGTAACTTGGTCTTGTTTGTTGGAGGCTTGATATTTTTAATGGCATCAATGTTCTTCTGTGTAATTTCAATTCCCCTCTCATGGACCAAGAAACCCAGAAACTGACCGGCCGATACACCAAAGGCACATTTGTAAGGGTTCATCTTTAAGCCATACTTCCTTGCTCTTTCTAGTACCTTGCGAAAATCGGCCAACTGCATATCGTACTCTTTGGACTTCACGACGACGTCATCGATGTAGACCTCAATCAGCGAGCCGATAAGATCATGAAAAATGTAATTCATAGCTCTCTGATAAGTAGCTCCAGCGTTTTTCAAACCGAAGGTCATGACAACCCACTCGTATAGGCCGATTGCCCCCGGACACCTGAAGGCTGTTTTGTGAATATCTTCTTCGGCCATGAAAATCTGGTAGTAGCCTGCGTTCCCATCCAAGAAACTAATAATTTTATGTCCAGACGTGGCATCTACCAGCAGATCGGCCAACGGCATAGGGTACTCATCTTTTGGCATTGCTTTATTCAACTCTCTGAAATCGATACACACCCTAAGCTTGCCGTTTTTCTTCAACACTGGAACTATGTTGGAGACCCACTCCGCATATCGGCAGGGTCTTATAAAGTTGGCATCGTAAAGTCTTGTGATCTCTGCCTTAATAGCTTCATGCATATCGGCCTTAAATCTCTTAGGAGCTTGCTTAAATGGCTGATAGCCTGGTTTGATAGGTAACCGATGTTCTACGATCGATCGGCTTAATCCTGGCATCTCATGATACTCTCATGCAAAACAATCCATGAATTCTTTCAAAAGATTTATCAAATTATGTTTATATTCTCTTGGCAGGTTAGCACTTACATACGTCGGTGTTGGCGCAGAATTTAGACCCGCCTCACAACAAAAGACGGGCTCTACGTTTCCACGACGGCCTAGGAGATCTGCTTAACTCTAGTGCAGGTCCAAATTGGCTTGCCTAGTCGTGTGTAGAGCGTGCCAGTTGATTTGATCTGCAATCAACAAGAAACAAGTAAACCATGTCAGAAAACAATGGTCGATCAGCCGATAGGCCGATGTCACATTGTTATAGCCCAGCCGATAGGGCAAAGCTGTATCGGCTTACTCAATATAATAAGTAAATTGAAAAGATCTAATCTCATCGGCCATTGTTAACATGCGTATAACAAATTAATGGAATCGGCCAATGAGGGTTTCACGAGGATAACTACACTAGCTATTACTCCAGTGTAAACTTATACAAGCCAATCGGCTAATATAAATACACCAACCACAAAGAAGTCTTTAAGAACACTCTGCGACCGATATGTTTGTATTCATCGATCCACATGTATAAGTGGCAAACACATGCAAAAACATAAATAATCACATGCATTAGATAAGACTGGTTGAAACCCCGGCGCTATCCTTAATTACAACCGAAAGCAGGCTTCGTGTTAGATCTCGAAACAGGACTAAGGTCGATAGCAACTCAAAGTGCAAATCGAGACTTAACGCAAAGAAAATCAAGCCGTCGATTGCTTTTGGGGATGGTAAATGCCTTAGATAATCTAAACGAGCAAACTGATTCAACCATCGTCGGCAATAAACCCTAAAACGAGTTAACCGTTGATAAGACAGAATCAGAAAACCACATCAAGATTAGCTAACACACGATAAACGACGATCACATCATCAGGGCTTAACATGTCTAAAGCGACACGCTAGCCCCGACGATGTAAATCGTCGGGTACGAGTTCTTACCTTGCACTTGAGAAGCAAGAACTCGTCAGGAGTCAACCTCTTGCGAGGGTTGGCGATGCGCCGAAAGTAGATTAGTTTGATTGTATGATTGATTGAGAGAGATTCTATGAACAAACTATCGGGATATTTATACCCGAGGTTACAACAGAACCCTTGTAGGGCACGATCTTATCTACAACTAACAAACAAGCCTTTACGGTAGACTTTAGCCACAGATCAGATCTAAACTACTTAATTTACAAGATACAATTGCCTAAAACCAAGCTTTATCTCTATTTAGCAACTTCCTTAAAGCTTATCTCGAGCCCAGACCAAGCCCACGTTGACACTGTCAACTCACAACCCGTATCGGCCCACATTAACACCGAATCCGTATCGGCCGATACGCTCTTTATGACAACACCTCCACAGTCCGATACAGTTACCCGGTCCGATACGAAGCCTGGTCTGACTCCAACTCAATCCTTCTTCTCTGCTTCGGTTTCCTCTTTCACTTCCAAGTCGATTACCAAAATTCGTCGTTAACACATGCCCCCCAATTCCGCTTCATTATATAATGTGGCGGAATTAGCTCCGAGGAACTCATCGACTTCTTTGCTAGGTCTTGTCTGAAAACCGCGCAGATCCAGATTCGAATCCTTCCGCCGCCGATTCAACAAACCCTTCGCGTTCCTCAACTCCGGCGACCCCTCGGTGTCCCGTCAACATCGACCCCCTTCACAGCGACCCCTTCAACGACAACGATGGCCTCCGCTCCGTTCTATGCCTCCGAGATCCCTGCGGTAACTTCATTCAAACCCGCATTATCGCTTTCTCCGCCGACTTCTCCAAGTTAGGGTTTTTACTCTCTGCCCCCCGGGTCTTATATTTTCATCGTCATTCTCACGATCTAGGTCTTCAAAAACCAAATCTTGATCCCCACCGACGACAAATCCCATCGCTTTCTGCTAGGCCCCTGTTGATGTAAAAAACTCACACTGGCCTGGGAGATCTGCTTAACTCCAGTGCAGGTCCAAATATTTCTTTCGGGTTCTAGGCGTGCCAATTGGTTTGATCCTGCAACCAATAAGAAACAAAGAAAACGCAGTTAAATCCACCAATGATAGCCGATCGGCTGGCTTGCCGATGACATATCATTGAGCATTGAACCGATGCAAGATGCATTAAATCGGCTATAACAGATAAAGCAAGATAAAGCTAAATCCACTCAATCGGCTGTAGATATCAACAAAATATAATCTAAGTCTCAGAATATATTTAAACCAAGTGATTGGGATAGATCGGATAGGGCACCGAGACAGTATAAATCACTTATGTCTAAATATATTATAAAACATAGATTATACATATTCATAGCATAGCCGATTGGGTAGATCTAACACGTATCGGCTAGTACTCCAATACTACTTTATACAGAGATATTATCATGAGCAAAATATATCAAACAACTTGTCAAACTAGTGTTAAGATGATCCTAACCAGATTTGACAACAAGCTCAACATATTTTACTAAGTTAATATCTCGATATAAAGGGCAGATTTAATATATCAAGATAACAAGATAATTAAACCAGGTAAGATCGGCTGAAACCCCGACGCTATCTCTATTAGCAATCATAGACAGGCTAGAAACTATGGTTCTAAACATGATTTAGTAGGTCAAACCTAACTGATGCAGCACCAAATATGTAAAGAAACATAACGTCTAGATGATCAAGTCGATGAAAACCTTTTTGAGATGGTAGATATATTATATAATCTAGATCAACAGCGATATATAACCCTATCGGTTGCTTTTCTGTGAAACAGACATCAACCGATCTAAGTTATATATTGATATCAATTCAGATTATACAATATATATGATAACTCGACGATTCACACAAACAGGATCAGAGTGTCATAAAGATGGAAGCACTAATCCCGAGAGCGCAAGCCGCCATAACAAGTTTTACCTCTTGTCGGAGATCGAAGCCGATGCAGCCCAACTCGAAAGCAAGAACTCGTCGAAAACAGTAAAAGAGTAAAGGTGGTGATGCGCCGAAATTGTTGTATTGATTCATCCTTTTCTTTACACGAACCTGGGTTTAATTTATACCCAGAATTACACAATATGTCCTTATCGGACACGACTCTTATCTCTATTACAACTCATATTGAAGACAATTCCCTTCTTCGGACCCAGTCCGTATGTGGGAATCCTTATGAAGCTCACCAACCGAACCCGACAAAGACTCTGTTATCCTCTCGTCGGAATCGGCTACATCGGCTATCCTTGTCCGACTCTGTCTCAGCCGATGGTCACGATAGCCGACTCGGTCACCAGCCGATACACACCGTAGCCGATTCGGTCACCAACCGATTCTTGCTCTGTTTTGGTAACCGCCAGCTTCCTCCAAATCTGCTTCGATTTTATCTTCAAATCCAATACTTGATTTACCAAATTTGGTCGTTAACACATGCCCCCCAAGTCCGCGATATTTGGAATGTTGCGGATTTGCTCGAATCCTCTCCGAATCGATCTAGGGTTCTGTTTCCATTTCAACCGTTATCACACACCTTCTTTAAATAGCAACCACCGCTTGGAGGTTTTCACGCCGTTACTCCCATTTTCACCGCCTCAACCGTAATCGCCTCCAATTCTTGCAATAGCCTCATCGGATTCTCCGGTGACCACATAGGCGATTCTCTCGTCAGCAACAACTCATCTCCGACGATGTCATCTTCCGCAGCTCCTTCAAGCGCTCCGGTCATCGAGTTCCCTGAGGTAACCCCATCAGCCGAATCCCATCTCTACTCATAGATTAGTTTTCCTTCGCAATTTATTTCTTCTCCCCTTCCTTTCCTGTAGCATATCTCCCACCAAGTTGCAATCCCAAGCCTGGTTCATCCCAATCGGTACTTCTTGGGCCCAATCGGCAACAAAGACCCCATAGAAATCATCAATGCCGAGACAAACAGGATCCCCTTTAAGTTAACCAACCCTAATTTGAACCATTGGAGCAACACTTTTAAATCCTGGCCATCGGCTGTCAAGACTTGGTCTGAATGGTATAAGAGGATGTCAGCTAGCAAACAAACTCATTGGGAAGAAATCGGCATCGCTCAGTGCTTAGCCCTAACCATAGCCGATTTAGCCAAAGATGAACCCATGCTATCGGCTGCCAGCTATTTTTGGTCCAACACCTTGAATGCCTTCCTCTTCAACCAAGGGCCAATGACCCCAACTCTTCTGGACATCACCATGATAACCGGGCTAGACATCACCTCATCGGCTAACCCTATCAGCTTGAACAGCAAAAACCAATTTACTTTCAAAACCAGAAGCATTGGAGGCTGGAGTGGATTCATCTCTCTGAATATGGGATCTGGCCCTGTCACTCCTAAAGAACACGCAGCCTTTCTCTTGATGTGGCTGGAAAAGTTTCTGTTTTGTGGTTCAAGCTGCGGTCCAACCACCAACTGGCAACATATAGCCGAAGCTCTAGTCAACAAAAAGCAATTCCCACTAGGCAAATACCTCCTAGGTTATTTATATCAGATGTTGAGCAATGCATCGGCTAAGCTTGCTACCAACTCAGTAATCGGCACAGGTGGACCTTGGTGGCTACTGCAGTTATGGCTTAATCTGCATACAATCAAAATTGCCCAGAGACCAGCCTTGCCCGAAGCTGATTTTCCTTTGGTTGAGCCGACCAAAGATGACGACGGAGATGAAGTTACAACCAGAAGATGTATGTCGTTTGGAG
This sequence comes from Oryza officinalis, assembly GCA_008326285.1. Taxonomy (NCBI): domain Eukaryota; kingdom Viridiplantae; phylum Streptophyta; class Magnoliopsida; order Poales; family Poaceae; genus Oryza; species Oryza officinalis. Next base: position 24,089,591 of record BDMV01000012.1, on the reverse strand, counting down.
AGGCAGCATCTTCATATCCCGGATCAGAATTATCAGCTGAACTCTTCATCGACTGGTTCGGCAACTTTTATGATGGATTTCCAAAAGATTCTAGAAATTGGTTTGCATATGAATTCTCTGCAGATTTTGAATTGCCAGCTGATTTTAGATTTGATGAAATAAACTCTGAAAAATTTGAGAAATCCAGAGAAGTTTTTACAACAACTATCACCCCCTGTATCCTTCCTGTTGGCATCCATCAAGGCAGGAACATCCAGATATCTTATGAATTCTACCACCCTATGAGCGCTGCCAGACAATTGGGAATGGGACAGATGCCAATTGGCTTGTTCTTCTCAAGAAAAATCCAAGCCAGAGGAGAAATCTCATCGGCTCTGATGATGGATAGGCTATTGAGCATAGAAGGACCTCCCCTTGGAAGTTTGGAAAACATTGAGTTGGCTATGCTAAGGAGCTCCACTTTTGATCAATGGTGGATTGAATGGAAGAAACATCTTTTTCACCAATCGGCTTTCATGTATCTGACTGACATCATTCCAGACATTCCACAGGTAAACATACTTCTTTTATTGATAGCCGATTTCCTTTAGAAAATAGCTTAACTCCTTTTCTTCTTGTATTCGCAGACCACAGAGTCTTCTCCTCCTCATATCAGCAACAACGGAGCCATTATTAATTATGCTGCCGGAATCCTCCCCAATGGTGGTGGATTAGCCCCTTCAATCATCGGCTACAATGCTCCCAAAACATCTTCCCTACTCCAAGGGCAAACACGTGAGCCGATTCCCTCTGAAGCTGGCAAGAGGAAAAGGATCAAGTCATCGGCTATCGCTCCACCGGCTACAAAGAAGAAAGCCACCAAAAAGCAGAAAAACTATGATCCAGATGAAGAAGATATAGAAAAAGCCATCGATGAAGCAGCTGCCGAGCTGAGTGAAACAGTAGAAGAAACTCCAACAATCAGTATCCCTATTCCTTAGCAAACTCCACCAACGCCGATCCACAAGACATATCAACCTCGGGTATGTACTTTGTACTCTTAGTCCTTTCATAACTTTCTTTGCCGATCTCAGCGTTAACCCTTCTTTTGTAGAAAAAGAAATCGGCTGCCAAAAAGAAACCTGCACCGCCTCCATCGGTAACACTTCCTTCAAAATTTGTTTAAACCTTATTTCATCAAGTATTAACTCATTTTATATTTCAGCCGATCCGCTCTCCAACTCCTATTCATCATGATTCAAGTGAACATACTCCATCGGCTAGAGACAGTCACCATATTGAAGACCAGCCGATTCCTCCTATTCCTGTAAGTATTTGTATCAAAAATATAAATCGGCCATTAATATTCTATTGACTAACAATCCTGTCTCTTTCAGGCCTTAGCCGACATGTTCTCTTTTGACATTAGGCAATTCATGGATGAAGAGGAAGAAACATCCAGCAAGGCTATTGCTCCTATAGCCGATGACTTAAAAGCTACCCTCAAGGATATTGCTCATCGGCTTGAAGGTTCCCTTGATGCTTTGGTTGTCAACTGTGGATCAATTAGAGCAAGATTTGAAGACATTCAAGATCAGATCCCAGACGATGCAGCCGAAATCATCTCTCCAGCAGTTTTCCTTGAACAATATCGTCACAAGCTGGAAAGAGCAAGACAGAGGATAGCCGATAGGCGAGAGCGAAAAGATCTTGAGACAACCATCCATGCCAATCGGCAATCCATAAACGAGGAAAAAGCCAAACTTGATCAAATGATATCTGGGCCAAGTTCTATCCAAAGCAATATAGATCAGCTAAAGAATAAGAAGATTGAACTACTGGCTGAATTAGAAGCCTGCAACGCTGAGTTATCACTGGAAGAACAGAAGCTTGCCGATTTACCAAGAGCCATTGAAGAACAAAAATCCAAGCTGAAGTCCTCGATCAGACACTTAGCCGATCTAAATAAATCCATGAAAGTCATCCCAGGAAGTGATGCAGCCGATGCCCAAGCCATAGAAGAAATAGAACAAATTAGGCAAAGGGCCATATCGGCTATCCAAAAACTTGTAACATGAATCCGCCGATGATAATATAAACTCCATACTTGTATTTTTGCTTTGAAATTTTGAAATTTTGAAATTTTTTGTATGTATATGCCCCCTAATTTTGTCATGGAGAACGAAACATCACAAAATTACAATCGGCTAAGAAAAAATAACCATGAAACAACCGATTATACTAAAAAGAATTGTGCTAAGGGCGATATAACTTATATCGGCCATCTAAAGGCGATGTCAATACATCGGCTACCATGTATCGGAAAGACACAGCCGAATCATGAATTAATCCAAACACTTGGGTAATACTTTTTCAAATATTTTCCATTAAGAGCTCTTCCAAATATTTCTCCATCAAGTCCTTGTAACATGTAAGCTCCTTTAGAGACAGATTTGTAAATCCGAAAAGGTCCTTCCCAATTTGGTGACCACTTGCCGAACTTATTATCACGAGTTCCAATCGGCAGAATCAATTTCCAAACCAATTCTCCCTCCTCAAAAGATTTCGGTACCACCTTCTTATTATAATGTCACGCAACACGCTCCTTATCTTTTGTTATCTTCTGTAAAGCATACATTTTGGATTGAACCAAGTCTTCTGACTCATCGACCATAAGATTATGATAGTCATCGGCTGTCAATTCATCTTGTAAATCAATCCTCCTTGAGCCGATGACATGCTCCCATGGCAAAACTGCTTCATGCCCATAGACTAACTTATATGGAGGAACTTGAATTGACCCATGACAAGCCATCCGATAAGACCATAATGCCTCAGCCAATCGGTTATGCCATTGCTTTGGAAAATTGGCAATCTTTCTCTTAATTAACTTAATCAAGCTTTTGTTAGACGCTTCTGCCTGCCCATTAGCTTGCGCATAATATGGTGAAGAATTCAACAATCTGATTCCCATACTCTCCATAGATTGAACAAACTCATCTGACACAAAAATAGATCCTTCATCAGTTGTAATTGTTTGTGGAAGACCAAATCGGTATATAATATGCTCTTTAACGAACTGGATTGCATCCCCAGAATCAACTTTTTTCAATGGAACTGCTTCCACCCACTTTGTAAAATAATCGGTTGCCACCAATATATACTTATGTCCTTTACTCGATGGTGGATTGATCTGGCCGATCATATCAATTCCCCAGCCTCTGAATGGCCATGGCTTGATTATTGGATTCATAGCTGATGCTGGTGCTCTCTGAATTGATCCAAATTGCTGGCAATCTCGACATCCCTTGTAATATCTAAAGCAATCCTCCAACATTGTCGGCCAAAAATACCCAACTCTTCGAAGCAACCACTTCATTTTATGAGCCGATTGATGAGTACCACAAATACCTTCATGAACTTCTCCCATCACAACTTTGGCTTGATCAGCACTTAGACATTTGAGCAACACCCCATCAATCGTCCGATAATACAATTCATCATCTAACAAGACATATCTCAAAGCCTTATACCTCAATTTTCTTGAAACCGATTGAGAAGGATTCTTCAAATAATGAAACACATCATACCTCCAATCATCGGCTGCAATTGTAACAATCCCCATCTGAACATCTGTCACCATCGGCTTGTATCCCGATGCCCCCTGAGCCAAAGCATTAGCCTCTAAATTCTGCTCCCGAGGAACATATCTCAACGTCACCAGCCGAAACTCATCTATTAATGCCCGACACTTTTCATAATAAGCCATCAATACATCACTCTTGCATTCATATTCTCCGGCCAGTTGACTAATTACCAACAATGAATCACCCATGACTTCAATAGCATCGGCTTCAAACTCCTTCAAAAGTTGCAAACCTTTGAGAACTGCCTCATACTCAGCTTGATTATTTGTAGCATATGGCTTGATGGTAAAAGCAAATTCAAAACTTGCCCCTCTTGGTGATATGATAACCAAACCGATGCCACAACCATGAGTACAAACTGATCCATCAAAAAATAACGTCCAAGGTGCAATATCCACTGAGCCGATCAAATCATCACGATGTTCTACGATAAAATCGGCTATAGCTTGCCCCTTAATAGCTTTAGGTGACTCATACTTGAGATCGAATTCTGTTAAGGCATAAATCCACTTTCCAACCCTTCCTTTCAATACTGGAGCCGATAGCATATATTTGACCACATCGGCTTTGCAAATTATAGTACATTCATTGGATAACAAATAATGCCTCAACTTTGTACATGAAAAATACAAGCATAAGCACAACTTCTCCACCGAAGAATACCTGGTCTCTGCATCCAAAAGTCTTCTGCTTAAATAAAAGATTACCCTCTCTTTACCTTCGAACTCCTGGATTAAGATCGAGCCGATTGACCTCTCATCGGCTGACAAGTATAATTTGAAAGGCACCCCTTTCTGTGAAGAAACTAAAACTGGAGGAAAACTTAAATATTTCTTAATATTATCCAAAGCCTTCTGTTGCTCTGCCCCCCATGTAAATTCCTGATCGGCTTTAAGTCTGAGTAAAGGTGTGAAAGGCTCTAATCTCCCAGACAAATTAGAAATAAATCTTCTGATAAAATTTATCTTGCCGATCAAAGATTGCAACTTTTTCTTGTCTTCTGGAGGTTGAATTTTCTGTATTGCACTAATACTCCTTTGTGGCACTTCAATACCCCTCTCGTGTACAAGAAAACCCAAAAATTGTCCAGCCGATACACCAAAAGCACATTTAGTAGGATTCATCTTTAAGCCATATTTCCTTGTTCTCTCAAATACTTTTCTTAGATCGACTATATGATCAATAATCTCCTTGGATTTCACTACCACATCATCAATATAAATCTCAACCAACAAACCGATCAGATCATGAAAAATATAATTCATGGCTCTTTGATATGTAGCTCCAGCACTTTTCAATCTAAAAGTCATCACAACCCACTCATACAAGCCGATTGCACCAGGACACCTAAAAGCAGTCTTATGAATGTCTTCTTCTGCCATTAAAATTTGATTATATCCAGCATTGCCATCCATAAAACTTATAATTTTATGTCCTGAAGCAGCATCTACCAATTGATCAGCAATCGGCATTGGGTATTCATCCTTAGGAGTAGCCTTATTTAAATCCCTGAAGTCGATGCAAACCCTAAGCTTGCCATTTTTCTTAATTACCGAAACTATATTAGAAACCCACTCAGCATATCGGCATGGACGAATAAAACCAGCATCATATAAACGAGTAATTTCAGCTTTAATCGCATCATACATATCGGCTTTACATCTCCTAGGTGGTTGCTTATATGGCCGATATCCTGGTTTGATAGGAAGCCGATGTTCAACAATCGATCGGCTAAGTCCTGGCATCTCAGAATACTCCCAAGCAAAGCAATCGCTGTATTCTTTCAAAAGCCTTAATAATGTAAGTTTGAATTCAGATGATAGATTCTTGCTGATAAATGTCGGCCTAGGCTTATCTCCTGACCCAATGTCAACTTCTTCCAAATCATCGGCCGACATAAAACCCTGACCAAGCTTACCATCAAGATCATCTACAGCATCTTTAGTATAGAAATCGAAACCCTCCACAACACCCTCAAAGTAACAACTGGGGTTCTCCATCTCCAATTGGCTGTATACCACAATCAGACACTTTTAGATAATCTCCTTGCCAGATTTTTCCTGATAAACAATCAATTCCATCCATCTCCCAAACAGATAAATTGGCATTAGCAACATGTACTGACCTGTTGGCTGGAACAACCTCTATCTGGTCACCTTGCCATTGGATTAAGCTCTGATGCATGGTTGAAGGAATACAACAATTAGCATGAATCCAATCCCTTCCAAGCAGTAAGCTATATGAACCTTTCCCATCAATGACAAAAAATGTAGTAGGAATAGTCTTGCTGCCGATTGTCAATTCTACATTATGAACTCCTTTGGTCTCTGAAGGATTGCCACCAAAATCATTAAGAACCATATTAGTTTTGATGAGGTCATCTGAACTCCTTCCCAATTTCTTAAACGTTGCATATGGCATTAAATTCACTGCAGCCCCACCATCAACTAACATCTTGGATATCGGCTTTCCGTTAACAAATCCTTTGACATACAATGGCTTGAGGTGCCGATTCTCTGTTCCCTCGGGTTTCTCAAAAACAGCCTGTTCTGGTGACAATATCAATCTAGCACAAGATTCTTCCATGATATCTGCATTGTCTTGATTAGCCTCGAACTCCGCGGGTAGCACAAATACCATGTTGACCGATGAAGAAGCAATGGCCTTTCCTTTAATTACCCTTCTCGCTTCATCGGTTTCACTCTCATCGGCTGGTATTATTTTACTCTTAACACGTCATTCCTGTTTTGTTTTTGTTCTCTTCAGCCGATGATCGATTTCTTGTTCAACTTCAAGAAATTGTTCCCTGCTCCTCATCCTCTGAACCCTTCTCTTCTGACTTTTAGAAAAAATCCCAGAAGGACACCATTGAGCTCTCGAAGTATCTTCAACATCCTCCTCCTGGAAATAATCTTGATGAATCGGGCCCAACCTCTGATGAACAGGCAACTTCCTTTGCATCAGCCGATCCTCTTTATAATGAAATCGGCTAAAACTCCCATTATAGTTTCCATCGGCATTAGCACAACCTGGGCAGTCTTCTATTGATGGTAACCTCATGCCTTTATTCCAACAAAATATGAAAAATTCGCAGTTCCAATGTAGATCAAAGCTATCATCATCCTCATAGTATTGCCTTTCTTGCCGATCATATCTCTTTTGATATTTATTAATCATACTCGTAGAGTCAAACTTATTGAGCCGATTGTCCCTTCTGTCGGCTGTCCTCCCACTTGTATGAACCATGTTGATAGGAAAAGGATTACCATCAATCTTCATCGGCTTCTTGGAGTCATCAAATTTTATCCTGCCTTGCTCAATGGCCACCTGGATCTGTTGCCGAAATACTTTACATTCATTAGTACTATGAGACCCTGTATTGTGCCACTTGTAGTATTTCCTCCTCCCTAATTCCTCAGCCGATGGAATCACATGACCAGCAGGCAGCTGAATTTGTTTCTCCCGAAGCAAAAGATCAAAAATTTTGTCAGCTTTATTGACATCAAAATCATACTTCTCCTCTTTTCCAGAGCTCTTAACCCATTGACATGGAATCACCTTCTTGCTCCTTGCCCATTCGGCTGCTGCTACCTCAGGAACATCCTCTTCCTCAGAATCAGAAACATAAGAATTAATGAAGTTCACCTTTTTGAATGCTCTATTGGCCTCTTGAAATCTTTGTTCGTGTGTTGTTATCTTCTGGGCCAAATGAGCCAAACTATCAAAGTCTTGAGCCGAAAACCTCTTTTTGATTGGTGTTAACAAACCTTGGAAGGCTAAATCGGCTAACTGAGAATCTGTCAACGCCAAGCTGTAACATCTGTTTCTGATTTCCCTAAACCTCTGAATATAATCTTGGACAGACTCTTCTCGTTTTTGCCTAATGTTTGTCAAATCAGATAGTTTCATCTCATGAACTCCACTGTAGAAATATTTGTGAAACTGTTTTTCCAGATCGGCCCAACTGTGAAAAAAATTATAAGGTAAAGACGAAAACCATGTGAAAGCCGATCCAGACAGAGACAAAGGGAATAGCCTGACTCTTAAAGCGTCAGTAGCCGATGCATCACCACATTGAGCTAAAAATCGGCTAACATGCTCATAAGTTGATACATTATCTTGTCCTGAGAACTTTGAAAAGTCTGGGACCTTGTATCGGCTTGGTAATGGCACTCTTTCAAAATACTCTGGATATGGATGCCGATACATATTGTCACCATCCCTTGGTTTTAATCCAAACTGTTCTCTCATTACATCGGCTATCATATCGGCCCAAGGTTTTTGCCGAGCTCCATCTTGATGCTGTGGCTGTATCGGCTCCTCTTGATAATACTGCGGTTGATGATATGGTTGAGGAGACGTTCTCTGCCGATATTGCACCTGTGGTGAGTGAGGTTGATATTGATAATTAAGATTGCCACTTGTGTGGGTCTGAGGGATTCGTGGAGCACTAAAATCTTGTTGATTAGGAACAAATTGAGTAGTGGCAGCTTGTTGCTGGAAGGTTGGCACTTGCTGTCTTGCTGGTGTATGCAGGATCGGCTGAGCAACTGGCTGATTGGGATTGAACATAGTTGCAACTTGCTCAGCTGATATTTGAGGTATGTTTTGCCCTACATGCTGAGGTTGTTGTCGGACCAGTACATGAGGATTAAACTCTACTTGCTTCTGTACCGACGCTGGTATCTCTTGTTGAACTGTAGCCGATGTTGATGCCATCGGCTGTCCTGGGGCTATATTTGTGGCAGGTTTTGGCTGGCTGGTCATAAGCGGCCTATATTGCGGGAAGACCCCATCTGGTAAGAAAATTGGTCCTTTGGCTTGGTGTTCAGCAATAGTACCATCAACCACAGACTTGATCATATTTGTTAAAGTGTTGACAAGCACTCCTGACTGGTTGATCAAAGCATGATGCACAGCATAGTCAATCCGATCTTGCAAATTCCTGGGTTCTTCAGGAGATTCCTCTTGCTTAACCCCTTTTTCCTTCCCGGAACTTGACTCTGGCTCTTCATTGTTGGGCAAAGCTACTTTGTATCTCTGAACCACCGTTCCCGATCTAGTTTGGACAAAAGAATGTAAGTACTGGTTTTGAAGCTTGTTCATTATATCCTCCAGCTCTGCCTTTTGTTCCGACGTCAACCTGTCCACTGTCAATGGAATAATATTCTCTGGGTCAACGTCAGTTGTCTTGAAGTCTACCATGATGAAAATTCTTCGTGTCCCACTGGGCGTGTCAAAAGCGTGTTGATGTAAAAAACTCACACTGGCCTGGGAGATCTGCTTAACTCCAGTGCAGGTCCAAATATTTCTTTCGGGTTCTAGGCGTGCCAATTGGTTTGATCCTGCAACCAATAAGAAACAAAGAAAACGCAGTTAAATCCACCAATGATAGCCGATCGGCTGGCTTGCCGATGACATATCATTGAGCATTGAGCCGATGCAAGATGCATTAAATCGGCTATAACAGATAAAGCAAGATAAAGCTAAATCCACTCAATCGGCTGTAGATATCAACAAAATATAATCTAAGTCTCAGAATATATTTAAACCAAGTGATTGGGATAGATCGGATAGGGCACCGAGACAGTATAAATCACTTATGTCTAAATATATTATAAAACATAGATTATACATATTCATAGCATAGCCGATTGGGTAGATCTAACACGTATCGGCTAGTACTCCAATACTACTTTATACAGAGATATTATCATGAGCAAAATATATCAAACAACTTGTCAAACTAGTGTTAAGATGATCCTAACCAGATTTGACAACAAGCTCAATATATTTTACTAAGTTAATATCTCGATATAAAGGGCAGATTTAATATATCAAGATAACAAGATAATTAAACCAGGTAAGATCGGCTGAAACCCCGACGCTATCTCTATTAGCAATCATAGACAGGCTAGAAACTATGGTTCTAAACATGATTTAGTAGGTCAAACCTAACTGATGCAGCACCAAATATGTAAAGAAACATAACGTCTAGATGATCAAGTCGATGAAAACCTTTTCGAGATGGTAGATATATTATATAATCTAGATCAACAGCGATATATAACCCTATCGGTTGCTTTTCTGTGAAACAGACATCAACCGATCTAAGTTATATATTGATATCAATTCAGATTATACAATATATATGATAACTCGACGATTCACACAAACAGGATCAGAGTGTCATAAAGATGGAAGCACTAATCCCGAGAGCGCAAGCCGCCATAACAAGTTTTACCTCTTGTCAGAGATCGAAGCCGATGCAGCCCAACTCGAAAGCAAGAACTCGTCGAAAACAGTGAAAGAGTAAAGGTGGCGATGCGCCGAAATTGTTGTATTGATTCGTCCTTTTCTTTACACGAACCTGGGTTTAATTTATACCCAGAATTACACAATATGTCCTTATCGGACACGACTCTTATCTCTATTACAACTCATATTGAAGACAATTCCCTAATACAAACTCTAACCGACAGTATCTATTAGGAAACTAACATTATACCCTAAGTAATAGATACAATTCCCTTCTTCGGACCCAGTCCGTATGTGGGAATCCTTATGAAGCTCACCAACCGAACCTGACAAAGACTCTGTTATCCTCTCGTCGGAATTGGCTACATCGGCTATCCTTGTCCGACTCTGTCTCAGCCGATGGTCACGATAGCCGACTCGGTCACCAGCCGATACACACCATAGCCGATTCGGTCACCAACTGATTCTTGCTCTGTTTTGGTAACCGCCAGCTTCCTCCAAATCCGCTTCGATTCTATCTTCAAATCCAATACTTGATTTACCAAATTTGGTCGTTAACAGCCCCATGGGTGATCACGACCCAACTTGGCTAATCAATGCCGAGACGGACAGAATCCCCTTTAGGCAAGCCAAGACCATTGTTTCTTCCTGGAAACATACCTTCAGGTCCTGGCCATCGAAGCTTAATGGATACAGAACCTGGCATAAGAGGATTGCTGCTGCCAAACAAGTCCACTGGGATGAGATTGGGATCGGCCAATGCATCACTTTGTCCCTGGCCGATACCAAGAAGAATGAGCCACTCATGTCGGCTGCAAGCTACTTCTGGTCTAGTACCTTGAACGCCTTCATGTTCAAGCAAGGTCCGATGACCCCAACGCTGATCGATATCAAGATACTGACAGGATTGGATATTGACTCCGAGATCAACCCCTTCAACCACCTGATACATAGCAGTCACAAGTTAAAGACCAAGAAAATTGGAGGCTGGTCCGGATACATCTCTGAACACATGGAATAGGGATCGGTCTCAGAACGAGAACATATAGCCTTCCTGACACTGTGGTTGGAGAGATTTGTCTTCTGCGGATCGACTTGCGGCCCTACTACGAACTGTCAACACTTGGCTCAGGCTTTGGTCGACAAGAAACAAATCCCTTTAGGCCGATACCTCCTGGGAGCTGTCTATCGGTTGCTCCATATCTCCACACAGGACCTGATGCTAAAACAGACTGTAGCTCATGGAGGACCATGGTGGTTTGTTCAACTCTGCCTCACCATTTATACCAACACCATGGTCAATCGGCCTCCATTATCGAACTCCTGCTTCCCCTCAAAATATGCTGATCATGAAGACCCCAGGACCAGAAGGTGCATGTCCTATGGGGAAGCAGCTTCTGTCTACCCAGGCGCAGACCAATCGGCCGAAGACATGGCTACATGGTTCATTCGCTTGTTCACCGGCCCCCCATCAACCAGAATGGACATGTTTGTGTACACATCGGACCGAGATTTTGAGCTCCCTGACGATCTTCAGCTGAGTTTGATAAATGATGATTCAGAGTCTAGGGAATTATTCATGATCGGCCTCACTCCAACTGTCTCGGTAAGAGTTGATTTTTGCATTATCTTGCTATTTACATAACCCTATTTACCAATTTCCTGCTTTTTCAGCCTAGGGCTCCATCACCTTCACCACATCGGCCAACCCCCTCGCCTACTGCGTCGACACAGCAAAGGGAGGCCGATGCAAGTACCACCGATGCTCCAACACAGGTAACTAAGATTACTCTGATCCTCTTTCTGTCGGCTCCTGTTTAACAAGACTGATCTTCACCCGTGTTGATATCTGCAGAACGTAGCCGATATGTTCTCCTTTGATATCAGCCAATTTCTTGATGATGAAGACAAGGAACTACCCAGCACAGCCAAGGCACCAATCTCTGATGACCTGAAGAGCCGGCTGACCGACATCGCTAATCGGCTAGACGCCTCGTTGGAGTGTTTGGTGGAAGATTGCGCCTCCATCAGAACCAGGGTACAAGAAATCCAAGACGAACTGCCCAAAGACCTGATGCAGATTCTAACGCCAGCCATCTTCTTGGAGCAATACCGATTTAAGCTCAACAAGGCAAAAGAAAGACTCGCAGAGCGACGAGAGCGTGAACAACTGGAATCGGCCCTATCCGCTAGCAAGGCTCAGGTTAACGCCGATAAGACCAAGTTGGACGAGCTAGCGGTGGAGCCGATTGTCTTGAAGCACAAACTTGAAGAGCTCCGTTGCCTCGAGGTAGAGCTGGAATCAAAGCTGGAATCGACACGTCGAGAAATCCAAGAAGTCGAAGCCGGAATAGCTGCATCACCTAAGGCCATAGAAGACCAGACGGCAAAGCTCAAGGCATCGGCCAAGTACCTTGCGACCCTAAGCAAATCACTGAAGCCGATACCAGGGTCGACGGCCGATGATGCCCAGGCTATAGAAGACATCGAGCAGATTTGCCGCAAAGCCATTGCCGCTATTGCAGACTTCATAGGGTGATGTAGCGTATTTTGTCCTCGTACTGTGTAAATACGAACTTTATCGGCCATGCAGCCGAATTTGATCCAAAAATTCCAGTCTGAATATTACTTCTGAAATCCTTTTTGCAAACAAATATCCCTTTACTGTAATCAATCTCATTGGCCAGAAAGCCGAATTTGATCTTACTTTGAAGAAGTCTAACTTGAAATTCGTCCTGCAAACAGATATCCCTTTATTATACATAACAAATTCCTTGAAAAATTCCTAGAAAAATTCCTTGAGAAAAATTCCGCACTTGTATATATATATGCCCCCCAAATTTTAGAAGATGAGGGCTCATGTTGTAAAATTTGAACTAAGGGCGATAGTATGTATCGGCCATCTAAAGACGATGCATAACACATCGGCTATAATCATAAATCGGCTGGAGGGCCGATCATGAGTCGATCCAGACACTGGGATAATATCTCTTTAAGTACTTGCCATTAAGAGCTCGTCCATAAATCTCGCCATCCAGCCCCTTGAGCAAATAAGCATTGTGAGGAACACAGTGATGAATTTGAAAAGGGCCCTCCCAATTAGGTGACCACTTGCCGAATTTATTATCTCTGGAACCAATCGGCATTATTAATTTCCAGACAAGATCTCCTTCCTCAAATGACTTGGCAACAACCTTTTTATTGTAATGACGAGCCACTCTATCTTTATCACGTTTGATCTTCTCTAAGGCCCATAATCGGACATACGCCAAGTCATCTAACTCATCAACCATAAGGTTATAGTACTCATCGGCTGTCAAGTCGTCTTGCAAAGCAATCCGCCTTGAGCCGATGTTGGTTTCCCACGGCAGCACAGCTTCATGTCCATAAACCAGCTGATATGGAGGCACTTGGATTGCACCATGGCAAGCCATCCGATACGCTCAAAGGGAATCGGCCAGCGTTGTATGCCATCGCCTCGGCTGTTCGTCGATTTTTCTCTTGATCAGCTTGATTAAAGTCTTATTAGAAGCCTCTGCCTACCCATTAGCTTGTGCGTAATACGGAGGAGAATTTAATAATTTAATGCCCATGCTGTCGGCAAACTGGACGAACTCATCGGACACGAAGATTGATCCCTGATCGGTGGTGATTGTCTGAGGTATCCCAAACCGATATATGATATATTCTTTGACAAACTGAATCGCATCCTTGGAATCAACCTTCTTAAGGGGAACGGCCTCAACCCACTTTGTGAAGTAATCCGTAGCCACTAATATATATTTGTGTCCCTTGCTCGATAGCGGGTTAATCTGGCCGATCATATCTATTCCCCATCCACGAAACGGCCACGGCTTTATGATTGGATGCATAGCCGATGCCGGTGCTCTCTGAATTGCTCCAAACTTCTGACAATCCTGACATCCTTTATAATACTTGAAATAATCCTCTAGCATGGTTGGCCAAAAATATCCGACGCGCTTCAACAGCCATCTCATTTTATGAGCTGATTGATGGGTTCCACAAATCCCTTCATGTACTTCACTCATAACAATTTTGGCCTCCTCGGGGCCTAGGCACTTGAGTAAGACACCATCAATCATCCAATAATACAGGTCATCGTCCAGCAAGACATAATGTAAAACTTTATACTTCATTCTTCGTGACGCCGATTGAGAGGGATTCCTCAAATACTCGATGATGTCAAACCTCCAGTCGTCGGCATGCAGAGAGCAATCTGAATATGGACATCTTTAGCCATTGGCCTGTATCCCAATGCCCCCTGAGCTAAATCATTGGCCTCGAAGTTCTGCTTCCTGGGTATATGCCTCATCGTCACAATCTTGAAACCTTGTAGCAACTCCTTGCACTCCTCGTTGTAGACTCTGAGAATATCATTCTTGCATTCATACGCCCCAGAAAGTTGATTGATTACCAGTTGTGAATCACCAATGATCTCTACGGAATCGGCCACGACTTCTCGTAATATGTGTAAGCCTTTAAGCACTGCTTCATACTCTGCTTGATTGTTAGTATAATAAGGCTTGATAGTAAAAGCAAACTCAAAGCTTGCCCCCCGAGGGGATATGATAACTAGGCCGATACCGCATCCATGTCTGCACACAGATCCATCGAAATACAAGGTCCATGGCACAATATCTGAATATGCAATTGAGTCATCTCTGTGCTGAACAATAAAATCGGCTATGGCTTGTCCCTTGATCGCTTTAGCCGATTCATACCGTAGGTCGAACTCTGTCAAGGCAAAAATCCACTTCCCAATTCTTCCTTTTAATACGGGGGCCGATAGCATGTATTTCGTCACATTGGCCTTACTTACCACAATGCACTCATTGGAAAGTAAATAATGCCTCAACTTAGTACATGAGAAATATAAGCACAAACAGAGTTTTTCGACCGGCGTGTACCTTGTCTCGGCATCCAGCAACCTCTTGCTGAGATAGAAAATGACTCGCTCTTTGTTGTCAATGTCCTGAACTAAGACTGAGCCGATAGACTTCTCATCGGCCGATAGGTACAGCCTGAACGGAACTCCCTTCTGTGGAGGAATTAAAACTGGTGGGGAGCTCAAATACTCCTTGATGTCGTCCAACGCCTTCTGCTGCTTATCACCCCATATTAACTCTTCATCCTCTTTTATCTTCAATAACGGAGTGAACGGCTCTATTCTTCCTGACAGGTTTGATATAAAACGCCGAACAAAATTGATTTTGCCGAGCAGAGATTGTAACTTGGTCTTGTTCGTCGGAGGTTTGATTTTCTTTATAGCATCGATGTTCTTCTGTGTAATCTCAATTCCTCTTTCGTGGACCAAGAAACCCAGGAACTGACCGGCCGATATGCCAAAGGCACACTTGTTAGGGTTCATTTTTAAACCATACTTCCTCGCTCTTTCGAGTACCTTGCGTAAATCAGCCAGGTGCATATCATATTCTCTTGACTTCACGACGACATCATCAATATAAACTTCAATCAAAGAGCCGATAAGATCATGAAAAATATAATTCATGGCCCTCTGATACGTACCTCCAGCATTCTTCAAACCGAATGTCATGACAACCCATTCATATAGGCCGATTGCCCCCGGGCATCGGAAGGCTGTCTTGTGAACATCTTCTTCGGCCATGAAAATTTGGTTGTAGCCTGCGTTCCCATCCATGAAGCTGATAACCTTGTGCCCAGACACGGCATCGACAAGCAAATCGGCCAGAGGCATAGGGTACTTGTCTTTCGGTGTTGCCTTGTTCAAGTCTCTGAAGTCAATACATACCCTAAGCTTGCCATTTTTCTTCATTACTGGAACTATATTGGAGACCCATTCTGCGTATCGGCAAGGTCTGATGAAGTTGGCATCATAAAGTCGTGTAATCTCTGCCTTGATAGCTTCGTGCATATCGGCCTTAAATCTCCTAGGAGCTTGTTTAAACGGCCGATAGCCTGGTTTGATTGGTAGCCGATGTTCTACAATCGATCGGCTTAATCCTGGCATCTCATGATATTCCCATGCAAAACAATCCACGAATTCTTTCAACACATGTATAAGATTATCTTTGTATTCCTTTGGCAGGTTAGCACTTACATACGTCGGTCTAGGCCTATCACCTGTTCCTATGTCAACCTCTTCGAGTTCATCGGCCGACGTAAAACCCTATCCCAACTTGCCATCGAGCTCGTCCACCGCATCATCTGTGTAGGGACTAGCTTGTTCATCTTCAACGGTGGACGGCACATCTTTGCTAAAGTAACTGCTTGTCTTGATCTTCAATCGTCTCGATGTCGCAGTCAGTTACTTTGAGGAAATTGGCATCCCAGACTCGCCCGGACAAGCAGTCGATTCCCTCCATCTCCCATACTGCGAGATCGGCATTGGCCATGTGTACCGACCGATCGGCCTGCACGATCTCGACCTGGTCCCCTTGCCATTGCATGAGGCATTGGTGCATTGTTGAAGGGACGCAACAGTTTGCGTGGATCCAATCCCGTCCCAACAACAAGCTGTAGGAACCCTTTCCGTCGAAAACGAAGAAGGTAGTGGGTATTGTCTTGCTGCCCACGGTGAGTTCCACATTTAGGACCCCCTTCGCCTCGGACGCGTTGCCACCAAAGTCCTTCAACACCATGTTTGTCTTGATTAGATCTTCAGGTACCTTTCCAAGCTTCCTTAAGGTTGTGTATGGCATCAAATTGACCGCCGCGCCGCCATCGACCAGCATCTTCGTCATCGGCCGCCCGTTGATGAATCCCTTGATGTATAACGGCCGCAAGTGCCTGTAGTTGTCGTCAACTGGCTTGTCAAATATGGCTTGATCTGGTGACAACTATAGCCTAGCCGAAGATTGTTCATCGTCGGCCACTGCTTCATCGGCTGCCTGCACGCTGTACTCTGCTGGCAGTATAAAAACCATATTAACAGGCGCCGATGTCACTCGTTTACCTTTTGAAGCCGCAGAGGCCCGGGCTGTATCGGAGGTGCCCTCATCGGCCGTGACCACCGTGGATTTTATCCTCCACTCTTTCTTGGTCTTAGCCGGCCGATGGGCTATTGCCACCTGTTGCTCTTGGATTTGTTCTTTCCTCCTTAGCCTCTGAACCCGCCGTTTCTGTGTCTTGGTGAATACATCGCTTGGGCACCATTGGGGGTTCTGGACCTGTTCCTCGTCTTCAATGTGTTGTTCTTGGCGCATCGGCCCTAGCCTTTCATGTACAGACTTTCTTTGCTTGGCTGGCCAATGCGCTTGCCTGCTTGAGCTGCCCTGATAATAATCTTCTGCCCCATTGCACGCAGGGCACTCCTGAATGGACGGCAACCTCATCCCCTCATTCCAGCAGAACCGGAAAAACTCGCACTCCCAATGTGGGTCGTAAGAGCTGTCTTGATCGGCGTAGTCTTGAGCTTGTTCCTCCTGCCTCCGCTGGTATTTTCTGATCAGGCCCTCAGAGGTCTGATAAGGTCGCTTGCCGGTCCGATGGCCACTGCCGTCGGCCCTGTCTGCCCGCACCATGTTGACTGGGAACGGGTGTCCTTCTATTTTCATCGGCTTCTTGGCGTCATCGATCTTAATTCTGCCCTGTTCAATAGCCGATTGAATCTGTTGTCTGAAGATCTTGCATTCGTTGGTATGGTGAGAGTAAGAGTTATGCCACTTGCAATATCTTCTCTTCTTGATTTCTTCGGCCGATGGCAATACGTGACCTACTGGCAGTTGAATTTGCTTTTCTTGCAACAATAGATCAAATATCTTATCAGCCTTGTTGATGTCGAAGTCAAACTTGTCTTCTTTGTCGCCCTTCTTCACCCACTGGCAAGTTGTAGGTTTCCTCATCCGGGCCCATTCGGCCAGGTCGACATCAACATCTTCATTGTCGTCATCGTCGGAGGCATACTGATAGACTGTATTGATCTTTTTTGCAAATTTCTTAGCCTCCTGGAATCGTTGTTCGTGGGCCGATACCCGTTGTGCTAGCTGAGCTAGGCTTTCAAATTCCTGCGAGGAGAACCTCTCACGTATCGGCCCTAACAATCCTTGGAACGCCAAATCGGCGAGCTGTGAATCGGTCAAGCTAAGGCTGTAGCATCTGTTCCTTATGTCCCTGAATTGTTGAATATACTCCGGGACCGATTCGTCGACTCGTTGTCTAATGGCGGTCAGATCGGATAGTTTCATCTCCTGTATGCTGTTATAGAAATACCTATGAAACTGTTTCTCCAGATCTATCCATCATCTGATGGAATTGCAGGGTAAAGATGAAAACCACGTAAACACAGACCCTGACAAGGACAGAGGGAAAAATCTCACCCTCAACGCCTCGATAGCCGATGCCTCCCCGCACTGTGCTAGGAATCCGGTTACATGCTCATAAGTCGAGACGTTGTCCTGCCCCGAAAACTTGGAGAAGTCCGGGATCTTGTATCGGCCTAGCAATGGCACTCTGTCAAATTCCTCGGGGTACGGGTGCCGATACACTGTAGAGTTCTCCTTGGGCTTCAAGCCGAACTGATCACGCATCACTTCGGCTATCATATCGGTCCAGTATCCTGCGGGCCGATGTGGGAGGTCTTGCTGATACGATTGTTGCAAACCCTCTGCTTGATACTGCCTGGGGGAGTATGGCTGATAATGGTGATCAAGGTTCTTCGTGCCATACTGCCCTGTGGTGTGCTGTTGGTAGCCCTGTGGCGTATTGTAAACCGCCTGTGGTGGAGGATTGTTGAAAACCGGGGCTTGTGGCTGTCCGGCCGATGGCTGGTTAACAGGAAATTGCTGCATCGGCTCGATCGCTGGTTGCTTCCCCTTGGTCCATTGTGCATACTGCTCCTCCGTGACATGCTGAGGGCTCCCCCTGTCTGCTTGGTAAGGAGCAATGGCAGTGTTGTCATTGGCTGCGCCAATGGGGGTGGCATCGGCGCTGTTGGCTGAGCCATGCTCAGGTCGTTCCTCAGGGTCCAATAGGCAGGGAACTTATTTTCTGGTAAGAAAATCGGCCCCTGAGGCTTGTACTGGTGAATCATCCCATCTAGGATCGATTTGACCGTATTGGTCAATGTGTTCACCAGAATCCCCGACTGGTTGACTAGCGCAGAATGAACTGCGGAGTCAATCCTATCTTGCAACGTCGGTGCTGCAGTATCCTCGGTCTTGACGGCGTGGTCATGTGACGCCGCCAATGTGCCAGCTCCATCTCCGGGACTCGGCATAACTACCTTGGATTTTTGGATCAAGGTGCCTTGCCGAGTCCTAGAATATGTTTGCAGGTACATATTCTGGAACTGCTCGACCAGATTTTCCATCTCAGCCTTCTGCTCTGCATTGAGCTGGTCGGCGGTCACAGGGACGACGTTCTCCTCGGAAATCTCGACCTGCTTCGACATCTTGAGGAGACCTTGTTGTTGTTGCTGAGTTTGCGTTGTTTGGTCCCACTGGGCGTGCCAAAAGCGTGTTGGCGCAGAATTTAGACCCGCCTCGCAACAAAAGACGGGCTCTACGTTTCCACGGCAGCCTAGGAGATCTGCTTAACTCCAGTGTAGGTCCAAATCGGCTTGCCTAGTCGTGTGCAGAGCGTGCCAGTTGATTTGATCTGCAATCAACAAGAAACAAGTAAACCATGTCAGAAAACAATGGTCGATCGACTAATAGGCCGATGTCACATTGTTATAGCCCAGCCGATAGGGCAAAGCTGTATCGGCTTACTCAATATAATAAGTAAATTGAAAAGATCTAATCTTATCGGCCCATGTTAACATGCGTATAACAAATTAATGGAATCGGCTGATGAGGGTTTCACGAGGATAACTACACTAGCTATTACTCCAGTGTAAACTTATACAAGCCAATCGGCTAATATAAATACACCAACCACAAAGAAGTTTTTAAGAACACTCTGCGACTGATATGTTTATATTCATCGATCCACATGTATAAGTGGCAAACACATGCAAAAACATAAATAATCACATGCATTAGATAAGACCGGCTGAAACCCCGGCGCTATCCTTAATTACAACCGAAAGCAGGCTTCGTGTTAGATCTCGAAACAGGACTAAGGTCGATAGCAACTCAAAGTGCGAATCGAGACTTAACGCAAAGAAAATCAAGCCGTCGATTGCTTTTGGGGATGGTAAATGCCTTAGATAATCTAAACAAGCAAACTGATTCAACCATCGTCGGCAATAAACCCTAAAACGAGTTAACCGCTGATAAGACAGAATCAGAAAACCACATCAAGATTAGCTAACACACGATAAACGACAATCACATCATCAGGGCTTAACATGTCTAAAGCGACACGCTAGCCCCGACGATGTAAATCGTCGGGTACGAGTTCTTACCTTGCTCTTGAGAAGCAAGAACTTGTCAGGAGTCAACCTCTTGCGAGGGTTGGCGATGCGCCGAAAGTAGATTAGTTTGATTGTATGATTAATTGAGAGAGATTCTATGTACAAACTATCGGGATATTTATACCCGAGGTTACAACAGAACCCTTGTAGGGCACGATCTTATCTACAACTAACAAACAAGCCTTTACGGCAGACTTTAGCCACAGATCAGATCTAAACTACTTAATTTACAAGATACAATTGCCTAAAACCGAGCTTTTTCTCTATTTAGCAACTTCCTTAAAGCTTATCTCGAGCCCAGACCAAGCCCACGTTGACACTGTCAACTCACAACCCGTATCGGCCCACATTAACACCGAATCCGTATCGGCCGATACGCTCTTTATGACAACACCTCCACAATCCGATACAGTTACCGGGTCCGATACGAAGCCTGGTCTGACTCCAACTCAATCCTTCTTCTCTGCTTCGGTTTCCTCTTTCACTTCCAAGACGATTACCAAAATCCGTCGTTAACAGTCAGCCTAGGCCTATCACCTATTCCTATGTCAATCTCTTCGAGCTGATCGGCCGACGTAAAGCCTTGTCCCAACTTCCCATCTAACTCATCCATTGCATCATCTGTGTAGGGACTAGCTTGCTCATCTTGGGCAGCGGATGGGACATCTTGGTTAAAGCAACTGCTTTTCTTGATCTTCAATTGCCTCAATATCACAATCAGTCACTTTGAGGAAATCGGCATCCCAAACTCGTCCGGATAAGCAGTCGATTCCCTCCATCTCCCAAACTGCGAGATCGGCATTGGCCACGTGTACTGACCGATCGGCCTGCACGATCTCGACCTGGTCCCCTTACCATTGTATAAGGCATTGGTGCATTGTTGAAGGGACACAACAGTTTGCGTGAATCCAATCCCGTCCCAACAACAGGCTGTAGGAACCCTTTCCATCGAAGACGAAGAAGGTGGTGGGTATTGTCTTGTTTCCCACGGTGAGCTCCACGTTTAGCACCCCCTTCGCCTCAGATGCGTTGCCACCAAAATCTTTCAATATCATGTTGGTCTTGATGAGGTCTTCCGGTACTTTTCCCAGCTTCCGGAAGGTTGTATACGGCATTAAGTTCACTGCCGCACCGCCATCGACCAGCATCTTCGTCATCGGCTGCCCATTGACGAATCCCTTGATGTATAACGGCCTGAGGTGCCTGTAGCTGGTGTCGGCCGGCTTGTCAAACACGGCTTGGTCTGGTGACAACTGCAGCTTAGCCGAGGACTGCTCATCGTCGGCTACTGCTTCATCGGCCGTCTGCACACTGTATTCTGCTGGCAATATGAAAACCATATTAACAGAAGCTAATGCTACACCTTTACCTTTGGCGGACGCAGGAGCTCGAGCTGTCTTGGAGGTGCCCTCATCGGCCTTGACCACTGCGGATTTTATTCTCCATTCCTTCCTGGTCTTGGTCGGCCGATGGGCTATTGTCGCTTGCTGCTCTTGGATTTGCTCCTTCCTCCTTAGCCTCTGAATCCGCCGTTTTTGTGTCTTGCTAAACACGTCGCTTGGGCACCATTGGGGGTTCTGGACTTGCTCGTCTGCCTCATCCTGACGATCGTGGTGCATCGGCCCCAGCCTCTCGTGCACAGATTTTCTCTGCTTGCTTGGCCGATGCACTTGCCTGCTCGAGCCGCCCTGATGGGGGTCTTCTACATCATTGCACACAGGGCACTCTTGGATCGATGGCAACCTCATCCCTTCGTTCCAGCAGAACCGGAAGAACTCGCACTCCCAATGCGGGTCGTAGGAGTTGTCTTGATCGTCGTGGTCTCGTGCTTGTTCTTCCTGCCGCCGCTGGTATTTTCTGATCAGGCCCTCCGAGGTCTGATAAGGTCGCTTGCCAGTCCGATGGCCACCGCCGTCGGCCTTGTCTGCCTGCACCATGTTGACTAGGAACGGGTGTCCTTCTATTTTCATCGGCCGCTTGGCATCATCGATCTTAATCCTGCCTTGCTCGATGGCCGATTGGATCTGTTGTCAGAAGATCTTGCATTCATTAGTATGGTGAGAATATGTGTTGTGGCACTTGCAATATCTCCTCTTCTTAATTTCTTCGGCCGATGGCAGTATATGACCTACTAGCAGCTGGATCTGCTTTTCTTGCAGGAGTAAGTCAAATATTTTGTCGGCCTTGTTGATATCGAAGTCGTACTTATCTTCCTTATCGCCCATCTTGGCCCACTGGCATGTTGTCGGCTTCTTCATTCGGGCCCACTCAGCCAGATCGACATCGGCATCTTCTTCATCATCTTCGTCGGAGGCGTAATGATAGACCGTATTGATCTTCTTCGCGAACTTCTTCGCCTGCTGGAATCGTTGCTCGTGGGCCGATACTCGTTGTGCTAGCTGAGCTAGACTGTCAAATTCCTGAGAAGAGAATCTCTCTCGTATCGGCCCTAATAATCCCTGAAACGCCAGATCGGCCAGTTGAGAATCGGTCAAACTGAGGCTGTAACACCTGTTCCTTATGTCCCTGAATCTTTGAATGTACTCTGGGATCGATTCATCAATTCGTTGCCTGATGGCGGTGAGATCAAACAGTTTCATTTCTTGCACGCCGTTGTAGAAGTACCTATGAAACTACTTCTCTAGATCCATCCATCCTCTGATGGAATTGCAGGGTAACGAGGAGAACCATGTAAATGCTGACCCTGACAAAGATAGAGGGAAGAACCTCACCCTCAACGCCTCTATGGCCGATGGCTCCCCGCACTGTGCTAGGAATCGGCTCACGTGCTCGTACGTCGAGACGTTGTCCTGCCCTGAAAACTTGGAGAAGTCTGGGATTTTGTATCGGCCTGGCAGTGGCACTCTATCGAACTCCTCGGGGTACGGGTGCCGATACACTGTAGAGTTCTCCTTGGGCTTCAAGCCGAACTGATCCCGCATCACCTCGGCTATCATGTCAGCCCAGTATCCTGCGGGCTGGTGGGGGAAGTCCTGGTGGTAGGACTGCTGCAGGCCCTCTGCCCGATATTGCCTGGGGGAGTACTGTTGGTAATGGTGATTCAAGTTCTGCGTATCGTACTGCCCTGCAGTATACTGCTGGTAGCCTTGCGGCGCGTTGTAAGCAGTCTGTGGCGGAGGGTTACTGAACATGGGGGCTTGAGGCTGTCCGGCCGATGGCGGGTTTACTGGAATTTGCTGCATCGGCTCGATCACCGGTTGTTTCCCCTTTGTCCACTGTGCAAACTGCTCCTCCGTGATGTGCTGGGGACTTCCTCCTGTTTGCTTGGCGAGGACCATTGGCATGGTTGGCACCGGCTGAGCCGATGGAGGCGGGATCGACGCCGTCGGCTGAGGGGTTGAACTCAAATCGGTCCTCAAGGTCCGATAAGCTGGGAATTTGCTTTCGGGCAAGAAAATCGGCCCTTGAGGTTTATACTGGTGAATCGAACCATCCAGAATTGATTTGACCGTATTGGTCAATGTATTCACCAGAATCCCCGACTGGTTGACTAGCGCAGAGTGGACTGCGGAGTCAATACGGTCTTGCAACGTCGGCGCGGCGTTCTCTTCAGTTTTGACGGCATGGGCTGCCGCCAACATGCTTGCTCCATCTCCGGGATTCGGCATCACCATCTTGGTCTTCTGAATGAGAGTGCCTTGCCGAGTCCTAGAGTACGTCTGTAAGTACATATTCCAAAACTACTCGACCAGCTTGTCCATCTCAGTTGTTTGCTCCTCGTTGAGCTGGTCGGCGGTCACAGCGACGACATTCTCCTCAAAGATCTCACCCTGCTTAGACATGGTGCAGTGATCTTGTTGTCGTTGAAAAGCTTGTGTTCTTGATGTCCCACTGGGCGTGCCAAAAGCGTGTTGGTGCAGAATTTCGACCCGCCTTGCAACCAAACGGGTTCCACGTTTCCACGGCGGCCTGGGAGGTTTGCTTTACTCCAGTGCAGGTCCAAAGGCTTGCATAGGTGCGTGTAGGGTGTGCCAGTTGATTTGATCTGCAATCAACAAGATAAACAAATAAACCATGTTAGAAAACAATGGCCGATCGGCCGATAGGCCGATGTCGCATTGTCGTGGCCTAGCCGATAGGGCAAGGCTATATCGGCTTACTTGCGATAAAGTAAGATTAAAGCATGGATTTGATCTTATCGGCCTTCATCAACATACTAGTGTCAATTAATGGCATTGGCCCATAAGGGATAACAAAGATAACTACACTAGCTAATACTCTAGTGCGAATCTACATGAACCAATCAACCAATATAAATATGGCAATCACAGATAAACCCTAAAGAGTAATCTATACCAAGCGTATCTATATTCATTGATCCATTCATGTAGATGGCAGATACACATAAAAACCTTACGATAATCATGTATATCAGGCAAGACTGGCTGAAACTGCAGTGCTATCCTTAATTACAACCGAAAACAGGCTTTGAGTTAAATCTCAACACGGGACTAAGGTTGATAGCAACTCAAAGTCTGAATTGAAACTTAACACAAAGAAAATAAAGTCGTCGATTGCTTTTGGGGATGGTAGATGCATTGAAAGTTCTAGCCAAGCATAATAATTAAACCGTCGTCAGCAATAAACCCTAAAACGAGTAGATCGCTGGTGAGGTGTAATTAAAACACTCGTCAAAATCATCCAAAACATGATAAACGACGATCACATCATCGAGGCTTAACGTGTCTAAAACGACACGCTAACCCCGACGATGTAGATCGTCGAGCACGAGTTCTTACCTCTGCTCTTGGGGAAGCAAGAACTCGCCGTAAGTTGACCTCTTGCGAGGGTTGGCGATGCGCCGAAAGTAGATTAAAACAAACTGACTGTTGTATTAGGTTTTCAGAGAGCTTCTATGTACATACTACCGGGATATTTATACCCGAGATTACAACATTGTCCAGATAGAACATGATCTTATCTACAACTTAACAAACAAGTCTTTGCGACAGACTCTTGCCACAGATTAGAT
The DNA here is from genome assembly GCA_008326285.1 of Oryza officinalis. Classification (NCBI taxonomy): domain Eukaryota; kingdom Viridiplantae; phylum Streptophyta; class Magnoliopsida; order Poales; family Poaceae; genus Oryza; species Oryza officinalis. Next base: position 24,064,357 of record BDMV01000012.1, on the reverse strand, counting down.
CTAAACCTACCTGATTTACAAGATACAATTGCCTAAAACCGAGCTTTATCTCTATTTGGCAACCTCCTTGAAGCTTATCTTGAGCCCAAACCAAGCCCACGCTGACTCTGTCAACTTCCAGCCTCTATCGGCCAATAACTGTATTGAATCCGTATCGGCCGATACACTCTTCCTGCTAGCGCTTCTCCCAGTCCGATACGTTCACCGAGTACGATACAATGCTTGGTCCGACTCCAACTTAATCCTTCCTCTCTGCTTCGGTTTCCTCTTTCCTCTCCGGGTCGATTACGAAAATCTGCTGTTAACAAATACATAGCCAACCAACAGGCTCGGACTACATATCATCAGGGTTCACAAACTAGCTTTATTTCCCAAACACACCGACACAGAACATCGAGTTTTAAATATTTGGTTGGAAGTCCATGTTTCCCGTATGACAGTACAATCGCCACAGGGTTAAGCAAAACTACCTTGGCGATCATACCCGTAGGGTAAGTCGTTGGCGCATCATTTGTGGCTATCAAGGAGATGTTATTCCAAGATCCTATAGAATGTAAGTGCGACTAATAGGTAGGTCCATCGGTTCCGTTCGCAAACCAAGGCCAAACAGTTTGACGTGTAACCTAAGCATGCATAGTTACAAACAACATAATTTTGCACATATATGAGGCAATATGGTCAAAGAGGGCTTGCCTTGGTCCTGTGATGGTTCATCCTCGTCAAGAGCAGCTTCCGGATCGTCCTCGGGCTTGGCAACTATACGCGAAAAAGGAGTAAATCAATACAAAAGCTGCTAAAATAGCTATTTCAGAGAAAAACAGAGGAGCCATTAGGTAGATCCCATTTTTAGAAAAATTATGAAAGTTGAACGAAGCCAAACGGAGTTACGGTTTGCAAGATATGAGTTTTTGAAGTTTAATTGATTTTCTATTCATGGGCAAAATAGTTTCTTTTATTGGAAAGAATATTCTGAAGGAATATTCTTCGTGGGGTTGACACATGGTAGACCCGGTCTACCGAGCACGCGGCACGATGATGTGGCAGACCCGGCCCACGGTCCACGGGTCGGTGCGCGTGGGATCCGGCGGTTAGTGACCCGGCGGCACGTGGACCGGATGTGTGAACGGGTTAAGGGAAGGTAAGTCCCACACGTAAGTTGAGCGCTTTCGGCGTGGGCACTCGATCGCAGGAGCTAGAGCTCAAGATGGGGGGTGGTGGACGGGAAGCATGGTGCGGACGCCGGGGAAAAAGGTAAGGCGAAGGCGAGGTGTCACGTGGCTACGGGTTGGACGATGTCGGCGTGGGATCGGGGGATGACGCCTACGATAGTGTGGCGTACGGGGAGGGCAAGGAAGTCATCAGCGTGTAGGGGCGAAGCCAGGATTTCAGGTTGGGGGGACAAGCCAGTGAAGCCACAAGTCCAAATGGCCAAAACCAGCATATGTTTTCACATATAAAAGAGGTTCAAATGTTCAATATAGTGAAACAAGGCTATATCTGTGCCATACAAATAAAAATTACATCTCAATTAACTTGAACTTAGCTTTACGGGTACAAACTAGATCGAAGGCCTTAATAATATCATCGGAACTAATCATTGTTGCTATATCTCTCTCAATGTAAACCACCAAGTAATCCCGCAAATAGGTATCTCCCATTTTATTTCGAAGACGTGTCTTCACAATTTTCATGGCTGAAAAGGCTCTCTCAGTGGTTGTAGTTGACACGGGGAGAGTCAAGACTAATCTCAACAACCTATCCACCATTGGATAAGAGGAATCTTTACTCAACTTAACTAGCCCACTTGTTAAATCAGCCAGAGATGATAAAATTTTTAATTCTGGATGGTTACACACATCAAGTTGAAAGTGTGGCAGTTGGCACTCTAATTGCATTCTTTCTTGATTTGAGAAATCAACAGGATAGTATTTTTCCACTAGAGTGCATACCTTTTCCATGTCAAATGAATCGAGTCTTGGATCCAGTAAGACACACAATGCTAAAAGGTCTGTCGCTTGAGAACCAAACCGGTCTTCTAATTCATTCAGTTGTTGATCAATTGCAACATTAAACACATCAACTTTATAATGGTGAAAAGTTGTGGTGTTGTCATGCTTGTTTCGAGATTTGGTCACATCAACAAACCTACAAATTTGCAACACAAGGGTGTATTAGATTAATTAATACAAAGTAAATAGTCAATAGAGGTTTAGGGAAAAGAACATACTTCTTATTCAGATCTGGAATATCAATCTCATGCTTCTCACAAAAAGATTTGACCTCCTCAAGAAGAGGTTCCCAACCATCATTTCGCAAGTCACCAAGTAACACTTTGGTGTTAGAAACAGAATCCACTGCATTTAAAATATCTATTGTCTTCTTTTGGAGTGTTTGACATAGCACATCGGTGATCTTCATAATCTTTTCCATCATGAGTAGAATAAATACAAAATTAAATGTGATAATGATTCGTAGGGCACCAGCAGCATCTCCACGGGAATACTTCGAAACTGAACGATCATTTGCAACACTGCGTAGGACCGAAACCGTGGCACCAAACATCTTCTTTAAACTCTGAATTGACTTGTAGTGTGAACTCCATCTTGTGTCCCCAGGCCTTTGTAGAGAGCCCATCTGATTTGCCCCTCTTCCAGTGTCAAGCTCTCCTAATTCAATTTCACGAGCTATTTCTTCAGCTTGTGTAGCTAGTAACTCATCATTCCGCTTAGGGGATACACTCACAACATTTATGATGAGATTTGCATGCTGAAAAAAATTATGTACCTCTTGTACTTCCCATGATGCTGCGACGAGAGCCAATTGGAGCTGATGAGCCATGCAATGAATGTAATATGCATACGGGCACTCGTTTAGAATTAAAGCCTTCAATCCGTTCCACTCCCCTCTCATGTTACTTGCCCCGTCGTAACCTTGACCCCTGATGTCTTGTATACTCAAGCTATTATCAGATAAGACAGCACAAATTGCATTCTTAAGAGTCAATGCAGCTGTGTCACTAACATGAATGAGATCCAGAAAACGCTCCTTTATATTTCCTTCTTTGTTGACAAAACGAATAACTATCGCCATTTGCTCCTTTTTAGACTCATCTCGAGCTTCATCAACCATGATACAAAACTTACTACTGCCAATTTCTTCTCTAACTGAATTTTGCACTTTTCTAGCAATTATGCTTAGAATTTCCTTTTGCACATCAGATGAAGTGTACTTCGCATTTTTTGGAGCATTTTCCAAAACAACTTCTTTCACCTCCTTGTTAAATGAAGCTAACAGCTTGACCATTTCAAGAAAATTACCTCGATTTAACGAATTTAAAGATTCATCATGGCCTCTAAATGGACATCCTTGAAATGTTAACCACCTGTAATAAATAAAAAATACAACAGTAGAGATGTTAGATATTAAATTATTAGGATATTATAGCCTATGCAGGAAGAAGAAGAAGAATAAGAAGAAGAAAGTCATTACCTAATGGACTCAATGGTAGTTGTAAGCCTTAGTCTTGCTCCTTCAACCAATTTTTCTTTTTGTCTAACTATCACCTTGTCAATGTGTTTCATACTATTTTTGAGATTATCAAAACAGCCAACTGAATAATTATGAGCAGATCCAGGATTTCCCATGTGTTTTAGAAAAGCACATTCTTTTCCTTCATTTACTTTCTTCCAATTTTGAAACCCCTTAACAGTAAATGTATCTGATCCATATCTCCCAATTGGTCTTTTTGAAAAGAGAAAACATGGCAGACAATAAGCACGATCTGTGTGGGGAGAATACTCTAGCCAATTAAATTGTTTAAACCAATTGCTTTGGAATCGGCGAGCATGAGATGCATCATTCAATGGGTACTGATCCAAGATAAATTGATATGGGCCCTCTGATATATAAAATCTCCTGGCATCATCTTGTTGATCAGGAGGAAGTGCGGAGATTTGAACACGTTTACCTGGGTCCCTCTCAAATGCTGTAGTTACAATTGTTTGCTGTTCAGGTTGCAAATTAGCCTGATCAATCGTTTCTATGATGGTTGGGTTAGGAGGATTTTCATCAGAGGCAAGGTCATCCCTCGGAACGAGTGGCTTGTAGAAACAATCAATCATCTTTCTCTTCATCTTTGCTAAGGAAAAAGAAATCACAAAATTGTAATTGATTAATGAGTACTGAGCACCTGATTATATTGTCTAAATCAGTACTAGAAAAGAAAAATTAGAACTAACCAACTAATTATCACCAAATTAGGGATTTAGGTATTTTGCCTCCTTGGGGAATACGGAGTAATTAGTGAGTACTGAGTAGATTAGAAATCACATAGACACATACAGACATACTATCTATTGATCCGATTACAGATTACCTGAACTCCTGAAGATGACGTGCTCGGCAGCGATCGGCGACGGCGATCAGTGCCGATCGGCAGCGGCGGCGATCCCGTCAAACTGCCGCGCGTGTGAACTGCGAATGCGAAGCGGCGAAGGTGCGAAGCCGAAGCGATCGATCTGGACCTGGTATTGGTAATCCTATACAACTATACTTACTAGTTTGCTCATGGGCTGCTGATCACAACTGCACACATACGTACATGGGCTATGGCCTGGGGGGGTCCCAAATCGAATGGGGGGTGCCTGGCCCACCCCGGCCCCCCCTTAGCTTCGCCCCTGTCAGCGTGGGACCTACATGGCCGGCAGGTTTTGCAGGAGAAAAAAGGGGAGCGCGTCCGGGATTTGTCGTGAAGCGGCGCAACGCATCGCGGAACAACCTCAGGCGGTGCACGGCACTGTGCACATGGTGTGGGGCGGCTCTACGCGTCGCTCGCTCGGCTCCACATTTCGTCAAGCAGGTGGCGGGCACATGCTGCTGCATGGCTGAGGGAAGGAGGAGGGGCAGATGGGCCGAGCTGGGCCAAGCTGGGCTGTCGGGGTGAGGGAGGAATTGGGCAGGCCTAGAGAGGGAAGGGGGCTTGCCCAGGAAAGAGGGGTAGAGGGTGAAGGAGTTGGGACAAGGAAAAAGAAAGGAGGCGCCCAAGGGAATAGTGGCATGTCTTGATTTCTAGGATTCTCTGAGATTGAATTTTAGAGGGACTTTGTTGTAAACGTAAATGGACTGTAATTGGACATTGGACTCTAGTAATAGGTTTAGGAATTTGTTTGTAGATAGGAATTCGAACAATCGGATTTTGAGATCTATTCATGGCGCAAACCCGAAATTCGAATAAGAACCAAATTTTAAAAAATAAATTTTGTGTTCAACTCTAGCCAAGCCTTTGGGAATGAGGGGGAAAGGGTGAGAGAGAAGAATGGATCCGCTCTTCAACCTAAGGCCCGCCAACATGGCCAACTTGCATAAGTGAGGGCGCCACTGCAAGAGGACAAGACATCTAGAGAAAGCTCGCACCAGCTGTCTGAGGAAAGTTTTGGCAAGGGGGCCTCCTTGACGATGTCTCTAGTGAGGAGAGCGACGATGAGCATCACCGCCGCCGTCCATTAAGGTCTCAACGAAAACCAAGATAGGATTTTCACCCGACAGCCTCACCAGAGGGAAGGGGATGACTCGACAATGCCCTCAAGAGAGAAGACGACGCCCAAAGCGTCGTTGTTGTCGGCCTAGCAAGACCGCGCTAAGTTTCAACCTGCTGCCCGCCCCTGTCAATCCACAGCTAACGCTCCATTGCTCCACCACCGGCCAACATCCATCAGCGCATGAACACCGCTGTCCCAGCTCCCCCACCGGCCAGCCTCCGCGTGCCTCCACGTGGACTGTGGCACATAGGCCGCCACCGGCCCCTTGCCGCCATCGCACCAGCCTCTCTGCCTTCGCCGTGTCGGCCTCTCGGGCCGGCCTCCCTGCTATCGCCCGCACCGACCTCTCGCGTTGCCGTCCCTAGCCGCATCTCCTCGCGTTGCGTCGGCCTCCCACCACCGCTGGCCGCGCCTCCTCGCATGGCGCTAGCCTACCGCCACCGGCCGCGTGCCTCCGTGTCGTGCCAGCCTCCCGCCGAGAGCAGCCACAAGCGTTGCCACACCCATGTCGTCCTATCACCAGCGGCCAAAGAGGAAGGATCATCAGCCGCTTGCCATGGCACCCGGTCAGCGCTGCAGTGCCCCCACCTCCCTGCCGCCCATGACAACCTCGACGCTCCCGTCGGCAACAAGCATGAGGGGAATCGGGAGTGGACACCTTCTGCTCCCAGCCGGTGCCGCCCGCTTCCTCCCATCCCCGCCACTGCCTCCACCTTCCTCCCAACGTCGGCAACCGGCCATAGCAACCACCTCTCCGCGCGGCCGTGCCCGCCGTCGATGCCGCGCTGTTGCGCCCGCCATTGATGCAACGCACGCGCCCGATGACATCGCGCTGTTACATGGGAATGTTTTGGGTCTTTTTTAATTATGTCATGGAAATAAGAGAGAGGGATGGAGGGAGTGTAATATGTAATAGAGCAGCATGGGTAGAATTAATTTTTATGTAGTTATTGAAATTAAAGATCAGACTGACCATAGACCCCATTAATTTGAAACACATGAATGGCAAAAAACGGCAATATGAAAAACATAGGATTTTATAGAAAAGCATATGCAAAATAGAAAATTATAAAACACGTGCAAAATACAGGAATAAGACTTCGGGTAGGATACGGAGGAAACACATGAATTTGGTAGAAAAGGGATATAATGAAAGGAAACTTTCTATGTAGTTTGGACCTCGTACATCTTAACATCTTACAATATCTCAATTTATTTATCCATTCCAAAGAATTTCATAGGATTTTAAAGGATCCAATCCTTTTTTCTAAGGGGTCAAATAGGAAATTTTCCTACATGGTTTGAGTCCTACAAATCTTTTGCACAATCCTTTTTTGCGAGACAACAATTTGACGAGGACCAATCCGTGTAAAATCAAGCAAAATACCCTCTGTTATGGGGTGTCCCAGAGTCCATGCAAGTGTGACTGTGACCTCATCATTGGCCATCGTTTGTCATTAAGGATCTCTGCAATGAAGGTGATAAGAACCATCAGATGACTTGACTAGGGAAATACATGCACACTATGGAACTACACATCAGACTTTTCAGAGTTCATAGAACATAACACTAGCAAAACATAGATCAATCAAGTCGGCCTTGTTCCTCTCTGACTGGTGTGGACATGACTGAATTATACTTGAACAATGCAGCTCGTCAATTTGAATAAGGACAAAGTTGACATTGGCTCTATGTATAAATTGCTTTCAAGGATGGATGCTAATGATCCTTTGATCATAGAGGTACCCGCTAAGTTGGTTACATGGTAGAATGAAAATGACTACATGAGGGGCCAAATTTCATCATCTTCAGCCCAGCATGGAGGCCCTGGTACGTTTTTTTTACTTGATTTCCCCCAGGAACGTTGTACATCCACATTCACTGAGCTATCCAGTAGATCAAAGTACCCCATATTAGCCTTCAAGAAAACGTCCAATTAATGTTTGTATTCCTGATGCCTCTCGTTCTGAAGAAATTCACCTAGACTAAATAACATAGCAGGATATAAATGAAAAAAGGTGTTGCTTTCTATTGGAGGAGAGCATGGTTGAGCCACCTATGCATGTTTTTGTAGAATCAAGGTGTTGATTTTATGATTTAATCCATGTGATGAACAAATTGTCAAAGGTGAATGAACGGTTGTTGGCTCTGATTCGGATTCGTGGCTAGGGGTAGCCATGTTGTGGGTATAAATAGATGAGGGGTTGAAGTTAGAAGATATCAACTTTTTGGGAGAGAAAAGCTACGGTTTGCTTCGAGGTCTTAACCCTAGTTCGGGAGTTGAGAGACAAGTGCTTTAGATGCATTTTGTAAACACATATTGATGCAATAAAGTTGATCTACTTTTAAGAGTTTCGTCGATCCGTGTTTTTCTGGATCTCGACGGTTTGATCGAAGGCAAACAGGCAGTCTAACCAACGAGACATTGGTGGTCTAATCGGCGGCGGGTAAGCGGCCAGACTGGCGGTGGTGAGCAAGAGCAGACAGGGAGATTACGGTCCGACCGACTGGACAACACCGGTCAAACCGGCAGCATAGGAGCGGGCAGACCGGTGTGTACACAATGGTCAGACCGGCTATGCCAGGATCTCCATCAGCTACGAGGGTAATTTTTATTTTCGCTAAAAGTTTTTGGTTTTTGGTGTTCCAACCATTCACCCCCCTCTCTTTCTGGTTGACTTGGTTCTTATATTCGATCCTACGGTTTTGGCTCATATTATAATAGTGTGCACAAGTAAATAACTTCAGCAAGGATGTTCCTGACTTCATCGTGCAAATCAATTCTCCTGCCTATTCTTAATGCCACAATCAATTCTCACCAAATAAAATCTATTATATACTAAAAATTTATTAAACTTTCTACAAACGCTCCTCAGCTGCCATTTGACATCCTACAAACGATCCTAAGCCGCCACATGGCACTCTAATAAATTAGAGAAATTCCTAAAAATTCTGAGAAAAAAGCAAAACATCTAACCGTTGATCTTCATTTAATTTGATATACCCATTATTTACAACCATTAGACTTATCTTAAAGAAAAAAGTACACCTTCCAAACCGATGCCCACCTGGGCCGGTAGGTACGTACGTAGGTACGTTATTACTAACTTAGCCCCCCTCTCAATTCCTTCATCCTTTTTCCACCTATTCCTTCTCCTATTTTCATGTTTTATTAGTTAGAAAAGAAAAAAATTATGTTAAATAATTAAGCAGCTATAACATATAAATCATACAACTAATTTTTGATGTGCTTGTATCTTTCAATTATTTATGACTAAATTTATAGTTAAAGCCTAAATTTCACTATAATTCAACTTTGAAATTGAAAAGAAATGTCATTTTGGGTTATATTTTTTGACTTTTACGTGCCATTCCAGCAATTATAAAAAAATATGAGATAATAATAATATTATAGATTTTATTATCGTACATAACTTCAAAATAATTAAATTAGATCTACAATCATAAAAGTAAAATGAACATAATTATAAGTAATATTTCCAAAATATATTAGTTAGAAAGCAAAAGTTATACTAAAAAATAAGCAAGTATAAAATCTAAATCATACACCCAATATTGATCCGATTATTTCTTTAGATTATTTTATATTTAAAGTCCCATATTCATTATAATTTAACTTTGAAAATAAATACGTCACTTTGGCGTTTTATTTTCTGAATTTTGTGTGCCATTCAAACAATTATAAAATTATTAAAATAAATAATTTATCATTGTATATAATTTCACAGTAATTAAATTAGATTTATAATGATAAAATAAAATGAATCTAACTCTGAGTAATGTTCCAAAATATTACTCCCTCCATCCTGTCATTATAATAAGTCAAAATAACATTATTAGATTTGTAGTGTTTATATTTTTAATATCTATTATGAATATATTGTAGGACAATACGCATAAAAAATTGATCTTAATCAATCAACAAAGCTTTTATTCTATTTTTAGTTAATAAAGTGATAGTAAATAAAACACTATAATATGTAAAAGAATATATTATAATTATATGCACATGTACTATATCCCGTTGGAATCTCTCTTTCTCTCCTCTCTCATTCAATTCCTATGTCTTCAAATTTTTAACTAATTAACAATTTAATATAAAAAGATCAATAATTAGAAAGCTAAATGATTATCATTATTAAGTTATACCTAATTTTTAGTTTATTTGAAAGGTTGTTTTATTTATAATTAAATAAATAATTCAAGATACATATTACGCAATTTCACTCTATAAAAATAAAAATATATCATTTAAACATAGACACCCATCCTGTGCATGGTAACCAAATAGCCCAAAGAATAGAACATTATAAAAAAAATAACAATAAGTATTATATCACCTTAAATCATCCTCTGTAGCGCACTTAAGGAGTCACGTGTTACGTCTTAATAAAAGATAAAACCTTAGAATAAGCCGCCATGTGTTATGTCTTAAATTAAAAAAAATGATACTATAAATTTTGAGAAAAAACAGTTGGATCATCGGTTTTCACTTAAATCATTTAAAAAATAATAGGGAAAAAACACCCCTCCACTTCGTCGTGCCCTCACATACGCACAACACAGCACTACCCGTCCCCTCACCTCTCGGCTTGAGCTCCCCACTCTCCCCTCCACCCTCCCTATTTTTTTATAGCAAGAAATAATTAATAATATTAAAACATGCATAATTATTAAGCTACACATCTAATTTCTAATCTAACTATTGTTGTATTTATAATTAATCCAACAATTTAAAGATCCATAACACCTATATTTTGAACTAGTGTAAAATAAAACAAGAAATAGAAAATATGAATAGGGACTAAATTGAACTATTCGGAGAAAATCTAATAAGTTCGTTAAAAAATTGGTTCTTCTTTTTGCTAAAATTGGACCAACCATTGCATGTTTCATTTTCATAATAACTTTTAAATGCTTAGATATTAATGGCCTTACATGTATCCCATACTACAGCATTAGTTTCTCTGCATATTATTGGATATATAAGCCAAACTAAGGTAGCAGTATATATTGGTTTAAAATTCTATTTGTTACTGTTAAATTTAAATTTTTGGACTCATGTCAAGGTATTTTATAAGGTATTTTCTTGGATCATTCATATCACTAGAAAGAAGTGATGTCTTCGATATGTCTATATGTAAATGTGTAACGACTTGCATCAATCTGAACCAAATAGAAGGAGGACTAACTTGATGATACAAATAAAACATATTTATTAATAATAATAGTTCTTTAGGATTTGTTTAAAAATTCACCAAACATTCAATTAAACAAGACAAAACACCTTATTTTCAATTTGTACTTAATTTTTTACACTCGTTTTTCAAACAAACTAAATCTAACTCCACAATAAAGAGATCATTGATAACTGTTTATAGGGATGTATTAATAATTTTATATTTTAAAAGCTAACAAATAGTTTGGAAAAGTTGTCTAAGCAAAGCCGGTGAAGAAAATTTATGGAGAAATAGTATTTTTGAAACATGACATATATCATCCAGTTGATACTCTGTCTATATAAGTTTTTCAAACACAAACTATAATACAGAATGCACGGGCTACCTTCCTAGTTAATTAAAAGAAGCAATCCTACAGGGGCACGTTATTAGCATGCAAGAACAGTCACGAAGACAGTTACAGTGATCGATGTTTGTGTAACAGTGAGAATAAATGTGTGAAATATGTGGGCATGAATGAAATTGTCAAAACTTGGTTTCGGCAATAAGAAACTGAGGGTAGCAGTCAAGCGCCAAACACGATGGGTTAGTATGCAAAGAGGTTTAGACAGGTTCAGGCCCTCTCTTCGAGAGGTAATACCCTACTCCTGTTTCGGGGATTCGATCCGCCGAGTGATTTATTGATCTCTTGATCTCTTTCAATATGTGCTCTCGTGAGTTCTCTCTTTGATTCTCTATGCAATCGTCTATCCCTCTAGAGACGTCCTACCCTCCTTATATAGTCTTGGAGGGTAGGCTTATAAGTCGGAGACCTTATCACTCTATGTCAGACTCCTCAATCTTACCAACTATGGACTATGAGCCGTTACCTTAGTACAATGGTAACATAATACCCAAGTCATAAGCCGGTTTACATAATCATGAGTCCTAACCTATCCCCTATGGTAAGTCGGATAAGCTAGTCGTGAGGGTATCCGGTACCCATAATCTCCACAGTAGCCCCCGAGACCTTCACAGTCGACGAAATAATTTTGCCCCAAACCAGAATAACACATAGCCAAGTACCTCCTTAGCCGAGTGCTTCTATCGCCGAGTGCTTCCATCATCTCTGCCTGAGTCTCCCGAGTGCTTTATCATCCAATAGAAAGGCTGTGAAGGGCTGAAAACATCTCAAAAATTTCTTAAGAATAGATATTTAGGTGCATCAACTGATGCACCTAATTAGGTGTAGCCCCCGACTATGTGTTTAGTTAAACAAACTAAGCGTATTGTCAAGAACTATAATAATCATACTCTCCTGAGTTAAATAAATACCTAGCCTAAGCCAAAAGCAATCATAAAAAATCATATAACACATAACCTCATAATCAAGGCATAGTGTATAATGAATTCCGAGTACTCGGCAAGCTCATGCTTATCCGAGTCGTTTTGCCCGAGTCATCTCAGAACAAATAACTCAGCCAACCCTCACGGGTAGAAAATCTGAGTTAATAATTCATCAGTCATCTGAAAAATATGACCAAAATATTGAATAGCTCCAGCCATAATATCGGTCTTAATCAAAAAGAGCACACCAAGGTGGCAGAAAAGCATTGATATAATATAAACCAAATGCTTTGTAAAGACCAAACAACTCCTGCAACCCACAAAAAAGTTACTAGGACAGTTATAAAAAACTTTACTGTTTGTCACCTTCCAAGTTGCATCGTACCAACCTTCAACAAGTTGTGTAACTGCTGTATAAAAGGATTTTAAAGGTATTGGGCAGTGAGACACGCGCATATTGCCAGAGCAAATCTGCTTAAGTCCCTAGAGACACGTGTCAAGCCACACCTGTAATATGGGCCGTAAGCTTCTCATGGGTCTCGGCCCAATCACGAGAAAACCTAACGATACCCTAAAATCTCTGAAGCGCCATCGTCTTCCCTGCCGCTTCATCTTCTGATCCGAATGGTTATCCCTCATGGGATGCACAAAAATAGATTTAATAATTGAATCCCGACTGGCGCAAGAACTCATCTTGTGACCCTTGTGAAAAATAATGATTGATCCAGACCATGAATATAGGAGATAAGCTCGCGGCCATGTATTTATGTTGCATATATCCAGAATAAGTCCAAATTGAAGGTATGATCCTCGTGCTAGAGCTAGTAAGCCCCCGAGCATGTCACTTGTCCTTCTGTCGCAGTCGAAGTTATCTATTGGTAGCAACTGATGCAGTCGGCATGGAAGCGAGACCACCAATATGAAGATGAAATTGTCCATCAAAGGTAACGAAGATATCGGTGGTGGAGACATAGTTGCCCATCAACAGCGATGATGGAATCCACCAATCATGAAGACGAAGAAAATAGTCGACGGTGATAAACGTGACCAGCAGTAATGACGACTGGCGGCAGCAGAGATGGTCGTCTATGAAGATGAAGTTTCTTGAAGAAGAGAATACCAATCGATGGCGACCAAGGCAAGTCGGTGATGAAGGTGAAGACGCACATCAGCAGCGACGATGCAGGCCGGCGATGACAGCGAGACCACCAGTCGGCAACGACGGAGATAGCCGGACGATGAAGACGAAAATGCTAATCAATTGCGGCGTGATAGGCCATCAATTGTGACAGACGCAACCGGTGGTGATGATGATCCGCAGCAGGAGAAAACAGCCGGTTGTAGAGACGAAGTTGTCCGTCAACAGTAGCAAAATAGGTAAGGCCAAAGAGACATGGCAAGATGTTGATGAAGATGGCAGCATTGGTGCCCCAGTCAAATTTTAGTGTAGACGAAGCCCAAACTCCTGAAGCAAAGAACTTGGTTGACAGTAGTTGACTGAAGATGAAGATAATGCTGATGACGAAGGTGCCGATGATAACATCAATGATAATAATCCATCAAAACTGTCGAAAAGATATCAAAGCTCAAGTAGTTTCCTTGACGCTAGCATGTGTGTGTGGCGAAGATTAATGCAATCGCCTCTTGATTTATGATAACGGTAGTAGAACTTGATTTCGTAGTTGTTAAAGATACTTCACTTGGAGCAAAGTAGATATTGTTATCCAACTCGTCGACTCTGAGTTGATTGGTTGATAACTCCAAACTCCCAAACATGTAGAAGTCGAAATGAGAGCCAAAGTTGTTGACGAAAATATTGGAGTTGCTGAAGTAGAAAGTCTGCTCTGGAGCGAAGACGAAGCTGATTTCTCCGAAGTTGATTCGTTGGCTGATTAATTGATTGCTTTATCTTGACATAATGCATGTCGAATTTTGAATCTTGTATTTGTTTAGCCCCCGACTCTATGCTTAGTTGGGAAACAACTGAACATAGAGTCAAGAACTATAGCTTGTCATTGAGTAGCCATGGCCTGAGTGAAGATACGCATTGAAGATGTCTTGTTGAGGCTCCTGGAGACGTCGTGGTTGGTGAAGTATCGAAGCTTGTGAAGTAGAGGCAATAGAATTTGCCGGTATCGAAGACAGTCAGAATGAAGTTGCTCCACAATGATGACGAAGTTGCACAGCAGTCAACGGCAGCGAAGGCAAGCCGGCGGTGAAGACATAGATGCCCAACAACGGTGATGTGAAAACCAACCGTGTAGGCGGAGACACCAGTCGGCGGCGGCAAAGGCAGGCCAATGATGAAGTCGTAGAGGCCCAACGACGGTGATGTCACTAATCAACCGTGTAGGCAGAAAACACCAGTCGGCGGTGGCGAAGGCAGGCCGATAATGAAGTCGTAGACGCCCAACAACGGTGATGTCACCATCAATTAACCGTGTAGGCGGAGACACCAGTCGGCGGCGGCGAAGGCAGGCCGACGATGAAGTCGTAAACGCCCAACAACGGTGATGTCACCAATCAACCGTAAAGGCGGAAACACCAATCGGCGACGGCGAAGGCAAGCCAATGATGATGTATAATTGATCGAACCTGCAGTATAAACACGTAGGATGAGTAGTACCTGATGCAAACATAGTACTTGAGAAAAATTCAAGCATTTTAAAATATTTATAAGTATGTATTTCTCCTCTTGTTGGTTTTGATTTCCCCGAGTAGATGACTCCTCACGTTTAAACACTCTGCCCGACTAGTCATTAATATGAGTTCGTCATTAATGGAACAAAGTTTCACATATCAGAATTTACTACTCGGGTACTTTCGTAATTGTTTAGAGCAGAAAACAAATCATTTTATCTTTATGCTTTTGATTTCTTCCGAGTAATACTTAGCACCTTGCGTCATACACTTCATCCAACGAGCTCCCGGGTGCTAGGATTCGGCCCAAAGGCAACTATCCATCGACAAACCAAACGAAAAGCATAGGGAAAATAGAGTTGTACAACTCGATCAGCACTTTTTTTACTCGGATTATGTCGCAAGCAATCAAGATAAATATTATGAAAATTGTTGCAAAAATATGATATAACATCTGTAGCCCTCGACTCACTGCTCAACGAAGGACCAGTTGATGAAGTGAGACATAGGAAAAAGAAGATATCATATAAAAAAGGAAAATTAATGATGACTTAGCTTTTTGGTATTTCCACCAGTGTCGGCAGAGGTGGCCGATCTAGGGATAAGGTCATCCATCAATAACGACGAAGACACCAACCGTGGAGGCAAAGATTTCAGTCGGCAATAACGAAGACGACCGACGGTGAAGACGACGTTGCCATCAACAGCGGCGGCGGAGCACATCAACCATGGAGGCAAAGAAACTAGTCGGGAGCTCGTTGGATGAGCACGATGGTTTTCCCAAGTGGGTCGATTCCAACTCGGAAGATAGAAGATTGTGGTAGATCTCAGCGTCGTTTGGTAACCCAAACGGCACCGTAAGGTTTCCCCCTCCCGACTGGTCCGAATCCGAGTCAAGGAGAGAGATCTTGCCAAATTTGTCGGTGATGAAGTCGAGGCTGCCGAAGCGAAATGCCTGCCCAGGGGCGAAGGCGAAGTCGTCGATGCCTGATAAAGATCCCATCGCGCTTGTCGGCGAGATGAAGAAGAAAACTTGACGCACTGGCCCCTACCTGGCGCGCCAACTGTCGAAACTTGGTTTCGGCAATAAGAAACTGGGTGTAGCAGTCAAGCGCCAAACACGATGGGTTAGTATGCAAAGAGGTTTAGACAGGTTCAGGCCCTCTCTTCGAGAGGTAATACCCTACTCCTGTTTCGGGGATTCGATCCGCCGAGTGATTTATTGATCTCTTGATCTTTTTCAATATGTGCTCTCGTGAGTTTTCTCTTTGATTCTCTATGCAATCGTCTATCCCTCTAGGGACGCCCTACCCTCCTTATATAGTCTTGGAGGGTAGGCTTACAAGTTGGAGACCCTATCATACTCTATGTCAGACTCCTCAATCTTACCAACTATGAACTATGAGCCGTTACCTTATTACAATGGTAACGTAATACCCAAGTCATAAGTCGGTTGACATAATCATGAGTCCTAACCTATCCCCTATGGTAAATCGGATAAGCTAGTCGTGAGGGTATCCGGTACCCATAATCTCCACAGAAATGCATATACTCGTATGTGATTTTACAGGACTTTGGACAAGTAATGGCATAATGAATCTTCAGTTTTCAGTCTTGAGAATATTGGCGTTAACACACTGAGACACAAAGAAAGCGTGTCTGTTGCAAAAGATAAAAAAGTATCCACACGAAATTACATAGAACTTGTTTCTATGAAAATAATTTCATTGAATATATTGCATTTGCATTGAGGATTCTTTTCTCGTCCTTAGAAGGAACTAAACATCCAACTAAGGTAACATTTTTGTACCTCTCTTTCTAACTTTCATGGAGCCAACAACTATTATTAAAGTAGCAATGTTTTAAATGCTGCAAATGCACAAAACTATTAGTATACTTTTTACTGCAAACAATTCAATTGAAACAAAGATCAGTGATCACACATGTGTGTTTTATAGTGCTTACTTTAAAAAGGTAATTATTTGAATTGCACGAATTGAATTATTGATACATTGTGGCAGCTAAAAACTGACATTTCCATAGTATTTTTCTTTTGTGAACCATGTAATTGGTTTGTTATTTCTGCATTTTTTTATAAAACAGAAACATGTTTTTCAATTTCCATGTTATAAGTGTATTTGTAGAAAATTAAACTATGATGAGTTCAATCTTAAATCAGTGAATCCCTCAAAAAACTATACATAGTTTGTGGAATAAATTTATACATATTGAAATTAGTTTGAGTTGTTAATCTCTGTTTCTGAATGGATTTTCAAATTAAATCCTTCCCCACCACTGCTTGGCCAAATCAGCATCTTTGCCCCATCTCCTCCTCTCATTCCTCACCACACGAAACACTCCTATGCCGCCATGGCGACATGATGGAGGAGAGATCTACTGGAGAAAGGATCTTTACTACCGATTATAAACTTCTTTTAATACCGGTTATAGCAACCGAGACTAAAGATCTCTCACCTCAGCCTTTACGCGTGTTACCATCCCACCTACTACACGCATCTGACTTGGATAGAAATGTTTTCTTTTTGAACTAACCCGGAAGACATCTTTAGTACCGGTTGATGTTATCAACCGGGACTAAAGATATTTCTAGGGACTTGGACTTTTAGAACCGGTACTAAAGCATCTTTATTACCGGTTCTTAATCTAATCGAGATATTTGTGTTTTTCACTATCACAACGAAAGATCAGTTCTCCAGTAGTTAAAGGTACCGGACCAATGCATCAACCATGAAAATCACTCTGCAAATAAACCATGTCATGAATCACAAGGGTACTGCAATAAAAGTGAAAGACAACTTCCAGGAAGGACCAAATGTAGCATAAAAAACTAGGCTTGGCAAGTAGTGAACCTGAGAGGCACAGCTAAGAGATTGGCTGCTAATACTGTGAGACCACAAAAACACAGCACATGCTACCGCACTAGAGGATGCCTATATGCTGTAGCAGCCGAGATTAAGGAGGATGCCTCCAGAAAGTCATGGCCTCCATCTGTCCATAAATCGTCAGGCAGGTTCTATGGCCACCGTCTTGTGATCACTCTAACGAAAACTACTAGGTTAGCCACCAACGTCATTTTGCTGCTGTTGTTTCCTTCTTGATACCACTCATTCTCAAGAAGCACATATATGTGCGTGCAATACCTAACTTGTTTCCTGGACAAAATGTTGCATGAGGTTTCCCATGCTTCAAATAATGAGTTCTTGTGGACATTGAACTACTTCATGTGAGACCCAGTAAAAATTTAACAGAAATTTCTCTAGTGTTTCCAAATGATCCTTGAGCATTAACGGTTTATAGCCAAACCAATGTATGCAACCGCCTCATATATATAACCAATTAACACGAAAAATAATTGTTTGTGTGAAACAAAGGACAATACTAGAGCTGCCACGTGAGAAATTAATTAAAAGGCACAACTCAGATGATGAACAAGAAACACATGGATCTCACAAACATAGACCTCTCTAGAATTCAATCATATGTGTGATTTTACTGTCCTTTACGAGCTACCAGGTGCTTCCACATTTTGATACCTATTATTAACTTAGGTACTTTAAGGTAGCATGTTTTACATAAAAAAATTGGTACCTGTCGGTACTTCTCAAAGACCATAAAATCTCTCTGATCATATATATTGTGACCTCAGTGACACATTATGATAGCAGCAACCTTTCGATCGGACATCATGATCAAAATGTGCATAGCATCATCCATCAACACATTCGTGCAGTCCACTAGTTAGCCATCTGTACCAATGAGTTTTACCTACACAAGCCATGCAGATAGTCTTGTGGGTCAACAATATATAATCACTAAAGATTTTTAAGACTGGGAGGCATCGTTAAATTATCCGTCTCAGTTTTTGTCAAGTAATACCCCTTCATGGATGTAGCATATTATGCTGCTAACATGTTTGTTACTTGGACTCTAAAGAACAGGGTTTTGATTAAATTTCATTGCTTCATAGTTTACTACTATATTATTCAATGCCATGGATCGTTTTGACCTGGTGTAAAAATGTCAAAATCATGCCCTGTCTTTTCTTGTTTGTCTATCTTCCATGCTCGAACATTTGATCGATTTTCTGCACACACAGGTGGTCGTGCTTCTCACAGGAATCTGGCATCTGGTCAGAGGGAGCACAAGATTATTTCTGCTGCTCCGCTTTCGTTGAGTACTTCTTGCCACTGAATCAAATGGTCCAGCATAACAAAGAAGGGAAGCAAAACACGATGTACCATATTCTGACTGCTCGACAAACTGTAAACCGGGTACAGCAGGAAATAAACATAGCAGAGCAGATGGTGCTGAGCTGACTGCCCTTGATTTCAATATTTGAACAAGGCCTATGTAAATATAAACTATGTACAGTCTTTTTTGACACCTTAATTGAATAGTTAGTAAAGCTCCTACAATTATTTCTTTTAGAAAAGATATCTAATTTATTATGTTGTTGCTGTTCATCTCACTACCAGAAAATAGCTAATTTTCCTCAGGAGGAGGAACCCTTAGAGAGAAGCCCTGATTGGGAACAAATTTGTTGGTTTTCTAGCCAACACGATAAAGTACCTCAACAAGAATACCTGTCAGGAAGTACACGCTATTTCCGATGGACATAGTGTAGTAGGAAGAGATTCATATTCCATTAGGGCTTGCTCGATTAATCCCACCCACAAAGGGATTGAGGGGATTTGAAATTGAAGGGAAATAATTACACACTATGTGAAATTAATCCCCCTTAATCCCCTTTAATCCTTTCCTCTTGGGGTCTTAATCGAACAAAGACCTTAGGGAGAATACTTTTATGGTAATGTATCCACCTAAAATTCCACTTTTGTCCCCAATGTTACATATCAAAAAGTCCACATACCTTAGTAGGTGATTTGCAAAAAACAAAAAAAAAACAACTCATCAGCACCAAATTATATATTGATTATCAAACCTTTTGAAAACAATTCTTTGATTAGAAGCTACTCTTTTGGTGGGAAATAATCATTTATCCATTTCCCTAATGACCATCTTAAACAGCCATCAGTAACTAGAAATCTGCAAGCAAAGGAGCTTCATGCACGCATGTGGACCAACAATATATAGGCTGCATGACTTCATATGTTATGCGTACATCCCTTGCATTCTTTATGATATTTTAATGGCTTCAACCCAAAGACCATTAGAAATGACAATACTCGCTAACTGTTCTTGTTTTTGAACCATTAGCAACTGGTGACATAACAGCAGAAAATAAGTCCTCGCGGGGAAAAAGAAATCCTGTTTTGTAGCCATGTATCTGCAGAAAGTGTGCGAAGCCTCTTCGGTTCTAAAGCCAGAAGAGTACTACAATTTTATCATCAATTATTCGACAAATAAATGGTCTCAATTAAGGATGCACTAGTACAGATTCTCTTACCTCTGACGGGCCATCACATGTCTGGACTATTGGGCCATCAGAACCAAGTCATCTCAATCGGGCCTAAATCTGCGTCATTGTAGATATACTCGTGCAGTCATACTCTAGGCCCAAGTACACATAGCCCGTCACCGATGACACTCATCTTTGACGGGCACAGCTTTAGGCCCGATTGAGATGACCTAGCATATCTCAATCGAGCTCGTCTATAGAGCCCGTCACAGATGAGGATCATCAGTTACGGGCTCCAAATATGACCCGATTGAGATGGCTTTAAAGCCCATCACCGATGACTCGTATCTCAATCGGGCCCTTCTAGAGAGCCCGTCAGAGATATGAGTCATCGGTGACGGGCTACAAATATGGCCCGATTGAGATGTGCTTTAAAGCCCGTCACCGATGACTCATATCTGTGCCGGGCTTTTTGTTGATGCCCGTTAGAGATAACTGTGCGCCCGTTAGAGATGTCGGTTCATTGACCCGATTGAGATATATTTCGCACACTATAAATAGACCACCCGACTGTTGTCTGAAGTTAACCCACTATTCACTATTTTGGTGGGAGGTTGAAGGGGGCGAATTTTTGTCATTTTTTTCCAAAGAAAAATAGAAAAATCTTAGAAGTAAGTAAAAAAGTAGTAATAATTTTTTTTAATTTAGTAGTATGTTAACTAATATTTTATTAAATTTTGCAGCAATGGACCGAAGTTGGATGAATGCGACAACTTTGCAACGTCATTGCAAGGAGTATACAAGGAGTATAGAGATGGCGTTTTAAGTTTTATGAACGTCGCGGAGGAGGATAGGAGAAGAAGAAATAACAAATACATGTGTTGTCCATGTAGAGATTGCAAGAATGATATTATGTTTAGCGGAGAGGAGGTACACTCTCACTTGATACAACGGGGATTCATGAAGAGCTACACATGTTGGGTGAAGCATGGAGAGTAAGAATCGGGTAGTGGTGCAGACAATCATGAAGATAAAGATGAGCATGACATGTTTATACCATCTCTATTGGGCGGTGAAATGATTGATGTGGATCCTGATATGCTGCAAGAGATGTTACGTGACGTTGAGGAGCAAGCTCACAACGAGAGAGACTCCATGAAGTTCAACAGGTTGGTCAGTGACTCCGAGACACCTCTATACGCCGGATGCAAGACAAAGCACACCAAATTGTCAGCTACCTTGGACCTAATGAAGCTGAAGGCAAGTAGTGGATGGACAGACAAGAGTTTTACGGAACTTTTGTGAATATTGAAGGTCATGCTTCCTGAAGAGAACACATTGCCCGAGACGACATATGAAGCAAAGCAGGTTCTGTGTCCCCTGGGTTTAGAGGTCCGTAGAATTCACGCTTGTCCAAACGACTGCATATTGTACCACAAGCAATATGCAGACCTAGATGCTTGTCCTGTGTGCAAGGCTTCTCGATACAAGCGAAAGAAAAGTGCGGGAGAGAAAAAGAAGTCAAAGCGGGGTGGTCCGGCGAAGGTTGTGTGGTATCTACCTATCATTGATCGCTTCAAGAGAATATTTGCCAACCCCAAGGAAGCAAAGTTAGTGTGTTGGCATGCCGAAGATAGAAGGAACGATGGTTTGCTAAGGCACCCTGCGGATTCGATTCAATAGAGGAATATCGATCGTATGCACAAAGACTTTACTGCTGATCCCAAAAACATGAGGATATGTCTGTGTACGGATGGCATGAATCCTTTCGGAGATATGAGCAGTTCTCACAGCACTTGGCCAGTTCTTATTGCGAACTATAACCTCCCACCATGGTTGTGCTTCAAAAGAATATATTATGTTGTGCTTGTTAATCAAAGGTCCAAAACAACCGGGCAATGATATCGATGTGTTCTTGGAGCCTATTATCGATGATCTTGAGATTGTTTGGAAAGAATGTGTGGAAACCTGGGATGCACACGGTCAGGATAACTTCAAGCTACGAGTTCTATTGTTCTGCACCATTAACGACTATCCTGCACTAAGTAATCTTTCCGGACAAACCGTGAAAGGAAAGAAGGCTTGCTCTGACTGTATGGAACATACACGCAGTAGGTGGCTGAAGAAATTAAGAAAGATGGTTTACATGGGTCATAGGAGATGGCTCCCGCTACGCCACGCCTTTAGAAGAAAGAAGAAAATTTTCAACGGTCGGAGAGAACTTGGAACTGCTCCCAAGGATTTGTCTGGAGACGAAGTCCACGACATGGTCAAAGACATAACTAACGAGTTTGGGAAGAAAAGAAAACATGGCAAGGGAAATGATAAGGGTATGTGGAAGAAAAAATCCATATTTTGGCGGCTACCATACTGGAAAGATCTTGAGGTCCGGCATTGCATTGATCTAATGCACGTAGAGAAGAACTGTTGCGATAGTTTGCTCGGGCTACTGCTTAATATGCCTGGAAAGACAAAGAACGGGTTGAATGCTCGCCTAGATCTGCAGGAATTGAACATTCGCAGTGAGCTTCAACCTGTTACGGGCGAAGAGACAGGCAGAGTGTACCTCCCACCAGCTTGCCACACATTGTCGAAGGATGAGAAGATCGCAATGCTATCATGCCTGGCTGATATTAAGGTTCCTTCGGGCTATTCAGCAAGGATCAGTAAGTACATTAAATTAGAGGATCTAAAACTGGTTGGAATGAAGTCTCACGATTGCCACGTGCTAATCACACAGATCTTTCCAGTTGCTATCAAAGGTGCAGAAAGATGCACGCCTGAAGGCACAACTTCGGGACGAGATTAGAAACGAGCTTCGAGAAGAGTTCGATTCCAAGTTGTTACAAGTGGAGGCTTGGGTGGAGGCACGCCTCAGGGAAAGCAAGCCTGCTGCCGCTCCCATGGTAGAAACGAGCCCCACGCAGAGGCGTAGCAGCTGCGCATCTACTGGGGCGGCGGCACAAGAAACACCAGCCCCCAATGCGGTGGACCACATAACGGTAAAACCAACACAAAACGTATATGTTCTCCCCTAACCACAGTACATTATAACATATTATAAAGATACGTATGAATCTAATGCAGGGACTCACATCGTGCACCCTAGTCGTTAGGGTGACAAAGGACTTTGCAATTCCTGCCGTAGAGGGTCTTGCGTTCAAGCCCATGCCGGAGACCCGAGTGCATGGGGGGCGGCTGCTAGCCGACCATGCAAAAGTTCAAGTGGACATGGTGAAGCCCGATTGGGTTGGCTTCACTCTCCCGCTCCTACCAAATGACGAGGTTCTGACCCTTGGAGCTGCACGCAGGACCTTTATCCAATGGCCCAAGCAAAACATTCAGATAAATTTAACTCCTAGGCCAGCACCAAGTGCTCGTCCGGCGCCGCCGCCGCCACGTCCCCCTCCAGTTCTTGTATCTGCCCCTTCTGCCGTTGAAAAAGGAGATCAAGATCTCCAATTGCAGTATGATACAGATTTTGGGGATGATGGACAAGAGGTCAGCAGCAGAGCGTTCCTCCCCCCAGTCTCCACAAAAAGAAAGAGGACGACATCTTCTCCACCCAAGCTTAGATCACACAAAAGAGCTGCTGGAAGGGGGAGAGGAAGAGGAAATGTGGAAGGGCCGCTTCTGGCTCCAAAGAAGGTAGATCTTGGCAAGGCGCCATCAGCTCCTAAAGAATTCACATTAGGCATGCCATTAGTCGGAGATGACGCCTTATCAAAGATGGGCCCTGCATGCAAGGAGTTGCATGGGTACTATATGGAGAGGTCCAACGCAAGGAGAAAGCATAGAGAGACCTCCATGATGAGCCAGCACGATAGACAGCCATTCCTCGGCCCTGAAGCCTTTATCGCCGTAGACTTTCAAGATCTATGGGACCTCTACAGGGTGCGAGCGGTCGATACCAACCTCCTTAAATGCTACTCCTTGTGAGTATTCTTGCATACGAGATATGGTAATAACTATCCTTGTATTACGCTTACCCTAATTCTTGTCTTGCTTCTAGGTTAACTTGGAAGCATGTCCATCGTAATGCTCCCCATGTTGCTTTGCTCGATCCAAGTATCGTCAACGAGACAACTATGAATTACGATCGAGCCAGCATGGTAGAATATATCAAGGACTGCTTATGGTCCCGCCAAGACAAGGATTTCATTATGTGTGCCTACTCTGAACAGTAAGCGTGTTCCCTACTTACAGTCAAACCTGCGACACGTATAACTTTAGTATTTAACTTGCAATTTATTAATGTCGCAGTCGTCATTGGATTCTCCTGGTCATAGTGCCTAAGTGGAGTTTGGTATACTACTTTAACTCCAATATCAAAAAAGAAATATACGATTGGTCGGCGATCGAAGCTGCCTTGAACGATGCCTGGGACCAATACGTGGCAAAAGGCGGGAGGCATAAGGAAGGGCATCCCACACTCGGTCACAAAAATGACTTTCCAATACGTCAACAAGTTGGCGACCAGTGTGGGTTCCACGTCTGCCATAACATGAGGAGCCTCGCAGACAAGGTGACATTGCTCGACCTTGAGGTGTGTGCTTCAGTTGTTTATATACATTAGAGAGGAGATAGCACGATTCATACTAACTTTCCAATTATGTAGACTAACTTGACGCCTCGCATGCAGGAAAAACTTTCGACGATTCCGGAAATCAACTTCAATATCATTAGAGAGGAGATAGCACAATTCATACTAGATGATCTCTTGTCGCCGAAAGGAATGTTTAGAGTCAAGTCCTAGCAGAAAGAAATGATTTTGCGACAAACATTTGATTTTTGTAAATATTCTTTGTAATACAATTATGCACGTTCTTCTGTATATATTTGCATTTCTTAATTACATATATACATGTTTCAATTTATAACTCAGTTTTATAGGTTTTGATGCATGTCGGCGGTTTTGTGAATTGGCTGTGAATTGGCTGAGAATTCTGTGAATTGGTAGAATTGGCTGAGAATTTTGTGAATTGGCTGTGAATTAGCTGTGAATTGGCTGTGAATTGGCTGAGAATTTTGTGAATTGGCTGTGAATTAGGAATGCTGGGAATGGGGTTGCTGGGACTGTCATTTTTTGCAGCGGGCATGGCTAGCAAAGGCCTGAGGCTAGCCAAAAAAATAAATTTTATTTTTTTTGCTGACATAGTCATCCCTGACGGGCATTTTTTAGTAATGCCCGAAAGAGATAATCATCCGTGACGGGCTCCTAAGAAAGCTTGATAGGGATATAGTCATCCCTGACGGGCTCCTAATATAAGCCCGATAGAGATAAGTCATCCAAACCAGGAATATTTTGACTCAACAGGTGGGGTCAAACCTATCGGTGACGGGCTCTTTGGTAAAGCCCGTTAGCGATGGGCTGATTATTTTGCCCGATTGAGATTAGTCATCCGTGACGGGCTCTACCCAACATGGTTTAACTTATATTTCTTGGTCAATCTTATCTGTGACGGGCTATATTGTTAGGCCCGATTGAGATAACGTCCATCCGTGACGACCTTGTGCCCGATTGAGATAGTTTCTCACATCACTTACCTTTGGTCAGTGACAGGGGCCCTACCCGATAGTGATGAGGGTTAATGCCCGTTAGAGATGGCTGATCCCGCTGTAGTGATGGCTAGACGCCTTCGTATATAGTGGTCAGTGGTCGCACAACACATGTTTACAGGAGAACATGGTTGCGTTGAGTTTAATTAGCATTGATTCCTAGCCAAATAGATGTATACAAACTCTGAAACCTTAAACATTATTGTTACAGTTATACATTGAAATTCGAGAGCAGTCCTAGCTTCTGAGAAAATTAGAACGCACATGGATCTGACCACATACATCGATTCATAGACCTACCTGGAGCTTGATCATATATATTGTGACCATGGTAGCACATTGCTGTTGCATCAACATTCTACCAGGCAGCACAATAAACAAAATCAATGATGATAAACTCGTGCACACAATCCACCAGTTAGTCATCTCAAACTGTGTGAATTTCCCCTGCATGAAACCATGCAAATACTTTTGTGGCTCATGAGATGCTGAGATATTTAGGCTTGGGAGGTATCACGAATCTAGCTACCTCGGTATGGACGCCTATCACTAAATTGCAAAAAAAGCAGGAAATAATTAATACCAATCCTACATGGGCTAGCTTTGATACTTCCTTCGTTTTTTAATATATAACGTCATTGACTTTTTGATAAATATTTGAGTTTTGAATAGTTTTTGGTCAATTTGAATTTTAGGGGGGCTAAATACACAGAAGTTTGAGAATTTCGGATGAAATTGTTTCGTGTACTGGGGTAGGGGTGCGGAGGGTTCAAAATTTCCTTTCGAAGTGAAGTTGCAAACAATGTCTCCAATGCATCTTTAATCAGCAGCTGAAATATCTCGAGTAAATAGAAATGTTGTGGAACAAAAACAGTCAATTCAATCTTATCCGTACGTATATTGCCACAAGAATAAAACATAACCAATTATGATGAAGATAATAAAAAAGGAATGGCATGAATGTGTAATATTCAGGCCCATTAGTAAAGGGGAAGATCCTGCGTGTGTTGTGGTGTGGCATTGACCGAAGTGAAGGTGGGTGTTAGGCATGTATGAGCCGGCTCCTCGAAAGTATTGGATATTTGGCAGGAAATGAAGAATATTCAGTATTATAGAATTGTTGTTTTATACATGTGTCTAAGGAACTCTTTTCATCCACATAATGCACAATTAACTGTTACTCGACGTGCGCAGTGTGCAGCATTGAAAGGACAAAAACACATCCACGGAAAAATATTGTCTACCGCACAGGTATTGTAGCTGCCAATCTAGAATGTTGGTTCGTGAGAGGATAGTGGAGACCAGGACATATGACAAGCGCTGTCACAGCCCTCTGCCAGGACACCATAGTACAGCAGAAGGATCCAATTCCCATGAATTTGGTGGTCGATGGTGATGAAGTAATGATTGATTTTATCACCTCAATTCTTTACTATAAAGATCAAACACCACCATTGATTGTACAAGATGCATACTGAATCAGGGATTCAATTGTGCAAATTAAGACAGTGGTTGAAGAGCTATAAATCACACTTCATTGACTTCTTCGTAGTGTGAAACTTTAACATTACTTGCAAGGTATGAGAAATGGAAGGGCGGGTGAATACTGATACTGCTGGATAGAACTGTCTTTCCTGTTTCATATATGTCACATCTGTTGGGCATGTCAAAGAGATAACCTGCCACTAGAACGAATCTGAAAGAAATCAAAGTATGTACAGGTTTATCCTAGTCTCCTTTCAACTATCTAATTTCTTAGTTTGCTAAAAATTTAACTAGCGAGTGGCATCGAGACTTGGGGACAATATCCAAAGAAGGATGAGGAGCTATCGGTCTAAGCTTGGGAGGAATCAGGAATTCATCTATCTGGATCTCCCTGTGTAAGTATTCATCATCAGCAGTGTGAGTCCCCTAAAACAGTAATAGATTTTCTCATGCTTATGAGGGGGAATTGTATAAGGCGTAGAAATTTTCGGTTGATAATCCTGGCTACTGCCTGTTGGATATTGTGGTTAACAAGGAATGTTTTATTCACTAATGATGTTGTACTCAAATGACCTCTAAATATCCTGTACAAAATGGTGTCTTTTATACAGAGATGGAAGGTGTTACAAATCGAATCAGGGCAAAGACAACTGCAGGAGTGGCAAGACTTGTGGTAACAAGATCTTCTCCTGAGGCCGGTGGATGTGCTGCCAAGAAAAATTTGAAGGCTGGGAAGTGGGTTCGTGAAGGTCCTTCAGTGGTAGCTCTCTCCTTTTGCTGGTAATGGAGTGTGATGCAGTTCCCTGCCTGATCTTGGCTCTCAAGTGCTTGTATTGAAGATCTGGAAAGCCCAGTTATCACGTTATCTTTGGTTTCTTATGTTTGAACCTTAACCGCCTGTTGGCTTTGGTTTAAAATTTTGAAGCTGGGTCACATGATTATGACCTTCCTTCTAGAAGAAGTATGCATCATACGGTAGTTAGTGGCAGACGAATCCAAATACTTGCAAGTGAAGAAATAACTAACCAAAATTAAGATCAAATGGTGCCTTTTCACTCTTCAGATCACAAAACCAGAAGAATCACATGGAATGGCTGGACAGGTATCTCAATGTTAAGGACAAATGTGTGTTTAGAAAATAGTTTCAAAGCTGCCTCACTATCAGAAACCGTACATCCGTTAGAACAGTAAAAATTGTCAGGCAAAGTAATACATGCTAAATTTAGTCAATAAAATTTCGCTTCGAGTTTGAGGCACAAAATCAAGCAGATAGTAGTTTGAGGGCGGACAAATTAGTATTATTCAAGGTCTCGTGCCAACTTTTCTAAATTCGATGTACTGATGCAAAGGCTCTAGCTGTGTTTGCTGCAGATAGAAATACAGAATGAAAACAAGTGAAAGTAAATTTAATGAATTTTTGAAACATTTTAGCATATTCTTTAGTGTGGATGGAAGATTTGGTGGAAATGATCCATCTTATACCAATGATCCACAACAGCATGATATTTGTAAGACAGGATGAAAAGGCACTTCAATCCAATCAACCATATCAAATTGCCATCAAATATACAACATAAGTCTGCAACTAGAAGCTCTCTAGTCATACTGCCATCTTCATTTCTATCTTCTGGTGAGGATCATAGCGAACCAGTTTAAAGTCTGATGTTACAAAAGAATCAATATCTTTCTTCACAGGGTTTATCTTCAAAATCTGCAGATGGGATCCAAAACACACAAAAAAATCAGTTGAATAATCAAATAATCAGGTACTTTGAATAAAAAATTTTATATTTATGCAATAAATTAACAATAATTGCTTACAGGGAATGGTTTTGGCTGCTTCCGCATTTGCTCCTCTAATGCTTGAACATGTGTACGGTAAACATGGGCATCACCTATAACATGGACAAAATCCCCAGGAGAAACATCTGCTCACATAGAAATAGAATGGATACATAAAGAGTTGGGATCAGGTATTCTGCGACTGTTTATCATAATATATTTTTATATTCACTATGAAATGGAAGGCAATAAACCAAGAATATTAAAATTTAATTCCATATTAGCATAAAGAATGATTAATAATTGTTCATAACATTTTTTTTCTGCCAGGAAATTGATAGCCTTAAAATACATTTGAAAAGTTCCAGCTTAACAGGCTAATATGGCACATCGCTGTATATAACAATCAATATATAAATCGGATTACCGGAATCAACAATAAACCAAGTTGTTATAAACAATTGGCAAGTGCGATGGGTTCTAATTTGAAGTTTTGACTTTAGCGAGAAACACTGTTGTAAAAAGATAAGCGAGGACATACCACACACTTGTGCAATCATACATGTCAGAAGAGAATATGATGCAATGTTGAATGGCACACCAAGCCCCATATCAGCAGAGCGTTGATACATCTGGCATGATAACTCCCCATTCTCAACATAAAACTGGGGATTTCAGTACATTACAGAAGTTAGATAAGCTAGTCAAATGAGAAGCATATTCACTACTTCTACAAAAGGCACATCTGGTAGCACCAAAATAGTTTCATTAAAAACTAAGTCAATGAAAACTTGTCTCCATCCAGAAGACTGCTCATTTTATTTCTGTTCTCTCCACTATGCCAATCTATCACCTCACATTCTTTCCTTTGCTAAATCGGCAGTTAAGAGATTAGATAACATCAAGGTCTTTTCTCTTCAGGATTCAGATAGTGCAAGTGGGGTCACTGTCATGTTAAATGGGGCAAATATTAACAACCAAAGGATTTTGGAAGGTCTGTGAATTAGAGTTTTGATAGTTTGGACGGCACTCTGCTTCCAGTGACAGTGCATGAATGGAAAAGCAGTTAGTCACAAGCCATGGTTGGTGAATTGGACAAGCAGCTCTTCATTCTCTCCATGAAAGGGACCCTTGGCGTTTGTTGGGCATCATGGTGCCAAAACATGTACCTAACCTCTTCAAGGTGGAAACATGAAAAAATAAGAACAGTTCAAACTGAGAAATGTCTTCCATAGCTTTGCAGGATGGTAGCATGAGGTTCACCAATATGAGAATAAAAATGAGGAGATTCATGATCTACATTTGTTGGAACAGTCAGGAGAGAGACAGACGAGTGTTCGAACACAACGTTCAAGCTCCAAAAGGCATGGCCTTCAAAATCAAAAGTAGACACTGTAAACTATGTTTGCCCCCTCTATTAATGCATTAGGCAGAGTTCTTGCCTTGCTACTAAAAAAATAATCTTATGGAAAGTATGTATCAGACTATTGGCGTGTCACCAATATGCATTGGAAACTACGGGAACTCTGCAGAAAATCTTAGGGGTTCCCGGTTTAGAGATAAATGGTTACATTTTTTAACATTGGCTTCACTGCTTCAGTTATGTACAAGGTTGTGATCACATTGAAGAGTGGTAAGAACAAATTCTTAAATAGGAAGGCTGAAGCCTGAGATGTAAACTTGAAGAAAAAAGAATATAAGGCATACTAACCTGAGCAAACATGTGGCATGGTGGCAGTGCCATCTTTTTCAGGTCTGTTGGATTCCATGCAGATAAAATGATTCTTCTATCATCAGGATTATTCTTGATCTTGTTAACGACATCCATTAACTGATCAAAACCTTTTCCCGCATAGTCAGCATACATGTCAGTATATCTACAGTATTTCACGGAGATTGGAATCCAGTCAGATTGACACTGTTAAGGAAATATGTAGAGAGTGAGAAGTTCCAAAGTAATGCAAACTTACTCAGCACCAAAGTGTCTCCACTGAAATCCATAAACTGGTCCCAAGTCCCCTTCCTCCCTTTGTGTTAAACCAATACTACACAATTCCCATAAAAAATAAGATATTGGCTTCCAAGTTATGTTTCTGTCAAGAAGATATATATAATACGAGGTGTACCTGTCAAGATACTGCCTTGAAGCATTGCCATCCCATATGTGAATACCTTTCTCCTGTAAAACCTGCAAATCGAAACTTGTTTACTGCCATGACAAATAAAAATAGCAAACAATTTGCAGAAAACAATAGTTTGAAATTTCAGAAACAGCACCCATAAACAATAACTTGGATGAACTAAAGGAGACTATCATTGAACATAGAAGATCAAGATGGCTTACGGAGTTCAGTATATATGACAAAATAACCAACAATTTGAATATAGTAACAGTAATATACCCAAACATGAATCATGTATGCATTGCATGCAGGGTTTCCTTTACCGCGGTAAACCGCGCGGTTACCGCGCTTACCGCGGGGGTACGGTAAAAGGAAAACCGCGGTAACCGTCTTAAATTCAAATAAATTTAAAAAATAATTTGAAATTTTGATAAATTTTATACGGTTTCGTACGGTTTGCCACGGTTACCGCGGTTACCGCGCGGTAACCGTGCTTACCGCCGAGGCGCGGTAACCGCGGCCCCGGCGGTAAGGCAAACCCTGATTGCATGTTTATAACTGTTATGTGCAGGAACACTGTTCACATTGTGAACTCCTCAGTACTTTAGCAGCGAGCTAGTTTCGAGATATAACTAGAGACTGAGTTGTAATCTGTTTACTTAATTTTAGAGATAAATTTCTTAAAGGGTCACCATATCTATATAAGAATGGGGTTCATTAAGCAAGAAAAGATGAATAAACAAGTCCCTAACCCCTGAACTTGAGTCTTTCAATTTGGACTTAAGATTGAGCTAGGATGGTCCCTCCCTCTCCCCCTGGCGCTTCCCCTCCCACCAGCCCCACGCCGGCGGCCACTCCGGCCACAGCGGCCACCACCTCGCCCTGCTCTCCCCTAGCGCCAGTTTCTCCTTCAACCAGGTTTCGTTCGGTTGGCCGTTCAAAGCACCAATGTTGATACACTGCTGTGGGTTGAGTCCTATGTCCGGCGACCCCAGCCCATCGTCGTACAAGGAGGCTCTTCTTTCGACGTCGGTGTCTCATGTCTCCAAAACGCCATCCCCGGTGGCCTCGGCGACGCCCTTCCTGGGGGCCTCGGCGGTGGCTTCGATGGTGCGCTCACCGGTGGTTTCACGGTCGCCAGTGGCTTTCCCCGAGTCGAACGCCGGCACTGCCAACCTGTGCTCGCGGAGGCAACCTGATGAAGATGGTTGGATTCAAGTGGAAGCCAAGAAGTTTTCTCGCCGTCGGCAGCAGCGCCAACCTTGTCCTGTGCCTGTCGACCTGAGGGGATGCTGCTTCAACTGCTTTTCCACGTTCCATCGTGCGGCGGAGTGTCGACGCGACCCTCGTTGTTTCGTCTGTCGGACCATCGACCATCGTTCCTACGTCTGCCTACGACGCTCAAAGCCGGTGACTTCGCATGTTCAAAGGAGATCAGTGTAGCTTCGCCTAGGCAGGATGCCGGCTCCTTTGGACGCTGCCCCGTCCATGGTTGAGGCAGCCACTAGTACTTCGGCCGGCGGCGCCAGCAATGGCCAGGATGGTCGAGCTCAGCATTGGGTGTGCAAGCGGTAGCCTCTCGGAGACAGAGGTAGGGAAGAAGGTCCCAATCAGCCGGTGGATCAGGTTCCCGGCCATGAGGCTCCCCTGGTACAGGCAGCTTGCACCTAGGTTGCTAGCAGCTCTAACGTTCTTCAGGCAACACCAAGACGAGTCTTCGAAAGGTCGATCAACATCACACGTATGGAGGATGATCTGAGACGTGCCTTGTCCGTGGTAGTGGTTGGCACCCTCCCTCCCAATCCCGACAAGGTTCTTGTCCAGGAGGTGTGTAGGGTTCATGCCTTTGATCCTGAATCGTTGGAGCTGCTACGTTGCGGACTTGATGGTTTCCTTCTCGTCCTTCCAAGTGAAGCGGATGCTGTGAGTGTTGGATAATGGCCGGCCCATCATCGCTTCTTCTTTCAGGCTCTACTTCAAGAAATGGTCTAGGTTTGCTGCCTCTTCAGGGGCAGTGATGATGCACTCGGTCGACATCGATATTCATGGCATTCCTCTGCATGCTTGGGATGTGGAGACAGTGAAGACTCTGCTTGATGGGAGTTGCTAGGTTCATGAGGTGTACAGTACCACGGCAAATCAACAGGACGTCTTCCAGGCGGCGGCATAGTGCACGGATCATAACAACCTTCCACCGACGATGGATCTCCTCGTCGTGGAACTGCCGGTGGATGTCGAGGAGGTGCCGCCAGTTACGCGGGCCCTGGTGTACCCTATCAAGATCAAGGTCGCGGCAACCTTTCAGCTATTGATGGATGAGAGTCCTTCTCCTCGGTTGATGGCGGATGGCCGTCGCAAGCGGCGCCGACAACGACAAAGATATGCAGCTCGCGAAGACCAAGGTGGAAACAGAGACCAAGGAAGGGCGCCTCACCTCCCGATGCATGCATGTTTGGGGCCATTGCCAGGCGGTCGCGTGGTAGACACTAAAGTGGGCGCGGAACTTGAATCGTCAGTTGCTCCCTCTTTGCATGGCGACAGTTTGGTGCCCTCCCTGCATGTTGTTGTTCCCGATCTGCATGCCATTGTTCCCATTGAGTCAATGCGGATTGAAGCGACGACACCTGACCCTAATGGTGGCCTGAGTTTGGCATGTGACTTAGGACGGCTTTCTATCTCTTCTTTGGGCCATTCCGGCCCAAATTCTTTAGTGGATCTTGGCCTGGAACTTCTGTTCAACCAGGTGCTAAGGGTAGCAAATTTGTCGCCGGCTACCACAGCCTTTTCTCCGGAGGATGCTCCCGTGACGAATGGTCTCCTGGTCCACGCAATTGGGCCGGATGTTGAGCCCGTCATGAAGGAACTCCTGGAGAACAAGCAGCGAACCACGCAAGATGACGGCGGTAACAAACTCACGGCAACCGCACCTACTTCCTTCGCCCCTAAGAGACGCGTGAGCAAGCCAAAGACAGTTTGCTCTGCTCAACCACATTCAATGCTACTCGTCTACTCGCGATATCAGGGGCACAGGGGGATTCTTGACACCCGGCTGAGTCCTTCCCCCCCCCCCCCCNCCTCCCCCCCCCCCCCGGCAAGGCGCTCGCCACAACTGGCATAGGAGCCCTCCCTGACCTTGGCTCAAGACTTACATGTGACGACTGTGTCTGACAGTGGCGACGTAGCCGAAGACGTATTTAGCCCCCTCGGCGGCAGTTCAAACGGCTACGTAGTCAGTTCAACCGGCAGTGACACCTCAAGCGACAGCTACGTCTCCGTGTCGAACGACTTCCTCAGATTCCTCGCGCTCTAGGGTCAATGTAGCTCCTTGCAACCCCACTTCTCAAGAAAGTTTCACCGCTTGCTCCTCTTCCACAGCGAAAGAGAAGGGTGAAGGCACCCCCATGGGTTCCCTCTCCCGCCGCAGCCGTCGTTTAGCAGGGGCCAACCCGTGTTCGCCGGATCCAGTTGTTAATGATGCCCAGAAAAGAGTGATGCATTGTTTGGGGTTTACTGCGGAGAATGAGAAAATCTCACGGGAAGCTCAAGACAAGTATAGCAAGCTTTTTGACAACCCACTGTCGGAGAGCCATCTCACTGCTTTGGCCGCAATTTTTGGATGGAGTTTGGATATCTCTAGCCAGGGTTCGGCAGGAGATAGTTTTGTTCCAGTTTGATTGTTGGTTCTGTTCAGCTTTAGGTTATCAATGAATCCTTCAAATATTTTGATTTGGAATGCTCGGGGGTTGAATAGTATCGATAGGCATAATTCTGTCCGGGATGTAATTCTCTTCGAATGTGGATATCGTGTGCTTGCAAGAGACCAAGGTGGCTAATATGACACATCAGCTGTTCTTTTCTATTTTTGGGTCCAATTATGACAAACATGTGGTTCTACCGGCTGTGGGAACAAGAGGTGTTCTTGTGGCTTGGAAGAGCTCTGTTTGTCAGGCCTTGGCTAGCAGAGTGGATCTCTTTTCTGTTTTGGTTCAGTTTATTGAACAAAAAGGTCGCAACTGGTGATTCACAGGAGTGTATGGCCCACAAGAGGACGAAGACAAGTTTGCTTTTTTGCAGGACTTGAGGGATTTTCGTGCTGTGTCGACCCTTGGTTGCTTGCCAGGGATTTTAACCTCATATATCAGGCCGCGGATAAGAATAACAGTAATCTTGATAAGGCTATGATGGGTCGTTTCAGGAGGCTCTTGGATGATGTCAGTCTTTTGGAGATTCCTCTTCATGGTCGCAAGTATACTTGGTCAAACGAGCGTGACTCGTGGACGTTGGTTAAGTTGGATAGTCTTTTGTTGTCCGGACTGGGAGGATATTTTTCCGGATTCTCTTATGCAAAGTTCGGTCTCGATTGTTTCAGATCATTGTCCCTTGCTGCTAGGGATGCGAGCAAATATTCGAGGCAAGAGGAGGTTTCATTTTGAGAGCTTCTGACCCAAAGTACAAGGATTTCAGGAAACAGTGCAGCTTAGTTGGAATGAACCAGTGCAGTGCTCCTGTCCAGTCAAGTAGCTTTTTCTAAAGTTTTAGCGTCTGAATAAAAGGCTTCAAAGCTGGAGTCAGAAAACAGTGGATAATGTTAAGGTCCAGCTGGCCATGGCCAAGAAGATTCTTCATCGTATTGAGATTGCCAGGGATTATAGGTCCCTTTCTATTGGAGAGAACTGGTTAAGAATGAAGTTGAAACTTCATTGCCTAGGCCTGGCTTCTTTGGAGTGTACTATTGCACGATCACGGTCTCGAATTAACTATCTTAGGGAAGGTGATGCTAATACTTCTTTTCTTCACCACCATTCCCGGTACTATAAAAGAAAGAATTTTATTGCTAAGCTTATGGTGGACAATCAGATAATCACATCCCAGGAGGAAATGCAGGATGCGGTGTTTGATTATTTTGATGATCTTCTTGGGTCGGCTTAGGAGAGGTATTTCTCTTTGGATCTTTCGGCCTTTCATAATCAGCAGCACGATCTCTTGGTTCTTGATGAGCCGTTTTCGAAGGAGGTATGGTCTGTTATCAAAGCCTTGCCTTCTGACAAGGCTACGGGACCAGATAGGTTTACAGGTCACTTTTATAATCTCGTTGGGAGATTATCAAAGGAGATATATTATCAGCTGTTGCGGCAATCTAGCAGGGGCATGTCACAAAATTCAAGTTGTTAAATTCAGCCTTCATAACCTTGTTGCCCGAAAAGGTGGATGCATGCCGAGTTAAACACTTTCGCCCTATGTCTTATTCATAGTTTTGCGAAGTTGGTCACGAAGATTTTAGCCAACCGGCTTGCTCCTCTCCTTCCTTTCATGGTTTTAGCTAATCAGAGTGCCTTCATTAAAGGAAGAAGTATTCATGATAATTTCATCCTAGTGCAACAGATGGCTAAATGTATACACGCTAAAAAGGAACCTCATGTTCTTCTCAAGCTGGATATCTCAAAGGCATTTGATTCAGTGTCCTAGCCTTTTCTTTTAGAGGTAATGCAGCAGTTGGGTTTTGGTCGCTGATGGTGCAATCTCCTTAACATGATTCTTGCTACTTCTACTCGGGTTCTGGTAAATGGGATACCAGGAAAGGTGATTTATCATAGGCGTGGACTTCGGCAGGGAGACCCGTTGTCTCCAATGTTTTTTGTTTTGGTCATGGATGTTTTAAACTCGCTTGTGTACCGAGCAAATGATGAGGGATGGCTGCAACCCCTTGCGATCAGACAGACACAACAACGTTGTTCTTTTTATGCAGATGATGTGGTCTTATTCTCTAGACCCATAGTTAATGACTTGTCTGTCATCAAGCATATATTGGATATCTTTGGTCATGCTTCGGTGCTGGTAACAAATATACAGAAGAGCTCAGTCATTCCTATTAGATGTTTTGATGAAGAGTTACAAGTAATCACTAATACACTAATACTTTGCCATGTGAAGTGAAGGAGTTTCCTTGCTCTTATTTGGGCCTCCCACTGAAAGTAAAGAAGCCATCTAAAGCTGATTTTTTAGCCCTCATTGACAGAGTGGCTGATGAGCTCCCCTTGTGGAAGGCCTCGCTAATGAACAGGGCCGGTCACCTAATAACGGTGAAAGCAATTCTTTCAGCTATTCCGACCTATCTCATGATCGCCATGGACCTTCCAAAATGGGTGATCAAATCCATTGACAAGAGAAGGGGCTTCCTATGGGCGGGATAGGAAAGGGCAAATGGTAGCAATTGTCTGGTCGCATGGAATAAAGTTTGCTGGCCTCTTGAGTATGGCGGTTTGGGAGTGCTTAATCTAGAGTACATGAGTTGGGCGCTCCGGATACGTTGGTCTGGTTACAGAAGACAAACAGTACTCGGGCATGGCACAGTCTACCTTATCAGGTGCCTCGTATTTCTCGTGAGTTATTCAACATGGCGGTAAAGACATGCATCGGGGATGGGCAGTCTACCTTGTTTTGGACGGATAGATGGTTGGAAGGGAAAGTTGTTAGTGAGATAGCCCCTAATCTGACTAATATGATCGCCAAAAAGATCGTCAGGCAATGTACGGTGGAGCAGGCCTTGGACAACAAAAAATGGGTAACAGATATTAAAGGACCATTGACTGTTCAGGTGATTGTGGAGTTTCTTCATATATGGGACTTGGTCGAGGGGGTGATGTTACAATTTGGCACTTCGGATCAACATGTTGGAGGCTCTCAAACTCAGGAGTATATACAACTAAATCTGCTTATGAGGCCATCTTTGTTGGGACAGTAAGGTTTGCGCCTTGGAGAAGAATTTGGAAGAGTTGGGCGCCTTTGAAATGCAAATTGTTTATATGGTTGGCAATTAACAACCGTTGTTGGACAGCAGACCGGCTGGACAAATGAGGGCTTCAGCATCCGCCTGCATGTCCCCTTTGTGATCAAGCTGAGGAAACTATTAATCACATCCTAGTCACTTGTGTGTTTACTCGACAAGTGTGGTGTTTGGTTCTACAACGGCTTGGCTACTCTAGCTCTCCAAGCCAGGATACTAAGAGGTTCACCAGTTGGTGGTCAAGGACAGTAAGGGGTTTACCTGCTATCGAGAAGAAGGGGCTCAACTCCTTTATCATCTTGGTCGCTTGGGAGATTTGGAAGCATAGGAACAATTGTGTTTTTAATGGAGCTACCCCAAGCATGGCTAATGTCCTCCAAGCCATCGCTAGTGAGGGCGCTCTTTGGTGCCTAGCAGGAGCTTCTAAGCTCCATGATCTTGTTGCTAGGGTTGTGTTGCTAGTGCACTAGCTTCTTTTGCTTCCTTTGTGTGTGTGGTGTTTGTGTTGTACTTCAGGGCAGGCGGGTGTCAGAGTCTATCTCTAACGCCGTTCACCTTTTTCTCCTCTTTCTTAATGAAATGATACGCAGATCTCCTGCGTGTCCTAAAAAAAAAGCCCCTGAACTTCAGTTGTTCCCTCTCCCGTGGCTAGCTATTCTAGATCTATTCTACCTCAAGTCTGTCCAATACTTCACCTAGCTCTGTTTCACTTCATGTCATCACCGGCCAGTCCCTCTGATGGTTTTTGCCCCCATGATGATCTATGTTGTGTTCGGCACTTTACTTTGGGAACTAATCCCTTATGCACGTAAAACGGACCAACTAATTAACACAGGATTAATTAAGTATTAATCCATTTTTAAAAAAAATGGATTAATAAGATTTTTTAAAACTACTTTTGTATAGAAAATTTTTGTAAAAAACACACCGTTTAGCAGTTTGAAGAGCGTGCACTCGAAAAATGAGGAAGGTAAGTTGAGAAAGATAGGAAAGAACACAGCTCTAAGGATCATAACAGTGACAATAAAACCAGCAATCGTATCATAAAAGGAAGACAATTATTAACTGGGATATAACTATGCTTGCCAGCATAAGATCAATAAAATTGTCATATGACAGCCAGAAAACATAAGATGCATATCTTGCTGGAAATAGGATACACACATACGGTGGTATTTAGAAAATAAATGAATGGGCCAAGTGTCAGACTGTCAGTAACATATTTAATTAGAAAATACAGTACAAAAGAATCCCATTGAACTTAGCTATGCATAACTTCCACGTGATGCATGATGCAAGCTCTAAGATGTACCATATTGTGCGTTATAACTTTATATTATCACCCACAACAGTTCCAGTGCGCATGAGAGTGTGTCCCCTTGTATATGAAAAGTGCACTAGCCCTTTTACCACTAAAATAATATAGCATAACAAAATTGCAACGAGATCGTCACATACATACATCGAGCAACTAATTGCTGTATATATTAAAGGAAAAGGCACCTTTGCATTTGTTGAGCCACTGATGAACCACAATAGCTCTTCAAGAACACCACGCCAAAATACCCTCTGGTAAAGGCAAAGAGAACATTTCACTTATCATCAATAGTCCAAGATAATAAATAAAAATAAGTGTTATGTTCTTTGAGGATACGT
Organism: Oryza officinalis; assembly: GCA_008326285.1. Lineage (NCBI taxonomy): Eukaryota > Viridiplantae > Streptophyta > Magnoliopsida > Poales > Poaceae > Oryza > Oryza officinalis. Next base: position 24,024,884 of record BDMV01000012.1, on the reverse strand, counting down.
AAATACACAAGGGGTATAATGCCCCAAGATTTTTCATCCATGGTTCAAAGTTCAGACAAACAGGCAAGTCCTGATTAAGATAAATAAGATGACTTTGCCAGATTTTACAATGCTTGAAAACTAACAAAAAGGAAATTCACATAGTTCGTCACATAAATCAGTCTCGTAAATTCATGTTTTAGCGCATTTGTGGTAAAAACATTTTAATTAACCTTATTAAGGATTTCATCCTTTCTTAAAAATCTAAAGGACCAAGCTAATGCAATAGTGAAATGTTCATGTCAACAGAATTAAGAATAATTGATGCAGTCAGTAAATTGCAAGTCCATCTTGCAGAGTACAAAATACAAATGAGGCCCATTCAAGCAAGAAATTAACCATAAAAGAAGGTATAAATTAAATAAAAATAAAAAACACAGTGCAAATCCCTCAGCAGAACATGATTGACATCCTTTTTGCGGATATGACTGATATCCATTTAAGTCATTCTTCAACAGGCTAGAAGCAGCTTAAATTTTTAACACCAGATAACAGTGTATTTGTTTATTCTATGGCAGTTCCCTTTACTTTCTTCCCTGAAAGAAAAACTATAACAAAAACAAATTATCGGAAAGTAAGGTTTCTTTCAGTTCTAGGACCTTGCACTGACCATAGCTTTGTTTACACTCGGTAGTGCTTTTTTTCCCAGGAATATGCAAAAGCTATGCATATCGGTGTATTAAGACTTTAAAGAGCAGTATGCTTCGTAGTATATACACTTCAAAAAGAATACAGTATAAAATACCTTCGTTGTGAGCAATGGAAAGTTCCTCCTTAAGTTGAACCGCATCTGATAAGAAACAAAAAATACTTATAGCCCTCCACGGATCAAATACAATTCCAACAAAAATATGATGAGAAAGTACCTGGCAACCAAATCTTGATACTGTCCCTGTTCCTGTTCTGTCATTTTTCTTAGCACCATTTCTTATTATATCTTGAACAAGATTGAGATATTGATACTCCTCGTGCCTTTCAAATATCATTTTAGGTAAAAAGGAATAATTCTCAATTTCAAACTTGACCTTCTTAGAATCATTTTCAGTCAATTCCTTGGCACTTGAATCATTAGCTTCTGCAATTGATTTTGTAACACGAACAAAGGTAATGAAAGAATGCCTGATGCTGTTTTCTACCACTGGAAATGATGAATACCATGGGTGGAACAAGGAGAGATCAATTGGAGGAATGAAAGTATCACATTCAATGTTGGACTCTATGTTGGTAAGATGGATGGCCTCACAAGCAGGCGCATTTAGAGATTGCCTAAAACAGAACTTGTTGTTAAAGTTAATATTGAATATGATGACAGAATATCTAAGTAATGTTGTGCACAAAGATATTCCAATGAAAAGATGATGACTCACCTCAGAATCTCGCCACCTCCTATTACAAAAGTTTTCTCAACTGTCAAACAGTATGGAGTTGTTGCTAGCAGTTGTAAGGCAGAATCCAAGCTTCCACAGATAACAACATTTTCTGCAGTTGCGAAATCAAAACTCCCAGAACGAGTCAATATTACATTCAAACGACCAGGGAGTGGTCTAAACTTAAGGGGTATGCTTTCCCATGTTTTCCTTCCCATTACAACAGCATTTTTCTTTGAAGGGTCTGATGTAGTCATTGTAATGTCTTTAAAAAACTTAAGATCACCCGGCAGCTTCCATGGCAGTGTCCCATCCTTCCCAATGCCCATGTCGCGAGTAGCAGCAACCACAACTTGATAACTTCTTTTAAGGTTGCTCTCTGAGTTACCATTGTTAACATTTGTAGACATGGCTATCACTTGAGATTTGTGAAAGCAGGAGAAATTGAGGTTGTTCCTGAATTCAAGATATTTGTGACTTTGAAGTCTCAAAATCAGGATGTCACTCTTGCTGAAAAATTGTGTGGCCTGAATATGAGAAAGCAACAAATGAGAAAGAATCCAGCTTTGCAGTGACATCAAGGAAGATACAGCGTTCTTCAAATATTGAGATCCAGTAAGCACATTTAGGGAAACATCTATAAGAATTTAGGACTTCATACATCCTCGCCAAATAAGAGGAATCAATCACTGGCCTTTAGAAATCACTGAGGAAATGGAATGTGACTACCCTAATTATATTCCTCTACTTTAATTCCAGAGTACATCCTACACTCTTCTGTTGCAAGAAATGTAAAACTTAACATATAACAAATTGAACAATATAACAGAGCCAGGATGTCAAAGGTAAAGCACTTGTACTTAACATATAGGTGTTTGCAGTGTACTAAAGTACTTAACATGCAACTCATGTATAGGGGTAGAAATGTTGGCTCATGTGCTCGGTACCATTGATGGTAACATCTGGAGCAGGAATGCAGGAACTACCAACGAACAAAGTGGTAAAACTGGTGTTACTACTCATACCTATAAAAAATTTCTCTGATAAATCCAACAACTACGATAAAAGAGAACAACAAGGAAGTAAATTTGCCAGGTACTCCTTTCGGGATCGCTTCAATATTGGCCTGACCACGAATATTTCAATTACCTTTTTCAAACAATTACAGTTCGAGATTGACCAAGTTACTAGCGAATCCTCCCTGAGTTGAACCTCGGTTCTCTTTTCCACGCCCATGTATTCGTCCCCAAATTCTACCTTCGCCACCGACCACGCACGATTAAAGGGAAAAAACAACATACACCTAATACTCTTCCTTCCCACTGCACCAATCTTGAGCCAGCCCGCGTCAGCCACAAGTTACGACCCGAGTGATTTTGCCAGGAAATTAACCGAACAAGAAAAAAAAAAAAAAGAGGAACGAACGAACGAACGCTCTGCTTCAAAGAACAGGGAGCACACCGAATCACTTACTCGAGATGTCGCCGCGCGCCGAAACCAAGCCGGCGGAGGCCAGCAGCGAGCGGTCGCCGTCGAATCGCCGCCGAGGTGGTGGGTGGTTGGGGGGAGCCGCGTTTCTTAATTTGGTTGAGGGCGGCGGGAAATTTGCGCGCGCAAACCCTTTTCCACCGGGAATCATTTTTAGCTTTCCCAAACTGCCCCTCTCTCTCGCTGCGGCTGGCGGCTGGCGGCTGGCCTCTTGATGGCCCCACATGGCAGTCTCCTGCTGAGTGTTGGGCCCCACATGTGACGTGGGACCCACCTGTCAGACACCCCGCAGTTGCTTCGCTTCTCCTATATACCCGATAAGCCCAACGAACTCCCGACTCCGCAATCGAAAGCGGAGCGGATTTTTTATCAAAGAAGAAAAAAAAAGGAGGGTCGGATTCTTCTCTTCTCGTGGGGATTCCGGCGAGGATTTCGCGAGCGGGCGATCGATCGAGAGCGTCTGCCGCCGCCGCGGAGGGAGGAGGGAGGGGAGACCGGTCGCGATGAACTGCGAGACGTGCCAACTGAAGGAGCTGGTGAGATCCAGCGCCTCCCTCTCTCTTGCTGGGGATTTTTTTTTTGGTGGGATAATTCGTGTTTCAAAAGAGCATATTTTTAATGACGGTTTAATGATGATTTTGCGTGTGCCCTAGGAGCTGGAACAGGATGAGATCAAAGATGTGCTACGATGTGAGTTTTTATTTATTTTTATTATTATTATTTCACCTCTTGTGGATGAGTACTTATCCTAGTTACTGCACACACCCTTTGTTGCCTTGATGAATCCAATGTGTGAATTTAGCCCCATCAGAGAATGCATTTTTGTGAGGAAGACAAAACAAAACTTTTTTAATAAAGGATTTTTGTCATCTGTGCTGCACATCTAAAGCTTCTTGAGATCAAAAGCATCTTATGTGAAGTATTTATGATGATAGAGGGAGAGATGGGGATCTGGCTGTATTACATAATGCAATGATATATCTGGCCCTAATTATTCTATCTGCGGCCTTTCTGTGACATACTCCCTCTGTTCCTAATTAATCATCATATTACATGGATGCACCAAGATCAAGGAAAGCTAATAAGTCTTCCATACTACATTTACTATGGCAACAAACTCAATGTATGAACCATCCCCATTAGTATTTCCTAGCCAATAATAAATCAAAACATTACATGTTGGTTTTAAATACTTGTATGCATGGATGTATGCATCAATGTCCATTTACTCCAATGCACAAATAACGAAGACTTAGTGAATGACCACAAATATGATGATCATTTGGGAATATCTCCAAGAAAATTATATGATGATCAATTAGGAATGGAGGGAGTACATCATATGCTTTAAGAATTAGTCACAAGTGAGATGTTGTTTTCCTGTTTACTTTACCTTTTTCAAGTTGAGCTTTCAACTTGTGTAGTTACATCCAGATATGTGTTGTTTTCTTATGTCTGTCCACGCTATGTTGGTAATGATGGTATGTATGAATATGTTGCAGGCATTTTACATACGATCTTCTTCCACCGAACTCTTACTCTTGTTCGGCCTAAAGATGTTGACTGTGATCTCTTTGACATCACTTATGTGAGTACTATTTTCTTTCTTGAAGAACTATGTTACAGCCCATTTCATCTGTCTGTTTGATGTTGCAAACAATTTTGTTTCCAATTTAAGTAAATATCATCACCTGATGACGTTTGCTGGACTTGGTTACAAACAAATAATCGTGTTCTTCTGCGTGCTTCTGCCCCAGGTTCAATGTGGACTTCCTGACTTAGAAAAGGAGGTGGATGAAAAGATCAACCAGTTCATTGCTTGGGTAGAGAAGCATCCAAATCGAAGAAGCCAGGTTTGTTTGATATTCATAATCATTATACTCTGCCCTTTACACATTTGCGTTATTTGGTTTTAATACTGGGGGAGTTCAATATATTAGGTCTGCATGTCCTTCTTTGATGAAAAGAACAAAAACCCAAGCTGGTTCACCAGCAAAACTGAGAGGATTTACTGGGAACAGTGGTTCATCAATTTGCATGTCATAAGCCCTAAAGGACATGGAAAATCACGTAGCTCCAAAGCAACAAGTAGTATTCGAGGTAGTTTTTTTCTTACAGCTCATTCTTCAGGATTGTATTATTTCACATGTATATAGCAAATCATTGACAAATTAATTTCTGTTGACATTTCCCCTCAGGGAAAGCGTTGGAAGAGGCCAGCTCCAAGCGTGCTGCGCTGGGGTTGCTGATCCAGGAAGTACTTTTCCAGATCATCAACTTCGCCAATGAGAAAAAAGACCATATTCCTCCAATCTCCGATAGGATATTCAATCACGAGATCTCGATCCCCAGGTGCATATTTTCATTTACATATCTAATTGCGCTGAAAATTTCATTGGGTACCCTCTGATGAGAAATGAACTCTGTAAGTTTGTTGAAGATTCTGTATCAATATCTGAATCTCCAGGTGACACCTTTTCCTTGGACGTGTTGACAGCTCTTCTGATTCTGTATTCGGGTGGAACGCCGACGTCCTTAGAAGAGTGTTGAATAGTTGAACTGAAGACGGTGATCGTCAAGTATGCCATGTCCAGCGCTGGGATAGAAGATAGCCCCCTATGTTTGTAGTGGGTCGTTCTGTCGAAGATGTCACGCCATCGTCATGAACAGTATCATTTTGTACAGAATAATTTAGGTAATAATAGAACAGACAATCCAACAATTTTACTCACTGGAGATGTAATATTTCCCTTGTTAATCTGTGACCAAAAGCAGTTGTTCCTAACGAATAACTCATGCTGGCAAATCTAATGAGAGAAACTGAGTTGTGTCTGCAGTCAATATCTGTGACCACAAGCAGCTTTGCTAAATAATAACTGACAGTGGCTAATCTTATTGGGGGAATCGATAATTTGCAACTGCGGTTGCTAAACAGGGGTTAATGTCTGCTAATTTCACAAAAAATAGTTTACTTGTAGGAAAATATTGAAAGAATTTACAATTGAAGTTTTATCTTTTTTGAATGAAACGGCACGGGATTGTGCCAATTTTATTTTATTGAATAAAGAAGATATATACATCCCTAAGGACGGTTCGAACTGTACAAGATTGGACGTTATGGGGTGTCAGCTCAGCGAGGTGCTTTGCCCTAGCGAAGACCCAAAGCCTTCTCTTATCTTAGAAGGCATGTAGTTGAGAGGTGAGTGCTTTAAGATTCTTTTGTTTTTGTCCCTCCATTCTTTTGTTTCTCTTCCTCCATGCTTCTCTACTAGCAAGATTAGTGTGTGCACTCCGTTTTTTTTTGGGGGTGGGGGGGAGGGGGTTGGGCCCATAATTTCTAATCACACTTGTTCCCATTCTGCGGAAGGTTGAGCTGGCTCTATTGCACCCAGGCCGCCACCATGGTGCACATCCTTCTTGTATATGACTTTCATTTGTGTGACGTTCTTGTTGTTCGGCCAACCTCTAATAGAAAGATAATCAGTCAGTTGTTCATGCTTTGTTTTGTACCACCCACTAGGCAAAGATCTTGTATTTCTCTTACGCCCATATTATATATTATATGTTTGAAATTTGCACTCGTTGAGCCCCAGGTCTGCATCATCGAGTCAGAAGTTTTAGAGATGTTATTAGAGTTCTATCGCCTATTTGATTTTTGAAGACGTCCAATTAGGAATGGCCTCAACCTCAAAATCTACATAGTTTTGTCGTCCCCATTATCAGCTTAGTGGAGTATCATTTTTCTTGTATTTTTGCAGTGTAAGTTCCATGTAAAAATCGTTAGTACTTTGTTCTGTTCCCTCTTTTTACTTAAAAAAAGGTGTGCGTGTGAGGTCGGTGGGGTGGGGGTGTGTTCCTTATAAGAACGTTGATAAACTATTTGGATATCGCTCTTCAAGTTATTTTTCAATGATATGAAGGCCAATTAAAAAATGGATACCCACATCAGATGAGACTTACTTTTCCGTCCTTAAAAAAATACAACATAGGAATAAATCTGGACAAACACTTGTCAAAATCCATACGTAAAAGTTAGTTTTTTTTGACAAAGAGAGTACAATAAAAAAAAATAGATCAACACGTACGAAAAAAAAAAGTAGATGACCATATCCCATCCACCTATAACCGTGAACCAAACGAACCCTAAATGTTAATGTCTTGTTTCCTGGGAGTTCATAGAAGGTGGATGGTGATTTGTGGAGCGAAGGATCTCTAGGCTAAGGTGATAGCTGCTTGGTGGGGTTTTGGATAGAGCAGCACAACATGGAATGACTCCGATCTTCCTGGAAACAGATGCTTACTGTCTAGAAGCGGGCACTTGCTACACAGAGTTGGATCGAAGTCCTAACTGCTTGAAATCTGTTTAGGCGGATACGATCGTTTATGTCTTCTCATTTTACTTCCTGTTCGATTTCCTCCTGTCCTAAAACTTGAACAGGAGTCTACTTCAATTCAAAATAAAAATAAAAAGAGAATTGAGCCTGTGATTAATGGAAGCTCCTGTTTCCAGTTTTTTCTTTCTTAAAAAAAGTTATGTTTAGTCAAATTGTAAAAGGCAATGGTGTTGTTCAAAACTGAAATTCTTTAGCCATCAACAATATTTTTTTTCTGATTATATAGCGAAGGCACACCCACGCACACTATACACACAACACCTCACTGTTCTCCAAACATACGTTCAAAGAGATAAAAATCAATGGCACATCCTTAATCTCATTTAAAACCTATTGAGCCCCCTATTACATGCTTAAGAAGACAAACTAGCATCAGATCTAATCTCACTAAAATCTATTGAAAGCCCACTTACATATACGCAACATTCTATGGACATCAGAATTTAAATTTAAAGTCTGAAGAATGAAGCTATGCACCAATAACTCGACATACCACCAATGCTTCCGCCATCAAGAATATTCTTGGTATTAAGGGAACGAGATCATCTGTCGTAGCAGAGAGGAGACAGTAACGAGCATTAGCCCTAATCCCGACCATCCATGTGCAAATCAATGGACAACACGAGTTGCTAAAGTAATTTAGCCACAATAAGAATGTACCATGTGCAGTAAAACGAGATAATGTTGCTATAGTAGAAAACCGAACATTCTTTTTGAGTCACTTATGCTGACAAAGTAATGTACTTATGCAAAGTACCTAGGAAAACATATCAAAACCGAAACTAACGACAGGTAAAAAGCGATGGACGCATAATAAAGTACCACAAGAACAAACTAAACTTCCCTTGTATGAGAACTAGTTAATTCGCTGCCTCTTCTGCGCAGCACCCTTGGCCTGTGGATGATTAGGACGCCGAGACTTGGCCAGTGCTTTCTCCCTTCGCCGCTGCCTCTCGTCTTCGCTGTCCGACTCACTTCCCATCTCCATGTCCGCGTCCCTTGCCTTCCGCTCCATCTCATCCCATGATTCGGCAGCATCGCCACCATCATCTTCTGAACCATCCATGGCCCCGTCGTCTTCAACAGAATCCACCACAGATTCACTATCACTGTCTTCGTCATCCGATTCAGAGCACGAGTCAGCATCAGATGGTTCATACTGATCATCTTCTGTCTGTGAGCTCTCCGAGTCCGAGTCGCTAGCATCTGGGTTCAAGAACTCCCACCTATTGTTCTCGTCTAACTCTGGATTGTTCATAATCTCCTTCAGGACCTTACGCCAACTGAGGTTCAGCTTGCTTTCGTAGTACTTCAGGTTGCAATCATTGAGCCAATCTTTAATCCCGTCAATGGAGGTCATTGGAATGACCTCTATGCGGACAACATCTCGCTTCAGGTCTTGGAACACAAAAACCATGTCGAAGGATTTCTGTCCCAGCGCCACCCTTTCCAGGCATACGATGTCAACCTCCCTCAGGGAAGTTACAAGGAACGGTGATTCAACCAGCTGAACCAGGCAACTTGGAGTAGGGGCAATAAAGCATGTTGTTCTGCCGTGTACTCCATTGAACCCAAGCTTTTGTGATGGAGTTTCAAACTGCAAGCCAAGCTGCTCAAACCTTGGCTGGGACCAAATGGAATTGACCCTTTTCACAAATAGCTCAAACTGCCTGTTTATTCCGTTCCTCCGTGCCCTTTCCTGCTGCTCTTCCTCAATTTCATCAGGATCCCATGCTGATCGGCGCCTCAGACCAACTGAATCTACAGTATCCATCACTTCAATGTAGAACTGCACATCTCTAGTCTTCTTGTTGCCCACCATGATATCATTGTAAAGATGGAAGTGGAGGAGTGTTATCATCTCCTTCTCAGCTGGCTGGAAGAATGCATGCTTTACGTTGCAGAACATGATTTCAATTTTTTCAGATTTAGATGCGGAATACTGACAACCATTGATATGGACCACCAAAATTCCAGGGGATTTACGCCCACAACCAGCAAATGTTGGGCGTATCCACAAGTCCATCAACTGAATCCTGTCCCTAATCATCCCATCACATAGTTGAAGCCTTTCCTGACGGACCAAACTTGCTCTCTTAGCTCTTTCTATTACTCCTCTTTGAATAGCCCTCATCAATTGAATAACCTCCTCAGCATGTTTTCTGTCTTTTGAAATGAAGGTGACTGCTTTCAAGAAAATACGGTTTGCATTTGTCTTCAGGCTGGGGTCTTGGAGATTGGAAGCAGTGCCAGGGACATTAAATGTAATACAGACATAGACTCCTCTGTTGCTATCCCCACGGATTTCTGCTTTTTTTACAGTACAAACATGGAAGGGGACAATAACTCCATATATTGGTAACAGGATAGCCTCATTCTGCTTGTCCACCTGAATCTCCAACCGATTGGAACAGGGAATATCACTTGCACTCTTGTATGCAACAGGTTCACCCATAGCTCTGAGGCCCTGTCCCTCCAGCAATTTCTGATTGGAGGCATTACTATTCATTGCAGTTTCAGCAGTTCTCTTCTGTAAAATTTCTGCCTGAAGCTGCTTCCTAAGGTCCTCCTTGGGTGTCCTGCTGCGAGATCGTAGGTTCTCTTTCAACGGGAGCATCAGCTCTGCTTTCGGCATTGGTTTTTCTGGGATCATCACCTGTGCATTGAACGATCGTTTCACAGAAGGTGATCCTGTCCTTTCCTCATCAAATGAATAAAAGACATCACCATCAGCTTTGGAGACAAAAGCTGTTAAGACATGTGGCTTTTCCTTGCAAACAAGAACACTGTCAGCCAGCAATAGAGAAAATTCTTTGTTCTTGTAATCGTCAGTCTTATCTGGGAGATTCTGGAAACCAAGGGAAACATTAAAAACCATCCCTTCCTTTAGTATCCGGTCATTTTTCTCATTCAAAGACAGCCAAGTTTCACGGAACTCAATGCCAATTCCTGTTCCAGCTGACTTGGTAAGAAAGGGGAGAAGATCAGGAGCTTTATCCCTCACCAAAGAAACCGCAGCCTGGTAACTATCCCTAGCCTTGCTACCTGGAATCAAAGCAGCAATAGCAGCGTCATGTGCCTGGCAGAGGACCTTATATGCATTACATTTTTCCCCACCACAATCAATCAGGAAAGTTCTTGCAACATTGGAGCAGTAGCTACTGTACTTGGCACCCACCGCACAAACAATAAGGCTTCCAGAATCATAGTACAGATTATCATTGTTGCTAGCAGCAGCAGGATGGAGATCATACTTGCCTCCACTTTGAAAAATAGGTGGGTAGCATATATCAACATTTTCTGCTTTCAGCTTGACATCTACCTTTGTTGGGGAAAGCAATATCTTCTCAGTCAGATCGGTGAGTTTTGAATGTGGTACCTTCCTTTCGTCAGCTATAATCTTCTCCAGCTTTGGAACAACGTACTTCTTCATAACCGATGCAGTTAAATATGCAGCCTTTTTAACATACATAATCTCTGTGGAATCTTTCACAGCAAGAAGATCAGAGATGCCGCTCGACACATCAGAAAGCCTTAACCTTGATTCGTTCAATTTCTCAGACCATGCTTCGAGAATCTTTCCTTCAGGCTTCTCTCTTGCTAAGTGCCCAATTACAGCACTTTTTGATTCAGAGTGGGAACATACAGCATGAAGGATTTCATCCATTAAAGAAAAACCATTGTCACCCTTTGCCAAATTATGCAACACGATATCAATGCTGACTGCTTTTGAAACTGGCATCTTCAAAGGTTTAAGAGCATCACAACCTTTCTGCTTGCTCAGGACATGAATCCGCTTCTCCATGAAAAGCATTATGGTTTCAGGGAGCTCACGACCAAAAAACCACATGCTCAGGGCTAATGATTTCTTGTATCGGATATCATTGGAAGGTGGTGGAGTAGCAATGGCAATTGCAGTTGAAAAGCCCCAAAGGTTTGATTCATCTACCTTCCAGTGATAATAAAACTTCTTCAAACATTTGATAAAGTTTTCTGGACTGACTGCATTAGAAGAAGATCCAGTAACAGGGGTTGATGTTTGCTGGAGTGTTTCAAGAGTAGCCATTCTATAGCTGAAGTGCCTTCAAAACAAACGTAAAGTGAGCATGGTCATAAACCTCAGTGCGAAAGATAGGAACCAGCAAGTACATTACAGAAACAAGTACACGATCAAGGGAAAACAATCAGCAAATAAGGCAGTTTTCTGTGATCAGTAGCTGTCTATAACATATTCTTTTGACCCACAATTAAGTTTTCAACTTAAATGGCCCACTACTTTGTTTATCTTAATATCTGAGACTAGCTGTGATATTTATTAGAACAATCTGATGTATGCCAGCACTCATAATCCGATGGCCTTATTCGAGTTCAAAGAACAATATCTTATTATGAACACTATTCTTAGAGAACAACTACATGAGTAAACTCCAAGAGAAAATCATAATATAACTTCTGGTCAATGTTTAGTTTTACCTAGTTTATCATATATTTTTAGTATCACTTTTATGCTTTCCAATATAGAAGCCCATGCTTATCAATTTGCTTGAGTCTTCCCCTAGACTGGCCACTAACTTTTACAAATATAAGTAATCCATCAATACTCAACTATCAATGGAAGATTGGGTCAGAAAGTTCCTGTTCACAACAGACCTAATGCATTGAGTTCACTATGTTTTTTGTTCATATCCATTGTGTTTGGATCTAACCCTATTATAAGCAATACTACTTGATAAATCATGTTCCATTTCTCAATAAAATTCAAACTGTTAATTCTCAATTCTATGTGTTAATGAACAAGAGAAAAACAATGGTTGACTGCAATGATATTTCAACACTTTGATAGAATATAGCATCTCAGTAGTGCCATATTATAGATATTAACTCATCTTGTTCATTCTATACAATAACAGTGACTTTTTGTGTTAAATCCAATCATAAAAGGCATCAATCAACTAATAGTGTCAGAACCAACGGCAAAAGGAGGGAAATTCATCATATCAATTGTATTCATGTGCTGTTCACCTACATCAATCGCAGGTACTGACAACCTAAATTTTCTGATTGAATTTTACACATGCCAATTCATGGTTTGTTCTTATTTCATATATCAATCATAGTAAGTAATTGATGTTCATACATGACAAATCATGTTTTCTTCTTATTTCTTAGTTGAATCATAGTAAACAATTGATTATCTAGTAATAAATGGACAATTTTTCACCAACCACCTAAACATGGAGAAGATCACGACACACAGTTCTGAATTGCTCAATAATTTTCTTTGCAGATTTCATATTGTTGGTGTTCGCAGAATCGTTTTGCTGCAACCTAATTCAGGTAAATTGATCAATAATTTGTTAGCAGATTTCGTTTTGTTCAGGTGTTTACAGAATACTTTTGCCTATACTCCTAATTCAGCTGTAAAATCGACCAATATTTTTTTCTACAGGTTTCGTTTTGTTCAGGCGTTGGCAGAATCGATTATACGCTGAATTCGATGATCATGTAGTTATACACTTGTCAAAATCGCAATATTTTTCAAGAACGAAAACAATGCGCGAATTTGATACCTAGAGCGACGAACAAATCCAATCTAACACGCCAAAAGCCAAAACCACAGAAGTTCAAGAGCAACGATTCTCGATCGTAAACATACCTCGCAGTCGCAGGAATCCGGTTCTGGCGAGAATTCGACGATCACAGGCAGCCAATTCGATCGAGAAAAAAGGCCTCGATCTTGGGGGTGAACGCCGAAGAAGAACGAAGAGGGAAGCAGTCGCCGAAATCCACGCCCTCCTCCTAGCGTGAAACCGCCTCTCTCAGGGAACTGGTGGTGCGGCGAGTGGGCCTGCGATCCGGTGCTTATATAGGCCGCGCCGACCCAGGCCTGCGCGCCGGCCGCGTCCGAGGCCTACGCGGCCCCGTGGTCGGTGCCCCCCCCCCCCCCCTCTCCCCGCGGCGGTCCGGTGGGGCATCGCGTCACGGCGGACGGCGGCGGCGGAGAAGCCGCCTCCGGCGGGGAACAGGATTGGGGTCGGCGGCCGAGGGGGCCGGGAGGAGGAGCTCCCCGGCGGGAGGACGGAGACGGCATGGCTAGGGTTTCCGGAATGGCGCGGAGGCGGAAGGAGAGGAGTGGAGAGGAGGCGGAGGCGGAGCGCGAGGCTCTGAATAGAATAGAATAGGGGTGGGCGTTTCCGGCTTCGTTTCGACTTACGACTTCCGAGTTCTTGTGATGTTATATGTTCCGGAGCGGTTGGCTATAACTTGGGCTGTCAGTGGGCCGGTAAGTATTCCTGGCCAGGCCCGTATCAGTGAGATATATAGGGGTAAGGAAAAAGTCCACCTATATTCCCTCAAATATATTCATATCCCTTAACTTAAAAACGGATATAAAGATTACTCTGACTATTAAAACCGATACAAGATGACTTCTTAACTTAAAAATGGATATAAAAACTCCTCTGATTATTAAACCGATACAAGATGACTCCTAGAGCAGTATTAAAGGTGGTATTTGCTGACGTGGTAGTCTAGTCATCACATAACCTTTTTAAAAAAAATGGGCCCACATGTCAGCCCCTTTCTCTCCCTCCTTTCCTTTCCCTACTCTCTCTCTCCCCCAAACTTCCTCTTCATGGCAGGGAAGCAAGGTGGCAGCAGGGGCTCAAGGTAGAGCGGATTTGGTCGGCTCCGCTCTGTCAATCTCGCCGTCACTGTTGTAGCTAGAACATGTTTGCCATATCAAGAGTGGCGCGTGTGGGACGGTACCACTGTGTCGGCAACCTCGTCAGGGAAGCCGACAAGGTGTGCTACCTTCACTCGTCTTCTCTGCGGTGACGGCAGTGGCGTAGCTAGGGATAGTCCCGATGGGCTCGGGACTACCCCGATTTTGGCAAAGATACACCACCCTCACCCTAATTTAGACCCAAGCCTAGCACCAACAGGCCCAAGATGAAAGATGTGTGAAAGTAGGCAGGCACTAGGGATGGAGCCACGATTCCCTTTGCTCGCTACACCGCATGCCTGCGTCGTGCGTCCCTCCTCGATGCCGCCGATGCCTGTGATTGCACTGCCGCCGTTCCTCACCTCTCCTTGCCACTATTTGGCCTCTCCCCACTGCTAGTCCGTCTCTCTGGTTCTTTCGACCGTCGTTGTCTTCTCGTTGTTCGCCTGGCCCGAGGTTCGACTCTTCCCATTAGCTGTCGTAGAGCCAGCGCGCTGCCACCCCTCTTGCCTAGCAACACTGGAAGGAGGGAGCGCTAGAGGCCGACGGTCGACCAGGACGCCCTACCCCATGGGCAGCTAGGCGCCTTGAGCTTTCCCTGCTCGTTGCCCATGGCTAGAGGCCGTCGACCTATCGTTCGCCTCGTTTGCAACAAGTACCTCTACTTTTCTAGCTCATAGCTTCATTGTTCTCAGACTCTCATTGTGTTTGAAATATGAACTATGAAGCATTTGCTATTTTGCGTAATTTGTGTTTAGTGAATGTGCCAATGTAGTTTTTAGGATTGGTAAAACATGAAGAGGAGTGGAGCATAGTTCTTTCGAAAACATGATTGGGGATGTGTGTTAACGCCAAAATTTGGTAAACCCCGAAATCACCATCGGCCTAGAGTTAGTATCGGCTTCAGAGTCCTGGATTCAGCCAATGGGAATAATTAGTCGCCAGCAGTTGGATTCTTAATGGATTCGGTTAAAGAAATTAATCAATTAAATGAAACTTATCCAAAAGATGTCGAGTTCGAAGAGGATGCAGCGTGGCAATTTATCTATTAATTAGGCAAAATCAGTCAATTTCCTTCTATTTTTAGGAAAGTGTGTTTAGTGTCCGATCAGGACTTATGTTTTTCCTTTTATCTTTAGAAAAGTTTATGTCGTGTTCAATTAGGACTCATATCGGCCTGAGGGTATAAATATGTACACCTGAGGTCTTTGCAATATATATCTTGATCAATACAAGTACTCTTGGCGTATCGCCACTCTCTTTTCGAGGTTTTTAGTTATCACCAGTGGAACTTGGCACCTGACACGGGGCTGCATCGACTTTGATCTCTGATGAAGGGGTAAGCCCTACGTTCCGCCGGCCTTAATGAATATATCAGCTACATTGGTGTGTGTTTAAGGCTGCATTGCTTCGATCTCTTGGATTTCTCTGGTTCGGTTGATATATTTGTCTACCTGATATTTCAATTCTATCTTTAATAGCATTGTGTTTAGAGACGCATCGGTTTAGTTGGGACTGTCTCAGTTAGGTCTGATCTTCTGTCTCAGCTGATATATCTCTACAATCACAATGATGCTTTAGATAGATTTGTTATATCCATCATATTAGACAGATTTATTGGCTCATTGAGTATTAGATTATCATATATAATCTCATGCTGCACGGTTAGGTTCGACTTACTAGATTGTTGTTGATAATCTAAGTCTTGTTTAGCCGATAGGTTCATGCTGATGTTTCATCGGAGGATTAGCCAATCTTATCCGATGTGTTAAATTTTTCTTTGATGGTTTTACTGTCTTGGTTAAATTTAATACATGACCACCCTGAAAAACAATCAAAGGCTTGATTGTTTAAATCTTATACTTTCTTTCATACTTAGTGATGCATCAATTGGGTTTGACCTACTAAGTCATGCTTGGAGTTGTAAGAACTAACTTACTCCATCGTCGATAAGGGTATCATCGGGGTTTCAGCCGATCAGTTATCTAGATGTTGCATCGGCTTATAAGAATCATATATATGTTGGTGTTAGCCGATTGTAACAAAGGTTTTATTGATTATCTTATCATTTGGATTTAACGACATTGGATCTCTAGCCGATGTATGCTTTAACCATCGGATCAATATTTATTCTATCAAATCATTATCAGCCGATTAGTCGGTTGCCTTTACATAATTATTTATCCAAGTGTTGGAATTTACATCAGACATATAGCCAATTGATCAAAACCCTATCGACATCTGCTGGTATCACTACATCGGCTAATATTGCTCCATCGGCTTGTTAGCCGATCGATTATTTGATCGTCAATTTATATATCTTGTCAGTTGCAGGATCAAACTGATTGGTACGCCCTATTCCATCAATATTTTAGGACCTGCACTTGAGCTAAGTAGATCTCCCAGACCTTTGTGTGTTTCGACACGGTTCACGTCAACATCCGATTTGGCACCATCGGCTGGACATGGATTTTTCGTCAACAATTGGTAAACCCTGAACTCCACTCGATACGCGCAGGGATCTGGTTATCCCGATCTTTCAGTAAGTTGAAGTTAACTACAGTTTGAGAGAAATGTTGACGACCCAACTACAACCTACGAGACGTTGTTATGTTGCGCCTTAGCGATCGATACACCTCTCCGTGGGTTGTAGATCCTGCCGGTGCAGATCAACCTTATACCTGCAAGCAAATCAAAGAAATAAGCAAGAACAAGATAAAAACAATTTGAATTGCAAATAGGAATTAAATACAAATGATAAGTTGGGGTTCTGTAACGAGCAAACCGGTGATCTAACCGATCACGAGATTACATGGCAAAGTAGCGAAGTTAAACTTTAATCTAAACAAAACTCAAGAAACCCTAAAGGGATACCTAGCTATTTAAGGAGATGGGAGGACGACCAAGGGGTCCCTAGGGTCGTGCTCCACTAGGTTGGGGCGCACCCCACTTGGGCCCCACTTGGGCCAGGGTCCCAAATAAAGTTACAAGCCCATAGGCCCATTATAGGTGACGCGGCACTTTGTTTCTATGATTACGGCCGACTGAAAATGAATTTGGAGATGAGGCTAGATCTGTTGGAAAGAGGACTTCGAGAGCTTTCCATCAAGTACTCACAGGCCCAAAACGAAGCTCATATGCATATTTGGCGGCCATTTGAATTTAGCAATGTAGTAGGTAGCTGAATTGGATTCCAGAACTTGGACTGTTTGATTTGGATGTTTTCCGATTGAACTATGATGTGAGCAACGGTTATATCAATAGTAGCTATGGTCACATCATCCTCCCCTTCTTTACGGAAAACTATCATCGGTTTTTCTGTAAGGTGCTCTTCTCGTAGTCCTTTTAGAACAACATGCTTCTTCCAATTAAAACTAGAGAAACTCGAACTAGCATGATTAGCAATAACATGTCTCTCTAGCTTGCAATGTTTATCCACATCGACAAGAGGTTCTAAATCCAAACATATGTAAACTCTATGCACCAAATATATTCCTCTATCATTATATTCACCATAGATATAAAAATTAGCATTAGTTGGACATGGCAAATCAAACATAACAAATAATCTCTCCTTCAATCTATCGTGCTCACAAAAGTCATCAAATTGAACATAGCCCAAAGTATTTACAGATGATAGCAATTCACGTTCATCAACTTTATTAGCAATGTGAACAACATGCTTAAAATCAGCGCAGAAAGAATTAACAACAGGAATAGCATGTTCATTAATTAGTTGCGACATGGATATAAGTGAAACATTATCACATAACTCTTCTTTATCACAGGAAGCAACAAACAAATTAACTTGTGACAAAGGAATCTCAACAATTGGTTTCACTAATGGTTACTCTACTATATCATGAAAAGTGGACATGTGTAGCTCAGCTTGAGAATACTCACCTTCATTTATCCCCGCTCCATTTAATTTACCTTGCAAACTTTCTTCAAACATCACAGGTGCTTCATGGTTCTTCTCTTTCTTCTCAAGAACATCATTCTCCTCCTTTTGTTGAATGTTCTGAACTCCTTGCAAAATGTTACTAACAGGAGACACAAAAGATTGCTCCTCCAATATGTGCACATCATCATTGCACAAGGATATAGGATATTCAGAAACAGAAGATAAATCACATTGTTCATGTTTTCTCGCATTTAATATGATTTGACTCTCAATGCTATGAGCAAGCATGAATAGGTGTGCAATATGATTATATGTCATATTCGCAAGCATAACTTGAACTTTAGATTTAAGCCCCTTGAAAAATCTACGCATTGTGTTCTCATTGCATATTTTTTTAGACCACTGTAGATGATACAAACTTTAAATTCATAGATATACTCTTTAATAGTTCTATCATCTTATTTCAGATGTTCTAATTTCTCAAGAAGAATACATTTATAATAAGAACTCACAAAACGCTTTCTTATCATGGTTTTGCACTCATCCTAAGTTTCAGGTTTATTACTAACATGACTCCACCAGAAGAATGCAGAAGAGGTAAACTTATTACTAGCAGCCTTAATCATTTGAGCATCAAAAAAATCATATTTATCAAATTCGTTGTTGAAAGTGCATCTAGAACCCTAATTATTTTGATGATTAATGACAATGCGATTAGAGAGGACTAACAATTTTATTTAAGTGAATGTGAAGGATTGTTAGTCCGTGACGTTTTGCAGCGTAATGCATAACTCAAAGAATACAAGAAAATCATGAGTTGCGGCAATGATCAAAGGTTCTATTGTTTATTTTCGTCTCTTTGCGTCATTAGGAAAACCGCACTATTAAGAGGGATGATGCATTGACATATGAGGAGTGATGAAAGTGCTCAAAATCATTTCTAAGAAAATGTTTCTCCTCAGTTTCTGCGTTCTGGAAATTTTCGGAGTTGTCCGAAAGCAATTTTCGGAACTTCCGAAAATGTCTGCGAACTAAAATTGCTCCTAGAAATTTTCGGACTTGTCCGAAATGGATTTTCGGAATTTCCGAAAATGTCCAGAAGGCAGTCTTGGATCTGGAAATTTTCGGATATGTCTGAAATTAATTTTCGGATTTTTCGAAAAATGCAATTATTGTGCATAACGGGCAGATCTGGAGCTGTGGATATAAATAGCCCACTCTCTCCACTTGTGAGGGCTACTGGTGACATTGGATATTTTCGTGCCCTTGGCTTGTTCATCTCGCGATTCACTCTTGAGCCTTGCTTTCTTGTTTCCCCTTCTCACCCACGCTCGATTTGGATTTGGTGTGTGTGTGAGGGTTGTGGATTCAAGTTTGTGTGAGTGCTTGTTGGCTTTGTGAAGATTTGTGAGCACTTGCATCATCTCCGTGAGTTCTTTGCTTCATTTGTTGCTCTTGGAGGTCGATGACTCCTAGGCGGCTAGGAGTCACTTCTGAGCCACCGATGTACTTGTGGTTGGCCGGAAGAAATTTGTAAAAGTCAGATCTCACCTCCGAAAGGGAAGAGATACCACTAGTGGAAGGAGGAGTGCTTTGTGCAACCTCTCGAGGAAAGGGTTAGTGAAGACCCGACTCTTTGTGAGCTCCTCAACGGAGAGTAAAATCCCCTCAAGGATTTGGACTCCGGGAACAACTCTTCTTGCTACAACTTTGGTGATATTACTTTTCTCACTCCTCTAGCTTTGCTTGATTGTGCCGCTATAGGTCTAGTTGTTGTTTGTGCTAGCTTTTTATTGTTGTAGGCAGCTAGATCTAGAGTTTACTTGAAAGTGTGCTTACTCTGCTATTTTCGGAACTTCCGAAAATCATTTTCGGAAATTCCGAAAATTCCTGCTTCCGCATTTACTTAAGTTTTTGAATTAGCCTATTCACCCCCCTCTAGGCCTAATTGACTCTTTCAATTGGTATCAGAGCCTAATCTCCTTATTAGGCTTAACCACTTGGAGAGATCATGTCGGGTCAAACAGGGGATGGCAAGGAAGGTGATAAGGGAGCTAAGATCCCTTATGACTACTCCTCTACATCTACATCTTATGTGAGCATCTATAGCGGTAAAGCTCCGTACTTCAATGGTACGGACTATGCCGCTTGGAAACATAAGATGAAGATGCACCTGAAGTCTATTAACCCATCTATTTGGAGAATAGTCGAAAATGGCTATGTTTTGCAGAACCTTGAGGATCCCACCAAGGAGGACGACGAGAACGAGCACAAGAACGCTCAAGCCGCTAATGCAATACTTAGCACCTTGAGTGGAAGTGAGTTCAACCGTGTGGACGGCATTGAGAGTGCCAAAGTGATTTGGGATACGCTTCAGAATTTGCATGAAGGCACGGATAGTGTTCGCGAGTCCAAGGTGGAGATTCTTAAGGGGCAATTTGAGCGGTTTGTGATGTTGGATGGTGAGAGCCCGAGCGACATGTATGATCGGTTGAGCAAGATTGTCAATGAGATTAAGGGGCTTGGCTCCAAGGACATGACCGATGAGGTTGTGGTCAAGAAAATGGTTCGAGCAATCACTCCAAGGAACTCTACCTTGGTGACCATCATTCGTGAGCGTCCGGACTACAAGACTCTCACACCTTATGATTTGCTCGGACGCATTCTTGCCCATGACATGCTTGAGCAAGAATCCAAGGAGGTCATCCAATACATCAACCAAAGCTCAACCACAAGCATCAAGAAGGAAGACTTGGCGTTGAAGGCGAAGGAAGAAGAAGAAGAGAATCGCCAGAGCAAGAGCAAGGCGGAGATTGATGATGAAGAGATGGCTCTCTTCGTGAAGAAATTTGGGAAGTTCATGAGGCGAAGTGGCTTCTTCAAGGGGAGTTCTTCCAAGCGCTCCATCGATAAGTCAAGTGGGAGGCACTCCACGAGGAAATGCTATGAGTGTCATGAGCCCGGACATTTCATGGCCGATTGTCCAAATCTCAAGGAAGAGAAGAAGAAGGGCGACAAGAGGGAGAAGCCCAAGCATAGCAAGCGCGAGCGACATGGCCAAGCTCACCTTGGGATGATATTCGGTTCCGATTCCGAGTCAAGCTCAAGTGATGATGAGGGAGTGGCCACCTTCGCCATCAAGCCTACATCACCTCCTACACCTAGACTCTTCAACTACTCAAGTGATGACGATGCTCCCATTTGCCTTATGGCAAAGGAGCCTAAGGTACCTTCTTTTCTCAAGTCCTTAAATGTTGATCTTGTTAGTGATGAGGAGGATGAGATTGATGAGGTTATGGATGAGGACTTGTTCAAGTCCATAACTAAGAAATCAATACCATACTTGAGTGAGTTGCTTGGGAGAATCGAGGATCAATATGCTACCCTTGAGAGGCAAGAGGATTTGCTCATTCGTGAGAAGGAGCGAACTCATGAACTCAAGGTTGAGCTTCCTAAGGAGAGAGATAAAAATGAGGCTTTGGTACGGCTCTACAAGCAAACCAAAGAATCTCATGCTAATCTTGAGGTGGCGAATGCTCAACTTCAAGAGAGAGTGGATGGCTTGGACAAAGCTTACCTCTCCCTTGAAGAGAAGTTCGAAACTTTAAAGGATAGTGTCTCTCTCCCTAGTGAGGTATCTTGCTCTAAGATTGCCCCAAGCAAGAATCATGTGCTAGGTGTAAGGACATTGATATTGATGCTTGTATTACTAATTCTACATCTTTGAGTGCTTTGCAAAAGCAAAATGAAAAGCTTATGGGACTTCTTCACAATGGCCTTCTCAAGTGCCATTTGGGTAGTAAGGCCCTAAAGGAGTACTTAGGCTATCAACGGGACAACTTCAATTACGAAGGTCTTGGGTATGTTCCTCCACCAAAAGAAAAGGTGGACAAGAGTGTGATGATCAAGAAGCCCCAAAGTCTTAGCAACTTTGTTAAGGCTAAAAATATCCTTCCTAATGATTGTGCTTCACATTTTTCTTTTGATGCATCTTATGTTCTTAGGAAGAATGCAAATGGTCGTGTTGTTGCTAAGTATGTTGGTCCAAGGGGTAAGAATGTTTATATCAAGAGAGTGCTTTGGGTGCCCAAGACACTTGTTACTAACATGAGAGGACCCAAGCAAGCGTGGGTACCTAAAACTAGAAATTGATCTTTTGTAGGACTATATCTCCAGTGAAAAAAGTTGGGTGATTGATAGTGGATGCACCAATCACATGACTGGAGAAGAATCAATGTTTTCATCTCTTGATTCAAACAACACATCCCAAGAGAACATAGTTTTCGGGGACGATGGAAAGGGAAAGGTAATGGGATTAGGTAAGATCGCAATCTCCAATGATCTTTCCATTTCTAACGTCCTCTTGGTAAAGTCCCTAAACTATAATCTTTTGTCCGTCTCTCAATTATGTTCCTTAGGTTACAATTGTCTTTTTACCGATGTTGATGTGACCGTATTTAGAAGGAATGATTCCTCGGTAGTCTTTAAGAGTGTTCTTAAGGGAAAGCTTTATCTTGTGGACTTTTCTTCAAGTAAAGCCAAACATGAGACATGCTTAGTGGCTAAGTCCAACACGGGGTGGCCTTGGCATCGGAGGCTAGCCCATGTTGGTATGAGGAATCTTCACAAGCTTCTAAAAGGCGATCATATCCTTGGACTAACAAATGTTCATTTTGAGAAAGATAGAGTTTGTAGCGCATGTCAAGCCAGAAAGCAAATTGGAGCTCATCACCTGGTCAAGAATGTGATGACTACCACAAGACCATTGGAGCTTCTCCAGATGGACCTCTTCGGACCCATTGCTTATCTAAACATCGAAGGTAACAAATATGGTCTTGTTATTGTTGATGACTTTTCACGCTTCACGTGGGTGTTGTTTTTGCATGACAAGAGTGAGACTCAAGCTATCTTCAAGAAGTTTGCAAGAAGAGCACAAAATGAGTTCGAGCTCAAGATCAAAAACATCCGAAGTGATAACGGCAAAGAGTTCAAGAACACGTGCGTGGAGAGTTTCCTTGATGAAAAAGGCATCAAGCATGAGTTCTCGGCTTCATATTCACCTCAACAAAATGGAGTAGCCGAGAGGAAGAACAGGACTCTCATCGAGATGGCGAGGACCATGTTGGATGAATACAAGACATCGGACCATTTTTGGGCCGAAGCGATCAATACCGCATGCCACGCTACTAACCGCCTCTATCTCCACCGCCTTCTTAAGAAGACTCCTTATGAGCTTCTTACCGGTAACAAGCCTTGTGTCTCTTACTTTCGTGTTTTCGGTAGTAAGTGTTACATTCTTAACAAGAAGGCGAGATCGTCAAAGTTTGCTCCTAAAGTGGATGAAGGGTTCTTGCTTGGGTATGGGTCAAATGAGTGTGCATACCGTGTTTTCAACAAAACCTCTAGTATTGTTGAGATCGCGCGTGATGTGACATTTGATGAAACTAATGGCTCTCAAGTAGAGCAAGTTGACTCATATGTGTTAGATGAAGAAGAGGACCCAAGCGAAGCTATCAAGAAATTGGCTCTAGGAGATGTTCGTCCTAGGGAGCAACAGCAAGGGGTCTCTTCCTCAACACAAGTGGAGCCATCTACATCAACCCAAGCCAACGATCCCTCACCTTCATACAAGGATCATGGTGAAGAAGACGAGCATGTGCCATCTTCACCAATCAACCTTGCACGCCCAAGGATACACCAAAGCATTCAACGAAATCACCCCACCGACAACATTCTAGGTGATATCAACAAGGGAGTATCTACTAGATCTCGAGTTACAAATTTTTGTGAACATTACTCTTTTGTGTCTTCCATTGAGCCACTAAGGGTTGAAGAAGCACTCGATGATCCGGATTGGGTGATGGCGATGCAAGAAGAGTTGAGTAACTTCACACAGAATGAAGTTTGGACATTGGTAGAGAGACCAAGGCAAAACGTGATAGGTACCAAGTGGATCTTCCGGAACAAGCAAGATGAGAACGGCGTGGTGGTAAGAAACAAGGCAAGGTTAGTGGTTCAAGGGTTCACCCAAATCGAAGGATTGGATTTTGGTGAAACCTTTGCGCCTGTAGCTAGGCTTGAGTCAATTCGCATTTTATTAGCCTTTGCCACTAACTTTGATTTCAAGCTCTACCAAATGGACATGAAGAGCGCCTTCCTCAACGGTCCAATTAATGAGTTGGTGTACGTGGAGCAATCGCCGGGGTTCGAAGATCCAAAGTATCCTAACCATGTTTATCAACTTCACAAGGCGCTCTATGGGCTTAAGCAAGCCCCAAGAGCTTGGTATGAATGCCTTCGTGATTTTCTTGTAAAAAACGGTTTTGAGATTGGCAAAGCCGATTCTACTCTATTTACTAAGAGACATGGCAATGATATCTTTGTGTGCTAAATATATGTCGACGACATTATATTTGGCTCTACTAACAAGTCTTTTAGTGAAGAATTTAGTAGAATGATGACCAAGCGCTTTGAGATGTCCATGATGGGTGAATTGAAGTTCTTCCTCGGCCTTCAAATCAAGCAACTCAAGGAAGGAACCTTTATTTGCCAAACAAAGTACATGAATGACATGCTCAAGAAATTTGGCATGGAGAATGCAAAGCCAATTCACACACCCATGTCGTCAAATGGGCACCTAGACCTCAACGAACAAGGTAAAGACGCCGACCAAAAGGTATACCGTTCCATCATTGGCTCACTCCTTTATCTTTGTGCATCTAGGCCCGATATCATGCTTAGTGTATGCTTGTCTGCAAGATTTCAAGCCGCTCCGAAAGAGTGCCATCTTGTGGCCGTGAAGAGAGTCCTTCGATATTTAGTGCACACACCCAACCTTGGTCTTTGGTATCCTAAGGGAGTAAGGTTCAACCTCATTGGTTATGCCGATGCAGATTATGCCGGGTGCAAAGTGGATAGGAAAAGGACATCGGGTACTTGCCAATTCTTGGGTAGGTCCCTTGTTTCTTGGTCTTCTAAGAAACAAAACTCCGTCGCCCTATCCACCGCCGAAGCGAAATATGTTTCGGAGGGGAGTTGTTGTGCTCAACTTCTTTGGATGAAACAAACCTTGAGAGACTATGGCCTAAATGTGAGCAAAATTCCACTCCTATGTGACAATGAGAGTGCCATCAAGATAGCCAATAACCCTGTACAACACTCCCGAACTAAACATATTGATATTCGCCACCACTTCTTGAGAGACCATTCCACAAGAGGCGACATAGACATTCAACATGTGAGAACCGACAAACAATTGGCGGATATTTTTACCAAGCCTCTAGATGAAGCAAGGTTTTGTGAGTTGAGGAGTGAACTAAATATCTTGGATTCTCGGAATGTGGATTGATCTATTGCATGCTTTTTGATTTGCTAGAATAGGGTTGTTTATCACTTTGTGACAAAATGAACATTCAATTCATGGATGGACACTAGTCATTTTTTTTGTGTGGACAAATTGAATCTATGTGTTTGGGGATCTCATTTTTCAATAAATTTTGATCCTTGCACAATCTAAGATAGATTCACACATTTCCTCTTTCGAGGGTGAATTATCTTGTCTCATGGTAATTTACTCTCTTTTTGATCCATGGATCAACCCATTTGACTTGTGGCTATTGTTTTGTGTGCTTGCTTGTGTGCTAGTCGCAAGTTCAAATGGGAGCCAAAGTGTTCGACCATCCATCCTTTCCAATCTTCCCTTCAAAAAGATTGTGAAAATGTTGTTCTTCAAAAATTCCCGGTGCAATTCCTTTTAACAAAAAAATAAATTCAAAATGGTTGTGAAAAGTTTTCCTCAAAATTCCTCAAAATTCCGGGCAATTCCTTCCAAATCCTGAGTTTTCTGTTTTTTTCGGAAATTCCGAAATTTTTTTGGAAGTTCCGAAAAGTTCCTGTCCAAACTTCCTTTTGTTTTTTTTTCTTTCGGAAGTTCCGAAACCTATTTTTGGAACTTCCGAAAATTTCCAGAACCGAGCACCTATTTATCTCTTCCACCCATGGTTCTATCTCTCTATTTCACTCTCTTTCCCATGGGTTCCCCTCCTCCTCCTCTCCACCGGCGACCACATCCTCTTCGGCAACTCCTTGGCGCTCTCCTCCTTGCGGGAGCACGGTTGGGGGCTCTTGTGGAGGCTACATTGTCGTTTTTCACTGCGTTCTTCACTCGTTCTTTGCGTTCTTGAGGATGCCTCGTCTCAAGATTGCCTCTCGTCGGTCCAAGCGTTCACAGGATCGTTCTCCTACTCCATCCTCTCCGGAGGATTCGGACAGTGATTGGTCCGGAGCAGAGGACACGGGTCCTCAAGTGACGCGGGTGGCCAAGGACGGCACTCTTCCTCCACGTCGGTCGACTCAGTCGCACGGCGCTGCGGGTTCCTCGAGGCAACCTCAGATGCCGCCGCACATTCCCGCTGTCCCCATTGGGCCTCTTCGCATTCACTCACCCGAGCGAGACCCTGCTGTGGTGCGCCAGGTGCGTGACTGGCGGAAGAAGTCCGAGGTGGTTGCTCCTCACCGGGATGAGGATCCTTGTTCCAGTCGCCGATCGGCCTCTGATGCACGGTTCTGGACTCTGTTTCAGCAACATTTCTATGAGTCTGTCATCAAGCCCAAGTCTAACCCTTCTGTGCAAATGCAATGGATAAACTGGGAGGAGCTGTTAGCCCATGATGATCCTGTCCTCTACACAGTTGTTGCCGTCTGTGAAGAGATGGGAGTCCGAGCCTTTATGACTCTTCAGCAGCCTTGGTGCAATGAGATCATTG
The DNA here is from genome assembly GCA_008326285.1 of Oryza officinalis. NCBI lineage: Eukaryota > Viridiplantae > Streptophyta > Magnoliopsida > Poales > Poaceae > Oryza > Oryza officinalis. The sequence goes on along the minus strand of BDMV01000012.1, from coordinate 23,998,203 downwards.
CCCAATTCTATGGCACGGTGTACTTTGATCGTCATTGTGGTGTGCATTGGATGACTCAGGGCTCCTGGTACTCGATTACTTATGAGAGGTTGGCTGAGCTCTGGGGTTTTGATTTGCACTGGATGCGCCACTTCACCAACCTGCATGATCATCCGATTCCCCTCAACATTAAGCTTCGTCCTCTATACCTTCCTGATGGTGTATTGGGCAAGATTGAGGGTCTTAAGCCCTTTCACACCTATCTCAACCGGATGATGCGTCGGTCCCTTGTGCCCAAGGATGGTGATGATAGCAGCATAAACCATCTCTCCCGGAATGTTTTGGTCAGGTTTAATCCTCCTTCCTAGCCATTCCATGTTTTCAACTTTGTATGGGAGGAAATTCGTTTGGCATCCATTCAATACAAGAAGGGTTTGGTCTATGCTCCTCATCTCATGCGGATGATCGAGTCCGTCACTCAGTTGCAGTTTGAGCATGAGATGTCTCACCCTCAGCTTCACTTGCGCCTGCTCAAGGCTGATCGCCCATCCCGGGCTCCCACTTCTGCTGCCGCTGGGGACATTCCCTCCTCCTCGACTCAGCCTCAGCCGTCTGCTTCCATGGCTCGTCGTACGCCGTCTCCTTTGTTTCGCATTTTGTGGAGTCTGTTTGGTCTTTGCTCTGCAGAGGCTAAACAGAATCGCAAAGCGCGAAACGAAGTCAAGAAGACGGCCCGGCGTGTCAAAACTATGCAGGCACAGCTGAACCAGCATCTTCAGGTGGATGTCCCTCCTTCCCCTCCGGGCTTTGAGGCGGAGCCTGACGAGCCTGAGGAGGAGATAGAGGATCCATTTGCAGGACTTCCTCCGGACTACGACTTCTTTGGTTTTGGCCATGGCTATGGCCATCCTCCTCCTCCTCCTCCTCCCGAGGATCCTTCCCAAGTGCCTTTCGTGTGAGCCGTCGTCGCCTCCTTCCCCCCTTTTTTGGTGTGTTGATGCCAAAGGGGGAGAATATCTATCTCTTTTTGTTCCAAGTTTGGTCGAACATTGATGGCATCTATTTATGTATGAGACTATGTGTGGTAGAATTTGAGTAGAACTTGAGTTATTGTAATCTCATTATTGTTCCCTAATGACTGCTTATGTGTGACTTTGTGATGAAATGTCTTTTATGCCAATTGTCTAGGTAATGCAATGCTTTCATTTCTATTCATTTGTTATGTAATGGTGATTAAGTCTTAGTGTGATTCTTGTTGTGAGCTTAAATGTGAATGCAAGGTTTTAGGGGGAGCTTTCCACTTGCCTATAATGCACACTTCGAGGGGGGGGGGGAGTTTTCACTAAAATCTTACACCAAAACCTTCATATTGTTTCACTCTCTATTGTGACTTGTCCGAAATGGATTTTCGGAATTTCCGAAAATGTCCAGAAGGCAGTCTTGGATCTGGAAATTTTGGGATATGTCCGAAATTAATTTTCGGATTTTCCGTAAAATGCAATTATTGTGCATAACGGGCAGATCTGGAGGTGTGGATATAAATAGCCCACTCTCTCCACTTGTGAGGGCTGCTGGAGACATTGGATATTTTCGTGCCCTTGGCTTGTTCATCTCGCGATTCACTCTTGAGCCTTGCTTTCTTGTTTCCCCTTCTCACCCGCGCTCGATTTGGATTTGGTGTGTGTGTGAGAGTTGTGGATTCAAGTTTGTGTGAGTGCTTGTTGGCTTTGTGAAGATTTGTGAGCACTTGCATCATCTCCGTGAGTTCTTTGCTTCATTTGTTGCTCTTGGAGGTTGAGGACTCCTAGGCGACTAGGTGTCACTTCCGAGCCACCGATCTACTTGTGGTTGGCCGGAAGAAGTTTGTGAAGGTCGGATCTCACCTTTGAAAGGGAGGAGATACCACTAGTGGAAGGAGGAGTGCTTTGTGCAACCTCTCGATGAAAGGGTTAGTGAAGACCCGGCTCTTTGTGAGCTCCTCAACAAAGAGTAGAATCCCCTCAAGGATTTGGACTCCGGGAACAACTCTTCTTGCTACAACTTTGGTGATATTACTTTTCTCATTCCTCTAGCTTTGCTTGATTGTGCCGCTATAGGTCTAGTTGCTGTTTGTGCTAGCTTTTTATTGTTGTAGGCAGCTAGATCTAGAGTTTACTTGAAAGTGTGCTTACTCTGCTATTTTCGGAACTTCCGAAAATCATTTTCAAAAATTCCGAAAATTCCTGCTTCCGCATTTACTTAAGTTTTTGAATTAGCCTATTCACCCCCCTCTAGGCCTAATTGACTCTTTCAGTTGTCTACTACTAGCTCCCAATCAACATAAGCAAGAGAATCATACTTACCATCGTAGAATGGTAATTTAAATTCAACTCGTGCAAAATTATAGTCAGGTACCTTATATGCATCATGTGGGGAAGTCGTCATATCTCGTCGAAGGTGAAGAAGTCAATGTTGAGCATGACCATCTCGTATCCCCTTGCATAATCCTGCCATGGTTAGTAGAAAAAAACATGCACAAGAATATGCACGCTCCTATCAAACTACTAGATAGTGGAAGCTCAAATTTCACACACACTCAAGCTTTTAACTAAGCTCTTACAAGTTTTTACCAATGCAAGCGGAATGGCGACCACACTGACTTAACCTAGACCCAATGGAGGTTGGATGTATCGATGCCTTGGCAAACACTTGCTATACGGCTACAATCAAATCTGTGGAGTTTTGGGTAGGCTTAAATATGTTGCAAAGAAATAGCAAATGCTTAAATCAGAGAATGCAAAGTTGAAAAATTATTTAAAGTCAAGTACCGTGCTGGTCCTAGGTTAGAAAGTACTAGAGACGTGAGCCTAGACACAAATGATACCACAAGATAACACTAGAAACAACTCATGCACAACTCTGATATATAAAAGCAAACTCAAAGATAACAGCTGATTTTCTCTTTTCTTTCTCTCTTTCTTTCTTCTTTTTTTTGTTTCTTTCATTTTGTTTGGTGCAGCTTTTGTTTTTCTTTTCTAGCACCTTTCTGCCTTTTTTCTTTTTTTTGATTTTTTTTAGCAAAAACAACTCAAAGACCTTAATGCAAGATTACAGGGACTCAAATATAAATATGAAAATTACAGGGACTCAAATGTAAAAGTCCAAATCCTAAAATTTGATCTATATAAAAATAGAATGCTCTCCTCGTATGGATTCCGTTTTTGCAGACGGAACTCGAATCCGACACCAAATTTTTTTTACCAAGGTATAGCAACTCACGGTATAGATTGAAAGTCGGACTCGGATGGGGGAAGATGAGATTCACGTGGGGTGGTCCAGGGTCGGCTTCACATGGGGTGGGGACTCACAAAAGAAAACCAATCTACAGATTGTAGCACGCCATCCAAAAACCGATCTACTATCCTCTTCTTTCTTCTTCCTCATGCAACACAAACAAAAGTAGGGCACAAGCACAAGTCGACTAAACGGCAAACCCTAGATGCAATTCAATAACTCCAACACCAACCGCCAAAAACTTCTGAAAATTACAAAAATCGAACCCTAGTGGCGAGAGGATTCCGTTTTCGAAGGTCTCGACAACAACAAAGACACGACGGCAGCGACGATAGCGGTACTAAACGTGACCAGAACTCAAAACTCTAAACGGACTAGACACTAAGACCAGCAACATGACTCGACGATGCAACGCAAAACTCAACAAAACAAAAACTGAAAAGAACAATGCAATGGCACAAAGATGGCTAGGTAATGGATAAATTTTTTTTGGCTATTTTCTGGTTATAGGTAGATAAAAACTCACCGAGCAGCGAAAGCTCTAATACGACTTGATAAACCCTGAACTCCACTCGATACGCTTAGGGATCTAGTTGTCCTGATCTTTTGATGAATTGATGATAACTACGATTTGGTAGAAACTTTGATGACCCGACTACAACCGTACGCAACGTTGTTGTGTTGCGCCTTAGCGATCGATACATCTCTTCGTGGGTTGTTGATCTTACCGGTGCAGATCAACCTTATTCCTACAAGCAAATCGAAGAAACAAGTAAGAACAAGATAAAAGCAATCTGAATTGCAAATAAAAATTAAATATAAATGATAAGTTAGGGTTCCGTAACGAGCAAACCGACGATCTAACTGATCACGGAATTACATGGCAAAGTAGCGAAGCTAAACTTTAATCTAAACAAAACTCGAGAAACCCTAAAGGGTACCTAGCTATTTAAAGGGGTGGGAGGACGATCATGGGGTTCCTAGGTCGTGCTCCACCAGGTTGGGGTGCACCTCACATGGGCCCCACCTTAGCCGGGGTCCTAGATAAAGTTACAAGCCCATAGGCCCATTGTAAGTGACACAACATCTTGTTTCTTCAACTACGAATGATTGAGATGAAATTTGAAGATGAGGCCGGATCCTTTGGAAAGAAAATTCCAAAAGTTTTTCATCAAGTACTCATAGGTCAAAAACGAAGCTCGTATGTATATTTGACGGTCATTTGAAATCAGCTCTGTAGCAGATGGCCGAATTGAATTACAGAACTTGGACAACTTGATCTTGACATCTTCCTGTTGACATATGATGTGAGCAGCGGTTGTATCCATAGTAACCATGGTCACATCGACAATGTGCCAATTTAGTTTTGTTTGGTTTAATAAGTACATTTGGATTGAATATGTTTGTCTGAATGTATGTGATGATTTATTGAACCGTTGCTTAGTCACACAAAATAAAAATGGCTAAGAGCAAGCTTAGATCATGTAAAAAAATAAGAACAAGCTTAGAGTAAAGTAGTGACATTGTAATTTTTTATTTATGTGCAAGACCTTTTGTACTTGAACTATCTGTACTGTAATATTTGCACATCTTGAACCTAGCTTGTTAAGTTAGTCAATTATTGATGTTACAACACATTATTGTTGTATTAATTTATAATTTTTTCCGCCTTTTCACTAAATATGCATTTCATATGGGATTTACGGCGTACGGAACTTTGTTATGGGATTTGAACCTATGAAGTGTAGGACCACCTAGCAAAATAAATTCCTAGCTACGCCACTGGACAGCGGCGTACTCTAGTGCGCGTTGGACCTTCAGCGGCGTCCTCGCGTCCCGCCCTGCACCTCCATCGCCGCCGGCGGAGGTGGCAGTTGCTAACGTCCTCGTGCACGAGGGGCACCGCGTCGTGCCGACCAAGGAGAGGAGAGCGGTCGCCGACGGTCAGCAGGAGGCCGTGGTGGTAGTCCGCGAGGTACGCGCACGACCTCTCTGCGGTGGACGGAGTACTCGGTCGCAACGCCAGCGCTGCGGCCGGAGTGAGCCAATCTTCTTCACCTGCTGCACATGAACTTTACGTCAATAGTGCTAACATCCGGCAAGGGTAGCGGCGGCGTCCCGGCAGGCGACTACAGGCCCCATGGGCCGGTGGCGCATGGCGACGGAGCACTAGTCAACTTAGCCACCGGCGTGACGTTCAAGCGCCAGGCGCTCAGCTCCATTGGCAGCGGCGGCACTCTGCAGGTGCCCCGCCTGAACATCAACGCCGAGACATGGCAGCTGCTCCGCAACCTGATGGAGCTGGAACAGATCAACCCACCAGCGGCGGGGATGCACGTGACTGCGTACTGCGTGTTCATGACTTCATGTCGCAGCTGGCGTCCAAGGCGAAGGACGTGGAGCTGCTGTCGCGGCGCCGGCGGGGCGTCATAATGCACGGCGTCGGCAACCACGACAAGGTCGCGTACCACTTGGCCAACCTCCGCAAGGGCATCGTGTTCGACTTCGACGAGGACGAGCAGAAGTACTTCTTGAACCCGTGGCTCGCCGTCAGCCTCGTGGCGGTCACCATAGGGCTTGTCTGCACCGTGATCCAGGCAGTTTACTCCGTTATTAGTCACACAAAACCAGGGAACTAGGACCCAATACTAGTAGTTCTTAATTACTCCATTCTCAGCATTGACCGAAATGACAGCCAGCGTCCGGCTGCCGGAGCTCGCTGGGGCGCGGCAAGAGGTGGAGACGAAACGTCGTCGATGCTCTAGCTTGACTGCTTGAACCGCCCGTCGTCGTCCTGCTGCATTGCTCTCTCGCGAGGAAATTTGAGGGAGAGAGGAGGGGCAAGGAAAGAAAGGAGAGAGAGAGGATGACATATGGGTCACACCTTTTTTTAAATTCTTTGTGATGACTGAACTGCTACATCGGCTAATACAACCGTCAATACTGTCCTTAGGAGTGATTTTGTACCGATTTTAATAGTTGAATGAGTCTTTATATCTAATTTTACGGTTGAAGGATACGAATCGAATCCGACATATATTTGAGGGAGTCAAAATGGACTTTTTCCTCTAGGTGATGATACATTGGTTCACAAGATTTGCCCACAAGGAATAACTCTATCCGTCCCAAAATAAATTAACTTGTCGATGTGAATCTATCTCACTAAAAGACACTCCTATCCCAAAATAAATCAACTCTGGCTTCGAATCCTGGCTCGCAGTCAGATTTCTAGAATAGAAACGGTATCCTAGCGCCGTTCTAACGTTTCTGGCCAACTTCTCCCACATCTGTAGCACATCTTGACTAGCATGAGAACCAACTTCTTATCGGAGCACTACCTGGCCGGCGTTCATAGAGGAGCAGTATTGGCAATTGAGAGAGGAGCAAAGTGATGATCGTGGCCTGATGGAGGTGTAAGGTGAAACCATCATGCTCAGTTGCCCATGCTGATGAGGTCTGAACACAAGCAATCGAAAGAATACACGAGGATAGTTTTGTCATTTTGTTGAAAAATTGACAAGGTCAAAACAGGGTGAAGTGACATACACTACTACAAAAATCATTTTCGTTGGCGGTCAAAATGGGTTTGCACTGATGGCCGAAAGTACCGTTAGTGACCTAAGACTAATGAAAATAATGTATTTTCACTATTGGCTGGTCGGTCTTCAGCAAAAATCAAATCAAGTTTCGCATGCGACAACCGCTATCAAAAATACCATGTTTGCTGGTGGCAAGATAAAGAGAACCACGAGTGAAAACATTTTTTTGGATAAAAAAATTGAAAATTGGGATCTAGATTTTGAAAAAAATTTGAAAATCGAGCTCCACGACACCATTGCCGTGTCCATCCTCCATGAGCGCAGATCAAGGCTGGCAGGAGGGAGGACGGAGGTCAGCAAGGAGGTGGGTCGCCAACTCCAGATCTGCTCTCCCCCTGGCTCCCTTGGGTCGTCACCGTCAAGCCTGGCCACCGCACGTCCTTCCTCCTCGTCGTCACCGGGCTGCTGCCACTGTTCCTCCTCCTCGTTGTCGACGAGCCACCCCCACTACCGCCCCTCCTCATCGCTGTGCCGCCACCGCCGCCAGTCATCATCCTCCTCGTTGCCGAGCCACCCACTGCCATTCCAGTGCTCCTCCTCATCACCGAACTACCATTGCCGCTCGTCCTCCTCGTCGAGGAGCCGCCCACTGCCCCTCCTCCTCCTCCTCGTCATCGATCGACCGTCGTCGCTCCTCCTCCTCGTCGAGCCGCCACCGCTCATCATCCTCCTCGTCGACGAGTCGCCCACTGCCGCTTCTCCTCTCGCTCCTCCTCCTCGTCGAGCCGCCACCGCTCATCATCCTCCTCGTCGACGAGTCGCCCACTGCCGCTTCTCCTCCTCCTCCTCGTCGACCGGCCGCCGCTGCCAGTCCTCCACCTCGTCGTCATTGAGCCGTCATCACCGTCACCGCTGTTCCTCCTCCTCTCTGAGCAGGCGCAGCCGCCGCCCCTCCTTGCCGTTGCTTCTTCATGAGAGAGAGAGAGCGGAGACGGAGAGGATGAGAATGAGTGGTAGAGGAGAGGATAAAGATGTGATTTTGATTTTTATGCGAGAGGATACATTGGGCCTCGATTTTTCCTTGTGGGCCTCCAGTGCCAAAATCAGATTTTCGCTGGAGGTCCGCTAGTAAAAATAACCCATATTTTTATAAGCGGGCGACAATTAGTGAAAATCAATTTTTATTGGTGGTTTGTGACTAGAACCTCTCCGGTATATTTTTACAAGCGTGTGTTTATTTGAGCCGTCAGTGAAAATAAAAAGATAGTGTCATGAAAAATGGTTTGTGTAGTTGTGATATAAGGGACGGAAAATCTCACTGGATGGCATATAAGGAAATAACAACTATCCCGTGATATATATGTAACTTGCGATATTTTGAAAATTTTAATTGTCATATAAAGAATTTTCTTGTAAATTAAATATGTGTTTGTAAACTGTGCACTGCCTTCTGGGCCTCACAGGAACAAGTGAGTGGCGTAGAGGTGGTGCTGTTGTGTATTGCTAAATGTCATATTTATTGTTGGAATTTATTTTTCGAGGACTACTAGCTGTTTCAATCATCCCACTATTCATACACATAGCCAATATAAGCACCACAATAAATTTTATAATTATTTTGTATAAAATTCATACAACTGTCGGCACAACCGTCCAATCCATTTGTCAATGGTAAATTTGATAATGCCATTAAAAAACGATTAGATAAATGCCATTACTTTTTTTTAAGATAATGATAATGAGAGCTTTATTGAACTCAGTCAATACTCTTAAAAAAACAGTTTTGGCCTTTGCACCATTATCGGTGATACAGGACCGGGGGTACCAAGACTAAAGGGATGGGCGGCTCCCTGCATCCACGTGGCGTCCCCCTGAGGAGGGGTCGGGCCTGAGGGTAAGGTGGCGGCTGCCCTCCCCAGTCCCCCCGAGGGTCGGGCCGCTCCCACTCCCTCCCCGAGGGTCGGATCGCCCCGACCCCCTCTGCGCTTGCGCCGCGTGTGCGAGGTTAGGTGGGCGTCGCCAGCGCCCATCTAACCGCATTGATGGCGGCTTAGGCGAGCACACCACACCGCATTTAATGCGGCGTGTGGCGTGCGTAACCAGTCTACAACCGGTCGCGGTGATTGACCGGTCGCGACCGGTTAAATCATGGGTGAGACAGCAGCAGAGCGCCTGCGCACTACCGCACGTCAAGCGACACGCAGCTCGCCCTGCCCCGACCCATTAGAATGATGAGAGCTTTTCGCCTCTCGTCCCTCACGGCCGGAGTTGGTGTGCCAACTACGGTTAGATGGTTTTCGTTTTCTGATGCGAACGGAACACAGAAGTCTTCACCCATTTAATGGAGTTTGACGCGGGTGTCCCCCATGTCAGCCATCTGACCGGACGAGGACCATGCTGCAGCGACCGTGCGTGTGGCTTCCGAGTCAAGCAACAAGACAGCCATTAAATGTAAAAGAATGTTTTTCTTTTACCTTAGGCAGCCTTTTGGCCCATGTGGTAGCCCCTTGAGATATAAAAGAAGACCCAGGCCTGAGAAAGAGAAAGAGGAGATAAGAGAGAAAGGGAAGGCAAGCACTTGTATTCTCTGATATTCCAGTCACAGATCCACCACACACAGGAGTAGGTTGTTACGCTTCTTAGCGGCCCAAACCTGTATAAACGCCTGTGTCTCTCTCTCTCTCTCTTGCGATCAGTGGAGAAAGAATTTCAACCTGCGTCCCTGGCCGAACTCACTAAAGGTGGCCCTCTCTGTCCCCCGTTGAGGAGCTAACACTCCGTCAGCTGCCGTGCCAGGTAGGGGCGCGTGCGTGTTTTTCTGACTCCACTCCCTTTTCGTGTGCACCAAGTTTTGCCGAGTAAGCCCTATAGCTGAAGAGGCGGTGGTGTACAACCCCACTCCGAGTGCCAGCGACGATGACGGGGAGCCGAATCCTCGTCGCCAAGCACGCGCTCCATCGTCTCCCGCCTGCTGAAGCCCTAGGCGGGGGAAGGCGCCTAAAGATCCGGAGGGATCCGCGACGTCGCCGCCGACCGGTGATGAAGAGGGATGCCATGGCGGGGTGCCTCGCCGCCTCACCTACGGTGACGGCGGCACGCCTCAGGGTGCGCTCTAGGCTGCGGGAGCGCTCCTACGCCACCCGCCTGTCTTCCCCGATCCGGAGACTCCCGTCCAGCGCTAGCTGGACGATGTGGCCGACTTGGTCATGACGGCGCAGCAGCGCCTAGGCATCGGCGAACGGTCGTCCATGGCCGGGACGTCTGGCGCTGCAACCGTCGCCTCTTCATCATCAAGACGAAGAGCTCGACAGGCGGCGGCCAACACCCGTCGCTCGTCCTCAACCCCCTCGTCGACAACCTCGGCCAGCCGTGGGCGTCACGAGAGCATGCATGGGGGGCCGGATGCCCGGCTCGATTTCGAGCGCCAGCGCGACGAGCGTCGCACCGCCCATGCGGGAGAACACGTTTCCTCCTCTGGAGCGTCGCCCCTCTCTGGTCCTGGGGGCAAGCCCCCCGTGTCCCTAGTCGGTGGTGCTGGCTGCCGATCCTTTGTGGCGAGTCTTCGGAATGTCCAATGGCCCCCGAGGTTTCGGCCCAACATCACCGAGAAATATGACGGCAGCGTCAACCCCGTCGAGTTCCTCCAGATCTATACGACTGGGATAGAGGCCGCGGGGGGTGACGACAGGGTCATGGCGAATTTCTTTCCCATGGCCCTGAAAGGCCAAGCATGGGGTTGGCTGATGAACCTGCCACCCGCGTCGGTCCATTCCTGGGAGGATCTGTGCCAACAGTTCACCACGAACATTCAGGGCACATATCCATGCCCAGGAGAAGAAGCGGACTTGCACGTGGTATAGCGAAAGGACGACGAGTCCCTCCGATCGTACATTTAGTGGTTCTGCCAAGTCCGCAACACTATCCCTTGCATCTCTGCTCATGCGGTCATTTACGCATTCAGGGGGCGTCCGACACAACCGCATGCTCGAAAAGATAGCCTCCAAGGAGCCCCAGACCACCGTGCAGCTCTTTGAGCTCGCGGACCGTGTGGCCCGAAAAGAGGAGGCCTGGACCTGGAACTCCTCCGGCTCTGGAGCGACGGCCCCGGCTGCCCGCTCTGAGCAGCGGGAAAGGAAGAGGAAGAAAAGGTCGGCTCATTCCGACGACGAGGGCCACATCCTTGCCGCCGACGGCTCTTCGGGGCCCAGCGTAAGGGGAGGCTCGTGAGCGACAAGAAGAAGGAGGCCGGCGCTCCCAGTGAAGAGCACCCGGCAGGCAAATGGTGCACTGTGCACAACACGTCCCTCCACGACCTCGCTGACTGCCATGCGGTCAAGCACTTGGCTGAGCGGGTGAGGAAGTGGGAGGAGGAGAAGGGGCAGGGACGTTGCGAGGGCAAGGCCCCGGTGACCTCTGCCGGCAATCGGCGAAGTGAGGCCAAACAAAAGGCCCCCGCCGAGGACGCTGACGATGAGGACTTAGGATTCCAGGAGCCCGAGGCCACCGTCGCCACCGTTGACGGGGGAGCGTGCGCTCGCGCTTCCCGCCGCAGCTTCAAGGCCATGAAGCGAGCTTCTGGTCGCTGTCCCCACCCACGAGGTGACGCGGCGGGCGCGTTGGTCAGAGGTCACGCTCACCTTTGACCAAATCGACCACCCGTCATATGTTGCCCGAGGAGGGCAGCTCGCGATGGTGATCTCGCCCAACGTCTGTAATGTCAAGTTGAGGCACGTCCTGATAGACGATGGTGCAGCCCTCAACATCCTGTCCCCCGTGGCCTTCGACATCATCAAGGCCCCGGGGATGAAGCTCCGGCCGTCCCTGCCGATCATTGGCGTGACGTCGGGAAACACATGGCCGTTAGGTCACATCGACCTCCCGATCACCTTTGGTGGCCCCGCCAACTTCTGCATCGAGCGGCTTGACTTCGATGTGGCGGATCTCAATCTGCCCTACAACGTGGTCCTGGGAAGCCCCGCGTTGGTGAAGTTCATGGCGGCCACCCACTACGCCTGCCTCCAGATGAAGATGCCGGGCCCCAGTGGCCCCATCACCATCCACGACGACCTCAAGATCGCGTTGGCTTGCATGGAGCAGCACGTGAACAACCTCGCCGCGGTCTCCAAGCCCGCGGGCGGCGACGAGAGGCCCGAGGCCTCCACCTCGCGCGCCCCAAGGCAGCGGATGGCCTCAGGCGACGAGGTCCTTGTGAAGGAGGTCGTGTTGGGCGACGACCCGTCCAAGACCGTCAAGATTGGCGGTCACTTGGACGGCAAATAGGAAGACGCGCTCGTCTCCTTCCTGCGGGCAAACGCCGATGTCTTCGCATGGAGACCGACGGATATGCCCGGGGTCCCTAGGGAGATGATCGAGCACCGTCTTGCCGTGCGGCCGGATGCAAGGCCCGTCCGGTAGAAGGTACGGCGGCAGGCCCTGGAGCGCCAAGCCTTCATCCGTGAAGAGGTGGTGCGACTCCTGGAGGCCGGATTCATCCGAGAGGTCATCCATCCGGAGTGGCTCGCGAACTCGGTTGTCGTCCCCAAGGCGAACGGCAAGTTCCGGATGTGCATCGACTACACCGACCTCAACAAGGCATGTCCTAAGGACCTTTATCCCCTGCCACGCATAGATCAGATTGTCGACTCCACTGTGAGATGCCTTGTTGAGGTCAGTGTAGTCGATGCACATCCGGAGCTTGCCGTTCGCCTTGGGGACGACGACCGAGTTCACGAGCCACTCTGGATGGATGACCTCTCGGATGAATCTGGCCTCCAGGAGTCGCGCCACCTCTTCATGGATGAAGGCTTGGCGCTCCAGGGCCTGCCGCTGTACCTTCTGCCGGACGGGCCTTGCGTCCGGCAGCACGGCGAGACGGTGCTCGATCACCTCCCTAGGGACCCCAGGCATATCCGCCGGTCTCCATGTGAAGACATCGGCGTTTGCCCGTAGGAAGGAGATGAGCGCGTCTTCCTATTTGCCGTCCAAGTGACCGCTAATCTTGGCGGTCTTGGACGGGTCGTTGCCCAACACGACCTCCTTCACAAGGACCTCGTCGCTTGAGGCCATCCGCTGCCTTGGGGCGTGCGAGGTGGAGTCCTCGGGCCTCTCGTCGCCGCCCGCGGGCTTAGAGACCGCGGCGAGGTTGTTCACGCACTGCTCCATGCAAGCCAACGCGATCTTGAGGTCGTCGTGGACAGTGATGGGGCCACTGGGGCTCGGCATCTTCATCTGGAGGTAGGCGTAGTGGGTGGCCGCCATGAACTTTTCAAGTGCTCAAATGGGTATATACGTGCTTATATATTTGCCATATGTTTAGCCATGCTTAGAAACTATACATCAAACATAATACATCATTTATACTCAATATTTTGGGCATTTTATAACTTCTAGACAAAGATGTATCCTCTGGTTAATTGTGAACTAAAATAATATGTTTTAGGATTTGGGCGGCAAGTGGAATGCATATGGTGGTAGTTGCATACCGATAGGGAGAGTGTTCGCCTGAGTCAACTAAGAACCGAACTCTATGTCACCAACTATTGTATACCATGCAACCACATGCGCTAGTATTGGATGTCCTAAGCTCATTTTTATTGTCTATCCTTGTATTCGGAAGGCCGTTGTAGTAGCGATAGTACCTACGATTGAACTGTAGGCTATTTGTGAGAGTTGCCCATGTTTATGTGAATTGCAAGGGGACGAGTGTATCTGTCTGTCTTTTCTGTGTACGATGTTTCTGAGGAGACGATTGTAATGTTCCGCCTCGCATTTATTTATGATTTGGTAGGAAACGACTGTACTGTCCCGTGTGAGGGGACGATAGACTGTTCTGCCTCACGTACAACGTTAAGTGCCATGTAGGGGACGACTGTACCGGTCCGTCTAGTGCGTTATGTTCGTAACCCCCCTCCCCCAACCTAACGACATTAAGATTCTAGACTTAGTGTGGAATAACACTCATCGTGCTCATGCAAGGATTAGACAATAAATAATATAAAGGCTTTGTTATGACCTCTAGATCATACTCAATGTGTAGAGTGTGGTGGTATCGGCGGGTACTGGACAAACTAGAACGATTCACATCATGTGGGTCAAGCCGTACAAACTCTGTAGAGTCTAAAACTAATCGATTAGCCTCACTCACGATCATGAGCGACATAGCGAGTATCATGAATATTGCCTTCTAAATGTGTTTGTGAAATTGGGATGAAAAAATGGTGACTTTTGATACTTATTATGTTTATGTTGATGCTTATTATGACTTGTTGCCATGGAGGGCAGCAAGGGTACAACTATTTTTCTTCATGATAAACAATATGATTTACTCGATATACATGTTTCAAATGCTTTATTAAATACTATTTCAAAATGCTTGTGAAATTAAACTTACTTTATGCCAAAATTGAGACTACAAATAGCCTCTCCTTTGATTTAGAGCTTGTATGTATTTAGGTTTGATTTTTGCTTTGTCAGTATATTAATTTGTTTAATGTACTAAATCTTGCTTGTTATATATTTTATTTTCCTTAAGACCTTGTTGTAGGGGTTGAGGTTGCTCTAGGTTGAGTGATGCGGGAACAGTTGCTCTTTCAGGATGGTTATAACTGGGGCTTGCCCCTAGTCGGTTGCTTGTGAGATTCTTTTGGGTAGACATGCTTCCATTGAACCATATTATATTTGGCTGGTCGGCCCATATAATAACTTAGTTGTAAATGTAGTGTAAGTTTAATTATTTGTATGCCCTATGTTGAATGCCAAAGTGTAGGACTAGTTCTCATCCTTAAAACTAGTCTAACACGAGTATGAATTTTAAGCAATTGAGATGTTGTAAAGCTTTAGCGATTTTAGTCAAGTCTCCTGGGATTTGTAACACATTTGGTCGTCGCCTTCATGTAGTTTGACGAGCACGTCTCAAGCTAAAGTTGATTGGCACGTTGAGTCCCAACAATATCTTCTTTACTCATTATTCGGCATTATGGATTTTATATCGAATTGTGTCAATTTGTGATCATGGCATGAGCACATTGAGGTATGAATGACTATTTATGTGTGTATGGATTTCACTCATTCAAAATTATGTGATGATCATAAATAGTACTGGACGGTATAATTTTTGGGTGCTCTACACAAATCCTCCTCCTGAAATGAATACATAATTATGAATCGATCGTGACATTAACATGAGACTCAATAATGATATAATCTATATGCAATAGAAATATGCTGAGCAAATTTTTACTGTGTCAAAAAGGTTCATACCCATATCGATCATACTCTTGACTCATACATGGTCAACAACTATAGTGTTTATTTATGTTATTCCTATCAACTGCAGCCTACACATGCACATCCTTTTTAGATAATAGAAAATAAATAAATCCCAGCCTCCACATCGTCAGATGCACATAGCCATGTGTTATTACATAGCTGTAGGTTTTAGATGTTCTTACATGATCCCGTTTCTTATCTTTTTGCAACAAAGTCTAAAGCCGAACATAGTGTGTGGCCCTGAAATTACCTGCAGACAGGAGAACAGGCTTTTGCATTGTCAAAACCACGTCATTGCGATTTAGCCATGTAGCCCAACAAAAAGCACTTGTCCCAAACCAAAATTTGATTATTTAGCTTTTTGTTGACCCCATATAGTCACCTTCCAAACATATTAGTACTATTAGGTGGTGATTGCAAATTAGGATAAAACGTATCAACGGTAGTACACTACAGTTCACGAGTGCCCTGTAACTTCAATTCTATGTAACTCTACGATTGTTGATTCTTTGGTCTAGTATTTATTATCAGCAATAGCCAGAAATATGCAGGGAAGTTGTGGAAAGTGGAATTGGGCATATGAAATTCAGAAACTAACTGCCGCAGACCATCTGATTTTGTCAGTAAAAAAATGAGCTTCTGGATGCTAATGGCATTGCCACGGATCATGATAATCCCGTTTGTTGTGATTATTTCTACACATTGTTGCGTTTAGTAAATTTTATTTTCTTTTAGTCTATGTTGAACGATAATATTATTTTGTGCTGAAAATATAGGACAACTAAAAAAATATATAATGGCTATACATATTTATTTTCATAGAAACTTAGGGGGGGAAAATCAAGCCAGCACAGTTCAACAATCACAAGCTGGGCCTCTAAGCATGATCACCTCATATGCTTCTATCTTACATACAATCGAAGAATACATCCAAACTTGCATAAATATTGCTCTTTTGATCCTGTCACCCGCTTGTTATGTTGATTCAGTTTTGCTAAATGCTGACAACAAGAAGAAAAGAGGATAACTAAACACTTTGCCCTCTTACTCTTAGTACAAATCCCTACCCCCTCCATCTTCTTTTATGTCTAGATTTATAGTCAGAAGTTATTTTTTTTGGTCGGCGGTGTACTTAGTAAGCACACCAAACTCATTCTGCCATGCAATCACATATTATTGGTAATGTTTGATATTACAGATTGAATAAACAGAGA
The DNA here is from genome assembly GCA_008326285.1 of Oryza officinalis. Taxonomy (NCBI): domain Eukaryota; kingdom Viridiplantae; phylum Streptophyta; class Magnoliopsida; order Poales; family Poaceae; genus Oryza; species Oryza officinalis. The sequence goes on along the minus strand of BDMV01000012.1, from coordinate 23,981,930 downwards.
CGGAATGAAAATTTTCATGGATCAGAAGCCCAAATAGAAAGATTAATTAATCTGAGTATGTGTAACATAACTGTTTTTCTGTCCCGGCCTCTACCAATATAAAACGACAGAACTCCTTCTTTCCGCTTCAAAAAAGAGTAGCATAAACGGCTCCAGCCAGTTTATTCTTGTGTAAATCTTGTGTTCTGTTAGTTTGTTTGTTTCCTGTTTTTGTGCATAATCATCGCATGAGCTGCAACGTGTGGAAGCCGTGCGCGTAGAAGGTATCCAAGAGCGAGTCTAGCTCGTGATGGACCTAAGCTTGCGGGCGCTAGCAGAGCACATTGTGTGGTCATGGGAATGGACGCGGCCAACCCGCATGGCGGTGATCCGAAGTTTCTGTTGCATGTTGCATGTTTACAATTCACAAATAAAAGGAGAAGAAAAGCCAGAAAACGCTGCACTGAAGCTTCAAGCAACACAAAATCATCTGAGTTAGCTTGTTCTTCCACCTCTCGCATGTGTTTGAGTTCTAGTTCTTGCATCGATTGTCCATGGAATCCTGACAATTGGTATCAGAGCGAGGTTTAGGGCGTGGACACGTGATTGCATTTTGGCAGAAGCACTCATCCCTCGCCATCGCTCGTCATCCCCAACGGAGCGCACTCCTGAAGGTTCCGCGGCCATGCCACGGGCAGCAGCGGGAACAACCACGGGCTGGTGATCCACCACGTGGTCAAGGAGACGGGAGGCTCAGCCAACTACCCGATACTGACCAAGACGAATTACAACGAGTGGTCCCTGCTAATGAAAATCAAGCTGCAGGCTCATTGCCTATGGGGCGCCATTGATCCGGGCGGCATCGCTGTCAAGCTCCATGAAGACCGGATGGCGCTGGACACCATATGCAGCGCCATCCCCGCCAAGATGATCTCGACGCTGGCGACCAAGGAGTCAGCCAAGGAGGCGTGGGATTGCATCAAGACCATGTGCGTCGGGAACGATCGCATTCACAAAGCGAGCACGCAGAAGCTGCGAGCTGGAGTATGAAGCTCTCGCGTTCCGTGACGGGGAGTCCGTGGAGGACTTCGCCATGCAGCTCACTGGCATCGTCACTCAACTGTCCACCCTTGGAGATCTGGAATCGGCAGAGAAAGTCGTCGAGAAGTATCTACGAGTCGCGTAACCCAGGTTCTCCCAACTTGTCCTTTCTATAGAAATCTTGCTTGATATCTCCACTCTATCGCTGGAAGAGGTGATCGGGCGCCTCAAGACGGCGGAGGACTCCGGCCAGTCCTCGTCCTTGTCCTCACCAAGCGCTATCGGGAAACTCTATCTCACTGACGGAGTGGCTCGAACGCCACAAAAAGAAGGAGCAGAAGGCAAAGCGGAACAACGGCGGAGGAAATAACCGCAGCAAGTGCCGTGGCGGGCAAGGGGGCGAACTAGCGGTGGCAGCACCAGGAACACGGAGGGGTCGAACTCTGGGCCAGCCCTTAAAGGCAACCAGTGCAGCAACTGCGGAAAATTCGGCCACTGGGCCAAAGATTGCAAGAGCAGGCCCAAGTGGCCCAGGAGGATGATGAGCCCATGCTGATGCTGCTAATAGGTGGCTGTGTCGACGACGTTGAAACGACCAGGCTCACGCTCATGCGCATGCTCGCGGGATTTGAGTCCTGGCTGTCTCTATTTGAGGCAAAGCGCAAGCCGCCGGTGTCTCAGACGGCACGCACGCTACGTGATCACATCGAGCTCGGGGAGAGGAAGGTGTTCACGGTGCTGGACGATGTCGTGGATCGTGATCCCAAGCGCTGGATCCTGGACTTGGGTGCATCGAACCACATGACCGGCTCTAGGATGGCCTACTCTGACCTAGACACCAAGATCACCAGCAACGTTCGGCTTGGCGACGGCTCGATCATTCGCATCGAGGGCCGCGACACGGTGCTGTTCGCCTGCAAGAACAGAGAACATCACACGCTCACCAACACCTACTACCTCCCATGACTCGCCACCAACATCATCAGCGTCAGCCAACGCACGGCATCATGCGTGTGTGGGACGAGCAGCGGCGTCTGCTTGCCCACATCTCACGGAGCCCAGGCCAACTCTACATGCTCGACATCGACCTCACACGGCCGGTTTGCTTGGCAGCGCGCACGGGAGAGGATGCGTGGCGCTGGCATGCCCGTTTCGGCCACATCAACTTCACCGCGTTGCGCAAGATGGGAACAGAGACGCTTGTTCGTGGGCTACCAACTCTATCACAGGTTGAACAAGTGTGTGAGGCTTGTCTCGCCGGCAAGCATCGACGCGCCCCCTTCCCACAGCGTGCTCTCCACCGCGCCACCGAGCCGCTTGCTTTGATACATGGCAATCTCTGCGGGCCGATCACGCTAGCGACGCCCAGCGGCAATGTGGCTGAAGCTACTTCCTCCTGCTCGTCGATGACTACAGCCGCTACATGTGGCTGACGCTCTTTGAGTTCAAGCAGCACAAAATCATTTGAGTTCGCTCGTTCTTCCACCTCTTGCGTGTGTTTGAGTTCTAGTTCTCGCCTCGGTTGTCCAGGGAATCCTGACAATTAGTTCATATTATTCCTTTAGTTGTATCTAGCTTCTCTCTAAAATGTAGGAGCAATAATACTAAAAGATTGAAATTATGATGATTCAGTACCAAACAGGCATATGAAAAATCTTCATATCACTATTTTTCTACATGGTTACACAATTTTGAAACCATTCCATGTATGGTGACCAATTGTTGCATCCACTGATCTGAATAAAACAAAAAGGCAAACTGTTTGCCTCTTTGTAAGAGATTGATCTAGCCTGTATCCATTATTTCATGGACTGTCTAGTAAGGGTGCAAACGGGTCGACCCGCGAATTTACTTATAGTACAAATAAAGGGGCTCCCGTCCGCTGAAGAAGACAATGAGGGCATCGTGGCCGCACCCTTTCGTCGCCGCCCGTACCGCCGCATCGCTGCGCCGCCGCCGACGATCCAAATCGTCATCTCTTTCTTCGCTGCGTGAGTGGAGGAGAGGTGGACACGCAGATGAGGGGAGTGCAGTCGTGCGGATTGTGTCACTACGGGTTCGGATGCACCAAAACAAACAGGTATCAACCCGTTAGCCCGGATAGGCCCAATAACGGAAGCGTGAATCTTGGAACAGATCGGACAGTCACAAATTCAGCTGACAAAATAGAAAAATACAGTAGGCAGATGGTTAGCAAATCCCTTATTTCATGCACACATATTTCTTACTCAATACTCAAAAAGAATAGGATAACAAGGTGGCACGGGATTTTATTTCAACATCCAAGCAAGTCAGCCAGCTTTTTTTTTCTTAGAAACTATATTATTGGTCCCTCTTGTCTCTTTTTCTCCAATGCAGATCCGAAGCGGACTGACAGTGCAACCTAGAGCGGTGACTTTAAAGAGATAATACTAGTTAGGTGTATGTGTAGGTATAATCACAAAAGGCTTCTAAGTTTGTGCATTGTCAGAAGGCGAACGCGGTGCCAGCAGGTGTTCAGGATCCCTCTAAGGTTCCATATGGTATCCACGCTCTCAGGTTGCACATTTGCGCTGGAATCAACCTGCATAGTTTGTGCCACAAGATTCAGTACATTTATTAGGATGAACAATCCTGCAGCCAATGTGTAGAAAAAGAACATTGAATTGCAAATAGGACGAACTAGGAAGAAAGCATACCGCTTTTACGATAATCTCTGTGTCACCTTTCACATCGACAACAGTCTTGAAGAGAACCCAAGCCCACTTGTCACTACTTACATCACCCGCAACGTATGGCACACCTTCCTTTTGGTACCGGACAGCACCGAACCAAGTCTTGCCACTGTCAGTGGATATATCCACCCTCTCAATTCCTCGGCCGCCTCCCGACAATGCGTATCCAGTGACAGTCACCTGAAGACCTCAATAAGGCAAAGAGTTAGGGGTAAGTCATGGAGCAAAATGGAAATAAAAAAAGCCCAGTTAAGAAGCTGAAGTCACCTCTCCTGGAATGATGGCATTTGTGTCTTCCAAAGAACATATGGCAGACTGAAATATCAGAGTCGGTCCAAAAAGTAATTAGTGCACACAATTTTTCAATAGTATGCACTACAGTAAATTACTAGAGGAAATTACTGTTTCAGTAAGGTTTTATATGGCAAAATAGAATATATGACAATGTAAATTGGAAACAGAACTTCATGTAGTTTACTGTGTGATATTTAGATAAGCAGCACAAAATATGGATGCCATCCTCATTCCAATATGCTGTTGTATCGAAATGATGTATACTGGAAATTCCTTAGATACGCAGACTTTTCATGGTTAGGAACATGATGTTTTTTTTTCTGTATTGCTCAATTTGCTATAGTTGCTCTTGCTCTTACTGTGCAGAAACAAGATGGTAATAATTAACACCTGAACTGGGTAGTCCATTTGGGGCTTCCTGGTTGACCACACAATATTGTCCCAATCAACAGATGGAGGGAACATTTTATAATCCTTTTGCATAAAGAAACCCTGAAAATGAACGAGTTTCAAAAATCTTTTTGGCAAACTGAAAATACATTTACATATTGACAAGAAGTTAGATAATATATACCTGACACTCTTCCTCAATTATGTCAATTCTGTCCAACCATTTGACTGAACGAGCACCAATCACGCCTGGAACTATGACACGAAGAGGGTATCCGTGATCACGCTTGAGCACCTTTGTAACAAAAAAATCATAATAATGATATAATTAGAAAAATGCACAGATATATGAAATAACCAAATGTCCTGCTAGATGGATGTAACGATGGTATATAAGACTCATGTTTTTCGCCATGCAATCCTATGGTCCTACCTCACCATTCATTTCATATGCAACCAGTACATCTGCTGCAGGATTTGTTGCGTGGCCTAAGGGAATCGATGCTTTGTAAGGGCCACCTTTTTCCTCCTAATAATATTTTGAAACAGATGTTATAGACAAAATAACTAAGGCTGCCATATATATATTTTCATAAATGAAATCTCAAGAAACTCACAGGGCACTGATCTACACTAGTGAACTCAACGTGCTTTCCTCCTGATGGAGTGATTTCAGTATGATATGGCACGCCGATAAGCTGAAGCACATCCGATAACTTAGCTCCTCCCCATGTTGCTAAAATGAAGCACATAAATTCAGTAACAATGAATATGATGAGCAAACATTGACCACAATAAAGATAATAACAAAAAGGCCTTCGTAGATGACATAAAGAACTTACCATGCATCGAAGACAGTAATAAAGTGCAGAAGAACTAAGTTCAGCATTTAGAAGACAATCAATTATCAATCGCAAGGATCTCTCTTCAGTTCAAAATTGCAGCTAAGATCATAAGACAATTTCCCTTAATATATTGACGCCACAACTTCCTAAACGCACTTAACTGGAGAATGTTGATGCATCTTTGTTTCTTTTTCCTTTTGCCATATTCCACCACCTTGATACAGTGATACTAAGACATAAAAGAAGATTGAGAAGTGAAGCACACTAACCATTCCCGAGAGCGCAGACATCCCATCCAACGCCCCTCACCTTCCTACTCTTGCTCATTTCGGTCCTCCTGTTCCCTGCACACTGAACCCATCGAAAGCATGTCACACTAATTCGGCTCTAAGGATCGACTCACACCACCAGGACACCAAAATACACCTGCAGAGTGGCAGTGACACTGTACTTGGGCAGCTTCCTGCACACAAAGAAAGCACCAAAAAAACTCGATCACCTCTCAGGCATATCATCAAACAGAAGGCATGCATAGCACAGCTACGAGGACTGACACATGATTCACCAGAGCAGCCACTCACTTGATGTCGTTCAGAGAAAGCTTCGCTGTCCTGTCTACCAAACCGGCAACGGTCACATAGTAGCTGCAAATCCACAAAATAAAAACTGAAACCATTTTGAGTTGAAACTAAAGAGGTGACAAAATAAACAGGGAAGAGAAGAAATACAAATCAAGAACCTGTCGATGTCGTGGAGGATGGGGATGGGCCCATGGTTCCTCTTGAGGAAGAGATCGACGGGGGTGATGTAGGACGCGACCAGGTCCCGCCTCGTCGCCTCCGCATTGAACGGCTCCTGCATCATCGCCCAAACACATTCACGCAACAAGAACTCAAACATGAGTAAAGAGAGAGATCTAGAGATCGAACAAATGATGCGATTATTTCTTGCAACCACATCACCTTGGCGTTGATGCGAAGGGAGGGGTGGCGGGTGGGCTCCTGGGAGTAATCGGAGGGGCCTCGCAGCGCTCCCTGCTGCATCAGCATCGCTGCTTCTCCTCCCTCTGGTTTTCTTGGTTTGGATGTTGTTGGCTTGCTGCCAAGGCGGCAGCCAACGCAACGGCTTTTAAAGGGGATTCATTTCCAGCGCTTTCTCTCTCTCTCTCCCCGGTGCAGCAGTAGTACAGACTTAACGACAAAACAGTTTCTTTTCTTCTTTTTCTTGAAAGGAGAGAAAAAAGGAAATTTTTTTGTGAACTTTGAAGTTGAATAATTTAAGAGCTTAATTTATCTTATGCTATTTCGTTTACGGTTACAAAATAATAGTCATAAGGAAGTACTTTTGAATATTAATCCAACATTATTATTGAATTAAATGTTATTCCGAGATCAAAATTAGGCGGTCAAACTGTATCTTTTATTTCTAGACAGAGATAGTAATAGATCACAGTACCACCTAGTGTTAATTATGACACTTTTTGTGTCTGGTATTTTGAAAAGGTTTATTTATGAAGTAAAAAATTAGTGCATTTGTTGAACTTTGGAATATCCTCCAAAACAGAGTGGTCTTCAGTTTCTATTGTAATGTAGTTGTGTAACTAACAAACTTTATAAACGTTCTTATTAGGATGTAAGTGTACAGGTTGGAAAGTTATAATTAGGATATTATTTTAATAAACGTATAGGTTTGGTAGATGTTAAAATTCGTAAAGATGTATTTTATTTGATTTATTTAAAATTAGTCCAAATACTTATAGTGACTTAGGCCCTCGTTCATTTTCCACTATATTTTTGCAAATTTGCACATATGTTCATCAAATCATCCTCATCAGTTTTGAAATTTGTTTGACTTGTGCCATGCATATGATGCATTTGTGCCGTTGTACAGGTACTCTATAAAAGCCTAGTCAGGTTTTCCTTCTATTAGTTGACCATACATCTCTCTCACCCCTGAAAATATTTGGTAAATGCAAATATGCCTCTGTATCATGGAATTCCTTTTCCAGCATGTGTTATAATTAGTTGATCCTAACAATTGGAACTCTGTTTCTAATTATCCTTGAATTCCAAGTTGCAAGAGTTTTGCACGACATACTAACAAATATAGAAGCGTGTGCTTGCATTTGCATTTGCATATTGAGATTTTTTTTTAAGTCAAGTGACTTGTAAAGTGCTCCATGAAGTCATCACATACATCATCTGCCTGCATTTCCCAGTCCCGTTCACTGTACTGACTAACTTCATCCTGGATCTTCTGTTGCACCCAGCTTTATAGCTTGGCCAGCTGCAAAAATATTGACAAACAACCCATTATTTAAAGAGTTAATTGGATCCATGCCATTGTAAATATGTCATATTAAAAAAGTGTCATTACCATTCACGAAACCTGCTATGTGCCATTGCAATTTTAGAAAATTAGAACCATGCCTCTCAGTCATGATTTCTGTCAACCTTCATCTACTGGCGTTGGCTTGCTCACACTGATGTCTGCTCGAAGTAAGCGGTGAAGACATGCCTAGAGGACGTCGGTGACGCACTCCTCATGGACGCATGCGGACTCGTGGGGAGAGCAGCAGGAAAAGGGAAGGGAGAAGTGGAAGGCAACCTGGGTCGTCGTCTCGGACTCCTCCAACGCCGCAAGCCTGCAACGAGCCATCGAGAACCCTCTTCTCCGCCTCCATGCCCTCGCTCCTTCTCTGCGACCCTGGCATCCATCTCCCGCATGCCTCCCCAAAGAAGGAGATCTCCCCATCCCTGGAGGCGATATCCCGTACCTGCCACTTCACCACTACCCTCGCCTCCTGGAGCCATGCTGCATGCTCGACGCCAGCACGCTTGAGCCAGTCGGCTCCAACTTGGCGTGGCACCTAAAGCGGCATGAAGGGGCAGAGCAGCTAGCGGTGGCAGGCGTGACGTCTAGTAAGCGGGACCAAAAGTGGTATGGAGGGATGGAGTGACGAGCGGCACACGGGAGGAGAATGGTGGAGGGAGGAGAAGAAGCCGATCGAGGCAGCCGGCAGAGGGATCAGGGAGGTGGGACCTAAAGCGGACGAGCAACAGCTTGGCTTCCATCTTCGTGACAAAAATAGTGACGGAGTGTCATCGTTTCAATCTTTCAAAATTACATTAACATGCATGAGGTTTTGTGAATAATAATGGTATTTTTTTAAAATATGACATATTTATAATGACATTGATCCAATTAACCATTATTTAAATGAGTAGTCGAAACTTATGAATCGTTACAATAAAGCATATTGTATTGTAATTCATATTTGTTAGAAGTCGCAGGAAATATTTTGATTACAGTATATTTACAGAATAAGTAATACGCGCACGACAACAAAACATTGTCACTTTGTCATTTATAATTTTTCTAAAAGAAACAGTAACAAAGGAGATATATATGAGAATAAATATTAAATATAATATCCCGTCAACTAATTTATGGAATTTTGAAGTATTCATAGTTTAGTTGTATTGGTAATTAATATTCCATGCATTCTTGCAACATATGATGCAGAGGATGGGATTAATATCCTATTATCTAAAAAATGCATCCTTAAAAAATGGTAATGCATACGTACGAATAAAATCTATAATAAATTTTGTTTCATCCTATTTCAGAAATAAGGTTGGATCAGGAGTGGCGGAGCTTCATGGAGGCCAACCTTGTCATACCCCCCACCCTAAGTTTTTGGAAAATTATATTGTCCATAAGTCACTATATTCCAGTGTTACACAAAATAGCATAATAGCCCCTACTATCAATGAAACTTTTATACTGGTCCCCTCCTATTTTTGGTTCAAGCTTCCCAAGTTAACAAAGTTAGACAAGATTGAAATGGGCATAGTAAATTAACATAATCTCTTGTAGTCGCCACAGCCTTCATTTTTGAAATACCTTCAGTCCTTCATTCTTGTGCATATGTATGTATAGACACTACTACTACACACTAGCCTTACTAGTCACCAACACAGCAAGAACTGCATGCTCGTAGTGACAAACAATCCAGAGCAAGCATGAGGAGGTAGGTAGCGGGTGGGCGTGTGGCCATTACTAAATTATTATGTCAGGAAAGAACAAAACAAATGCAGTTCCAATCGTTTGTCCAGATCAGGATCGGCCTTCGTTGTTGTCAAACACTAGATTATGCTTAGTTCTAGATTCTTTGCACATATCGCCCAGTGAGTTGCGCCCATAGTTTTGATCCTTTGCCTCTTGCACAAAAACAGTGGTTCTGCGAAGCAGCAGTAATAATGCGTAAATTAGCCTCAGAAATGTCCCTGAATTCATTTCATGTTCTCTGGAAAAAAAATAATGCCCGTGTCTTTAATTGTTTGTAGAATAGTGTTTTTCTTCACTCCATAATAGAACTGAACTATATAGTTAAGTTCTTAAATTACTATAGCAATGGTAGCAGCTAGTAGTATATATATAGAAGTATCGACATAATTTTATAGATTCATTCGATCTAAATGCTACATGAAAAACATAAGTTATATGACGAAACACGGGAACCTAAGGTGTTGAAGATTATAACACGAGCGATTCGACATATTTGGATTCTTCTCTTATATATTCACTCATGTGGTACTTTATCATTGATATGACGCCTCTTATAGCCTTAAGAACTACTCCTTCGATTTTCAAATATAACTCGTTGATATTTGAGCATTCAAGAATATCTAGCTAGTTCCTTTTGTTGATCCTTATTCGTGTTGTCAAATAAATTCTACTCCCTCCGTTTTAAAATATAGTAATTAGACACCATCTAGTATTATGTGACTATATTTTAGGATAGAGGAAAAAGTAAATGATTGGTCTTATTTTCCTATTTAGTAAGATGAAAAGATCAAAGAACTACTAAGTACTTTTTCTCTTTTTCTTCTCCTATTTTGGCACTGGCAGATAAAATGCCAATACTCTTAGTTTCATAAATAAATATACACATGCTGTTCATTTTATAGTTTTATGGGTTATTTTATTAATTGTAATGTCCAGGGTTCGAAAAGTTTTCATGCCTAACTCACACATATACTTAAACATATTACGTTTTTCATCTTCCCTTAATTCACACAGAAAATTCAAACTCAGTGTAGTCATTCATTGGGCTCTCAACCTTATAAACCCATCGTGCTATATGCAAACTGGTGGAACTAAATTGAAATAAGCTCATTTGAGGTCCCTAACTTATCAACGAATCCAATTTTCGTTCTTTAATTGGAAAACCAGATACAATAGGTCCTTCAACTATCAAAACCGATGCAACATAAGTCCCAAGGCGGTTTGGATGACGGTTTCAGCTGACGTGGCGCCTACGTGGCTAATTTGACTCGATTTTTATCGGACATGGCATTGATGTGACACATAAAGCAAAATTTAACAATTTAAGAAATAAAACAAAATATGTGGGTCTATATGTCAGTCAAATAATAAGATTAATAAATAGTAGGGCTCACATGTCAGTGGGCTCCACTTCCTCCACCTCATCCCCTCTCTTCTCTATCTCCTCCCCTTCTCCTTCTCCCCTCTTCCCCATATGCGGCTAACGAGGAGGACGGCAGCCAGCAACGGGTGGTGAGGAGGCCGGAGGAGGGCCCCCAGCCGCCGGAGTCGGCGACAACGGTGCGGGAGGGTTGTTGTGGTGGAGCTTGTCGTCGCCTGTCGTCGGCGCCGCGACGCCAAGAGGAAGGAGATGGATGAGCTCCACCCACATCCATATCAGCTCGCCGACGCCGTTCTCCCTTCGCGTTGGCCCACACCTCGACACAGAAGCCGTGCATGGTGAGCAGGTAGAGCGGCTCACTGCCGCCGTTCTCCCCTTTCTCCACGATGTCGAAGCTGAGCGGTTGGGGCGATGGGGGTGAACGGCGACATCGGCCCAGGATGCGGGCCAATGGGTCAACGACGGCGAGCTCCTGCGAGTAGGACGCGATCGTTGCGGCAGTCCAAGAACCGCCACGACGACGCCACCGCCGCCCAGCCAATTGTCACAGTGGAGGAAGCAGAGGAAGAAAAGTGCCATCCTGGACACCACCAGCCCAAGCAGCAGCAACAACAGTGGGGGAGGAAGGGACCAACATCGGGGCTAGCTGGTCGACGTGGCGGGGTTGGTGGATGAGGCAACCACAGGTCATGGAGGCAGCTCAAGCGGTGGAGGAAGGCGGCGTTGCGGGCGGTGCAGAGGAAGAGCCTGCAGGCGAGGGAGGCACGGATGAGGTCGGCGGCGGTGGGAGCAAGAGGAAGACCTCTCGAAGGGCGTCGTTGGTCAGCGCAGCGACAGCGACGACTGACATGTTGTTCTCGTCCTCGCCGCCTACACCTTTGCGCCGGCTGCATCTCGACGACGACGCCGGTTACATCTGGGAAGAGGAGGGGAAGAGGGGAAAAGGAGAAGGGGAGGAGACAGAGAAGAGAGGGGATGAGATGGAGGAAGTGGGGCCCACTGACATGTGGGTCCCACTATTTGTTAATCTTGTTATTTAACTGACATGTGGGCCCATATATTTTGTTTTATTTTCTAAATTGTTAAATTTTGCTTCATGTGTCACGTCAATGCCACGTCAGATGAAGACCTAGTCAAATTAGCCATGTAGGCGTCACGTCAGCTGAAACTGTCATCCAAACTGTCTTGGGACTTATATTGCATCGGTTTTAATAATTGAAGGACCGATTGTATCTGGTTTTTCAGTTGAAGGACGAAAATTGGATTCGCTGACAAGTTAAGGGATCTCAGATGAACTTATTCCAACTAAATTTGTTCATTGTGCTTGCTGGCTTGCTGCTCAGCTGCCTGCGATGTACTGCTGCTGCTGCTCTCGCATTGGCCAATGCCCAAGGCCCAAAGTCCAGCTGCATTACTAGGCAAGCTTGTTTTCCCAAGGATCCAAGCAATCCGGTCCAGCACACTAATAGTTTCTCAGTATGGCCCAACGCCTTCTCATTCTTCTTCTTTTCTTTTCTTCTTTTTCCAAGTTATTTCGAGGAGTCACACAATCCTTGTGCACAAGCCGACAACAACTTATATTAACTCTGATAGAGGTGAAAAACATATCTACGTGGTCCTTACTATAGATGTCTAGGTATCTTCAACCTTAAAATTTTTGCATAGGAAGGGTTTCAAAATATTTGTATAGACGGACTATACAACAAGCAACCTATGAAAATCGTTTTCACGAACGGTTGTATGCACACCCCATCCGCGATAATAAATTACAACATTTTTGTAAATACATATAAAATTCATATTAACTCAAATGGGTTTTAGTTTGACTAGGTATCTTCAACCTTAAAAATTCTTGCATAGGAAAGGTTACTCACTATTTGTAGCCTCGCATACCCTTTGACCTTAGCTCGTTAGATATCATGATATTAGAGTGGATTGATACAAAATTGAGTAGTTTCAGAGGGATTGATCTAACCAAACTGTAGGAAATATAGTAAGGATCACTAAGAAACTTTTCAATTCTCAATTGGCCTTGGAATGATTTTTTTTACAGTTTTTTTAATAAACAGAAAATTCTTTTCAAAGGCGGTTGCCTATATGAGCCGCCCACAAAAATATGGGATTGCTTGTTAGTGACAGCACAAAGACAGTCCCTGCCCACTACACAGTGAGAAGCCACATTATACTCTAACTTAACTTAAGTCAGGTGACTTTAGAGGGCCCACAACAAAAAACGCTCACGTGTCAGTGACTCAAAGCCAAGCGACTTAAGAGATTCTGAATCCCACTTGTTCAGGTTACTTTTTCCTATAAATATGATCAAATTTAAGAAAGTTTGAATTAGAAAATAGTCAAATTGTCTTATAATACGAAATAGAAAAAATATATTAATTTTGACATATTGTAAGACAAAATATTCTAAATGGGCCCACTTGTCATACTTAACAAAATACTACTTGAGCCAACAAATAGAAACTATTACATATCAAAAGTAAAACTCTATACAAAATACTACTTGATCATACTTGTCATACTCTAGATGTAAAAGAAAACTACTTGTGGCGACACCGCTTGGTTGCCGGCTTTGCCATCCCGTCGTCGAACAGGCGCTAAGAGCCGGCCCCATGACGGAATACATGCTGGGGGATGGTACCGGGGCACTGGAGGCAGGCCCCATCCCGTAAATAGCGCTCAAGGCCAGTGCACCCCTATGGCCATTGGCCCCTCCTTCAACTAGCCAGTTACTCGGCCAGCGGCGCCACTGCCACGTAGGTGCCCTCCTTGGGCACCACGCCTGGGCAAGCGGCCACCTCTTGCGCCTCAACCATAATTGCCCCCCTCCCCTCCTCGTCTTCGTCTCCAACTCCATCTCCATCTCCGGCATCGTCTCCTCCTCAACAGCCTCATCCACGTAGGTCGCCATGCCCACAAAGCCTAAGGACATGTCATTAGCCTCCACGTCGGTGACATCCTCGACCGCCTCTTTCGCTGTGCTTGTTGGAGAAACCGTCACCCTTGTCGTCTTTGTCATCCTCCAAAAGTCTGGCTTCGACGGGGACCCATTGTATCAGCGTGCAAGGTCACTATTCAACTTATCATCAGGCCCTGGCAATGGCGTCAACGACAATGGTGGAAACCTATGCCCTCAGGGAGGGACTCATTCTTGCCTAGCAGATTAATTGTCAAAATATTATTACCCAAACAGATTATCTGCAGTTGGTGGAGATGATGCAAGATGGAAACTTTTCGGCAACAACATCGGCGATGATTTTCTATGAATGCCATATAATATGTGATTTTGTTAAAATCTCCGTTGAGCACTGTAATAAGGAAACCAATTGTGCGACACATGTTTTAGCTAATCATGCTTTTTTAAGTTGAAGAATTTTTTTTAAATGGGTTGACGAGGCCCCTATTTTTTCTCTGAACGTTCTAGTGAACGATGTAATTATGTTTGCAGATTAATAGGAACGCATCAGTTTTGCGTCCAAATAAATAAGACTGAAGAAGCACAAATTGGATAATTTAGCTTTGTTACATGTCAAATACACCACGATCTACGCATCCTTTTCGAGGACTCGAAGTATCTCTCATAGAATATATTTGGTTGCACATTTGGGGTATGTGTGTTAGGGCCCACTAGACGCCCAAATATCTTGTATACGTTTCTGGAGATGGGAAAGAGGGATGCCAAGAATGTTCACAGACAAAATCTTTCTGAACTTGCTTCATTGGTATCAGATCTCAGGCGGGAATGGATGAAGTGACTGCTGCTCCGGCGAGGGCACAGCTTTTGTGGTTGAGCAAGGAGAATAGAAGATCAGGAGGAAAGTGCAAGCAGCTGCACAGGAGAAAGAGGAGCAGACATCTGGCTGGGTGGTGGTGTCTGTGAGCTGGCGGCCCTAGAGGAAAGGGTATACAGCAGTAGCTACGTGGAGCACTGCTCGAGCACCTGAGGAAGTGAAGCAGCAAGTGAGTTTGAGGATGGTGCTTCAAATTGGCAGGTAATCAATCAAATTCGTGTTCAGCAGAGCACAATCCAAGTATCAGCAGTGAGAAAATGAAAACATATGTAGCGAAAACCATATATATATTATTGAAAACCTAAAAACTTTCGTAAGATATAAAAATAGATGTTCGATATTTATCCACGTCACTATATGAGATTACCTCATGATTAAATTTGATTAAATTTAAGAGTAAAAGTTTTACTTATCATGACGTGAACAAATATCAGATTTTTATTTTTATATTCTACGATAATTTTTAGGTTTTTAATATACTATATATATGGTTTTCGCTACATATTTTGTAGAAAAAAGAGGGGCTGCTGTTTTTTTAGGCGTGGCCGTGTGAGACCTGAGGTGAGAAAGGGCTGCTGGTGCTGTTAGGAGCTGCAAGAGTGTGGCTGTTAGCTACTGGTGAGAGGAAAAGAAAAGAGAAGGGAGAGTTGCTGTTGCCGTCGTTACTTAAAAAACATTCTTATATGCGGTCAAAATCTATTTTTTCATATGGTTGGACGGTTGGATTGTTCGTCTGTTCGAAAATTTCTGTAAAAATCACTATTTTTTATGTGGTTGGTGTGCCCGCATGCGAAAATCCGCTTTTTACATGCGGGTGTTTATGTTGTCCGCGTGCGAAAATAAAAATCACAAAAAAATTTAAAAATCCCAAAAATCCCATCTACCGGCGACGTCGTTGCCACAGTGCAGTCCACCGCCACTCGTCGTCGCCAAGGCCCAGCATCTCCTCATCATCGTCGCCATCACCGCGTGGGAGGGGGAGCCGGATCTACCATCCCCGAGCTTCCCACCGCCGTCCTCCTGACCGCCGGATCCATCACCGCTAAGCTCCCTGCCGCTCCTGCTCCCGCCCGCCGCTCATGCTCTCGCTCGGCGTTGGAGGAGGAACCGAGGAGCCTCCCGCCACCGCCCCTTCCCGTGCCTTCACCATCTTTGCCCCACCCTGACTGGATCCGCCACCTCCCCACCACCCCCACTCCTTCATCAGCTGCTCTGTTCCCGCGCCCTGCACTCGCCGGCCGTCAGGAGAGAAGAAGCCGAGGGAGTTTCATGCCCGCTGTAACACCCTGAGAAAATTCCTAAACAAAAATACACCGATCAAAAATCATTTCTGATTTATTTTTAAATTTTTGCATCATGCCGACAATTTCTTTATTTGTTTTATGCCAGTGCCAAAATTTTATTGAAAATTTCCAATTTTTCTACTCCTCTGATCTTTTGGTTTTTGTCCCAAGATTTTCACTCTGACCGAAATTAGTTTTGCTACAAAAAATCCGCTTAAACTCCCTCTACCTTGGCCTTCTTGTTGCAAGCCTTTTTCCTAGAAAAGTCCAGGTTGCCTCCCCAAGCCATTCATTCCTGTTGGGTTGGCAATAAAAATATAAAGTCTAATCCTCCTCCCCGGTACTGTTTTCGGCGACGACGTCGCCGCGCGCCGCGAGTCGCGCCGCTACGACAAAGCCGCTGCGACATCACCAGTTGCTGCCCTTCCTTCCCATCCCGCCGGCGACCTCGTCGTCCGCTTCCACGCCCTTGCCTGACCTCACCGGCATAGCAAGCATGCATGTCGCTAACTAGCTTTACGTGAGTGCAATGCATATGCATCCATGCAGCAAGCCAAGCAAAAGCATGCATGCAACCAGCTAGCTCGTGTTGGCATGAAGCTAGTTTAGCTCGTGCTTGCATATGGCTGGCTGAGCGCATGCTGCATGCGGCAAGCTAGCCAAGCATGCGCATGTATGCAAGCAGCAGCCAGAGCCACTACACCAGCCCAGCAAGCGCCGTTCGAGCCGACGCCGTGCGATCTCGAATTCAAGCCGCTCCTCCTCGGGTCGGGTAGGTGGCGACGGCCGCTCAGCAATCACGTTAGACGGTGCCGTGTTTTGACAGCCGTCACGGCCGCACTACCACTTCATCACCACCGCGTGCCCCGAACAGGTGGACGACGTTTCCGCCGCCAATACGCAGCCGTCACCGCTCCCACCTACACACGCGCGTTTTTTGGGATGGAATGAATGCGAGCAGCAGCAAACGTCCCTTCCCCAGACTCTATTTAAGCGTCGTCATGGGTGAGCACGCAACCTGTCCCTCTTCATTCTCTCTTCTCCTCCTCCTCGTTTTGCTTCCCCTCAGTCACTTCCTCCCGCGCACACGCTGCCGTCTCTCCGCTTGCTCCACCGCGGCCGGCTCCGGCTGGGCCTCAGTTGAGCAAGAGGACAGATAGGCCGCCGCGCCGTCATCTGAACCCTGAGAACGACTAACTTATTGAACGGCTAACCTCTAACATCTAACATTTGACCCATTGACTCACTAACCCGCTGACACTCTAACTTACTAACTCACTGATCTCTAACTCGCTAACCCCTAACCCCTAACTTGCACTAACCCGCTAACATTTACTCCTTAACGCTGTGTGTTCGTTTGTTACCACCGATCGAACACGTGGTGTGCGAGGACGATCCGCGGGTCGACCGTCCCCAGGCTGTACATCGATGACCGTAGTTTCGTGCGAGGACCGCCGCTCGGTGTGCCGCTACCCGGCTGCCGCAAGGTGAGCTCCTCTCCTGCTCTCCCTCTTGCTTTTGTTTCCTTACCGCATTTCTCATCTACCGTTGTTGTCGCGGCGCGGTAACGTCGTGAGGCGTAACACCATACCCGTTCCTTGCGCGGACGCCCTCTGCAGCGATTGCCGCTTCGCCGCTGACCATGCATGCGCCATGCAGCTAGCTGGCTGTACGTGTGCATGCATGCAAGCAGTTGGCTGTATGTGTGCATGCATGCATGCAAGCAGCTCACATGCATGCAGCTAGCTAGCCGTGTGTATGCATATGCATGCATGCTTGCAACTCGCCCAAGCCTTTCACCTCACCATGCGCACACCCATTTAAAACAAAATCTGTACGTGAGGAGCTAAGGGCGGTCCCACCCGTCAGACTTTTTTTCCTTTTCTTTGTTTTAAAACTTTTCCAATCTTTTGAATTCTGTATCTCCCTCGTTTTAAGTCGGATTTGAACGAAACTTTCGTCAAAATCTTTCTAAAATCAAGATCTAGCAATGGCACTGGTTTGGTTATTTTTTGATTGTTCTGGAATTTTTGGCTCTTCTTGTGTTAGCGAGTAGTTTGTGACGTTAGTATTCAACCGGACAGGGTACATCTGCGAGGAGGAAACTGAGCTAATTGAGAACGAATCCCGAATTGAGCAAGGCAAGTCACTACGCCCCCTTCCTCAAACATGTTGATCCTATTTTTATAAATGTGTTGATTACAAAAAAAATTGCATACTAATTATAAAATGCGTACCTACATTTGCTTAAGCCTTACCTTTGATATTGTTCATCCTTATGTATTTACACATCTTTGTTACCTGAGTATATTACTTTACGCGTGATTATTTATTCACTGCTTAGCCCTGCTTACGTAGACGTTATACACTCCATATGTGTGATATGTGGATGTGGTTATACTGATCACTCGATGGGAGTGATTGATAGAGATCGGGTGGAGACATAAGCGCCACCCACAGCATGAAAACCTTTATAAAATCCCAAAAACTTAATTAAACAAAAGTAACTTCGACTGGGGCGGCA
This sequence comes from Oryza officinalis, assembly GCA_008326285.1. Taxonomy (NCBI): domain Eukaryota; kingdom Viridiplantae; phylum Streptophyta; class Magnoliopsida; order Poales; family Poaceae; genus Oryza; species Oryza officinalis. Next base: position 23,963,605 of record BDMV01000012.1, on the reverse strand, counting down.
CGGATAGAATATGGGTGGTTCTGGGAACGGTAAGCCGCCGACCCTGGTTAGTTAAGGACCGAGTCAAGAAGGTAAGCAGGAAACGAACCGAGTACGACCACACTTCTTGAGTGGGGTTAGACCCGGTGGACTAGGTTATTCTCGTGGGGTGGTACCCCAGACATGGTAGGTTCTGGATATCGGTATGGAAATGTGGAAGTGTGTGGTTTAATGACGTCAAACTTTATATATGTATAATGTAACCTTCAATCTCGGGAGCGCCAGGACTCCCCTCACAACCGGCTCGAGGTAGGAATGTGGCGCCGGGGGTGCAATGGGGATTCATAATCCTTGGAGCGGGTGCCGCCATGCGAGGGTAACTGAAAAACCAGGCCGTGACAAGTCTCATGTGTTGGGTGCATCACGGAGTGTGGGATTAAAAGCGTACATCCGCTGCAGTGTGAGTAAATTAAACTATTCGAATAGCCGTGCTCGCGGTTAATGAGCACCGGGACTTGTATTACTCTTGACTAGACTCACATGTTTTTAAATTGTTTAGAAGAGGTTGGGATAAATACAACATGTGTGACCTTGCCCCATGTGTGGGAAGGTTGAATTGCGATGAAGGAACTCCTTATTAATGACAACCTTTACATAGCGACAATTTTTTTCATGGTTAAAACTGCTAGGTCATAGGCTTGTGAAATAACTCGCGAAAACTGGCTTTACGCAAATAAACTGAAACCTGCCTTGGATCACTATACGCATTTGTTGCATTTCTATAGTGGTGACCTGCTGAGTACGGTTGGTAATCACCCTTACATATTTCTACCCTTTTAGTTTTTGATGATAAGGACATGCCAGTCGAACTGATCCCCGAGGAGGGGGATGGTACGGAGGAACCATAGGGACTAATCCCCAGTTAATGCCTGTGGAGTATAGATGGACCGCCGCAGCCTCGCTTTCGCTATCCTATCTTATCCTATGTTATTTGGTATTGTATTCGGCCAGACACGGCCTATTAGAACCTACTCGGGTTCCCATGTATTATTTGGTATTGTAAGACTATGCGATGCAGACTGTGTGTACCAGATTTGTAATGTGTGTATACCAACCTACCGATCCAGGGAGTTGGTATTTGTAAACACATATGGTTTCCTGTGCTATAAAGTCAGGGGCCGACACCCGCCACTGCCACTCCCACGTCGCCCAAGCCCGTCATTGCCACCGCCAGCTCGAGCCCGCCGTCGGGATCCAGGAGGAAGTGGGAGAGGAGGGGAGAAGTGAGAGAGAAAAATGAGTGAGGGGAAAGAGAGAGGAGGCAGTGAAAAAATGAGAGATGAGAAGAAGGTGAGTAGATAAGGATGAGGACTTAAAATTTTATAAAAGCTAAGAGGGGAGGGAGGAGGGAGATCATACTTATAGGCGGGTCTCGGCCCGCTTGTGAAAACGTATTTTCGCATGTGTCCGTTTAAGTGGCCCACTTGCGAAAATAGACTTATTTTCGTATGCGGGTCTCTTAGGATATGTTTGGTTTAGGGACTCCCTGGGATAGGTTGGCACCATCCTTATTTTTTGGAATAGGATGGATGGTCCTATTTTTTTTGGTTGAAGGGATTAGATGGGATCAAGTCGAAGGCATTTCATCGAGCACATTGTGAGCGCCGAGCGTCGCACTGTCGAGCTCCGTCGAACTTTGTCGGGCGCCACCGCACGTCCACCAGCGGAGAGCTCCAGCGCGCGCCACGCACCATCATGCTCTGGCAAGCTTCGCCACTCGCTGCTGCACATCCGCAAGTCGCGAGCTCCGTCGTGCTCCAGCAAGCTTTGCCGCGCAGCTCCACGTCCACAAGCCAGGAGCTCCGCCGCATTTCAGCGGGCTCCGCCCCACGCACTGCCCCACGTCCGCTACCCAGGCGCTTTGCCGCACGCTATCGACCTCCGTCCCACATGTCACTGCCCATCCGCGAGCTAGGAGCTCCGTCGCGTGCCGCGCCCATCCACAAGTTGCGTGCTCTGCCCCGAGCCGTCGAGCTCCGCCGTGCTGCCCAGCATGCTCCGCCCCACACGTCGCTGCATGTCCGCGAACAGCGAGCGTCGGCACCTGTCCACGCGCCATCGAGCTCCGGCCTTCACGCCGCCGCACGTCCGCGAGTAACGAGCGTCGGAGCCCGTCGGCGAGCCGCGAGCTCCACCGCACGTCCGCGAGTCACGAGCGTCAGCGCCTGTCGACGAGCAACGAGCTCCGCCCCGCGCGCCGCCGCCGACACCCGTCCGTGCGCTGTCGAGCTTCGTCCCGCTCATGCTGCCATGCCACACGCTGCGCTCCGTCGCACGCTGCGCTCCGCCGTGAGGAAGAACATGGTAGAGAGAACGCGAGGGAGAGAAACCCAGGTGGGTTCGATTAGTCAGGCCGATTTTGACGGATGAGCTGAACCCGGATCTGATATGAATATTCCCATCTGGGTTCAACTCACTTCATGCATCTTTTTGACCAAACACTCTAAAAATGAGTCAAACTCATCTCCCCCTGCAACCAAACACATCCATAAGCGGCCGACCGATCCCGGGAGAGTGATTTTTGCAGGTGGGAGCAGTTATCGCCCACCTACAACCTAAAGAGAGTCTGATTCAGAAAAATCAAGTCTATAGTAGTGCGTTATGCGTGCTGCTAGATACACTCCATGTATAAACTTGAAAAATGAAGGTGGAGGTTACCCCGTATTTAAAACGGAGTGCTATATTAACACATGATTTATTAAGCATTAGCTAAAATAAACTTGAGAAATAAATTAATATAATTTTTAAAGCAATTTTTCTAAATAAACTTTTTTAAAAAACGTATTGTTTAGCATTAGGAAACGTGGACATGAAAAACGAGGGAGTAGAAGTTAGAAAAATGAGTTGCCGATCACAGCCTTAGGGAGTTCTAGATGATAAACTGACTTTCTAATTCGGTCCAAAATTTGGAAGGATCTAACGTATCTTGGGCTAAGTTTCCCTTTTGGACCAAAATAAAGAACCCTTTAATTGGAGATATTCTTATAAGCACCTACCTAGTCACCATCCATAAATGTTGATTCTATCCTCCTAATATATATACATAGTTTTCTGTTTACTCTAAGCAACTAGCAAGTTTTCTCCAATATTGGCTACATGACCAGCAAGTCTGTGGGGCCCATTCAGGACCCAATATTACCTTCTCACACACTGCATCCCAACAAAGTGACAATTTACACCTCTGTGCATAGAGAACTTCGAGGGTGCCGTATGGATACTAAAGTGACTGTTATTGTTGTAAACAAAGTCTACAAGAGCTAACCGATCATCCCAACTACCCTTTCATAAAAAAACATCACATCTCAACATATGCTCTAAGAGTTATAGCAATTCGGTTATTTAAAGATGGAAAGCATTACTAAAACATAGTTCAGTGCCCAAAGCTTTATGCAAGCTATACCAAACTTAGAAACAAACTTTGCGTCTTGATCAGAAACAATATTCTTGAGCAATCCGTGCAACCTTATTATTTCACGCATGAAAACAAGACTAAAGCACTTGCCAAATCTGTTGCATGGATCGGAATGAAATGTTCAGATTTTTTCAGGCGATCGACTACTACCCAAATAGCATGCTTTCCTCATTAGAGCCACCACAAAATTCATGGAAATGTCAGCCTGCAAATATTGTGGAACTTCCGAAGGTTGTAACTTCCGTGGGGGATGCCTACGCTATGCTTTCACCTGCTGGCAGACTCCAGACATTACAAGAAACCAGAATTTACATATTTGTACAATGTCTACCTTCATTAGCTTCCACCAGAAATATATTTTTAATCCCCTGCATATTTGTCTCACCAGTGTGGACTCTCTACGGAGTGCGATGAGTTTTCCTAAGATATCATTCTTTACTTACCTTCAAACAGCTAATATCCAAACACTACGCCAGATCGACCTATCTATAACGGTCTATTTGTGACGAGCTAAAGTACCTCATCATAGATGACCAACTGGAGCCCGTTCAAGATGATGCTATGAGACGCGGCCCATCACAGGTAAGTGGTTCTCTGTGATGGGTTTATATGTGCACCGACAAACAACATCTCTGATGGGCTCACATATAGGTGTGGCCGGTTATAGCACTATGGCCCATTAGTGGTAAGTTTTTCAACTCTTACGTGTTGTCCATCTAAACTGTTTTTTAGCTCTACAACGGATATTCTTTTAACCCCATCAATGACAGAGGCCACCAACGACAAAAACATTTTTAATCTCTCTTCACCCTCTCTCTCTCAGTCTCTTTCTCTTGGCCTCTCCCCTTTCTCAAACTCTCTTCTTCTCAGCCCTCTCTCTTCCTCTTAGCCCATGGCGCCAGTGGACGACGTTGTCGGCGGAGGCAGCGCTGGCATGTGCGCGAGGCTGGAGTCAGAGGTGGCACTAGTGCCGACAATGGTGGGAGGTTGGGGGCAGAGGAGGCTGGAGATCGAGGACGGAGTCAGAGCCAGAGGGTGCGTAGGTGTTGGTATTTGATAGGGTCACAGATAAATCCGCAAGTGCATAGATACCTCTATAGCATTTCACCCAAGAGTATTCCAAGGGTATCATATTTTTTTCGCAAGGAAGGCGGTGGTGTAAAAAGAGAGTTCATACATTCGTAATCAAGCTATAATCAATATACCAGAGTCTAAACAGGGATTAAGATAAAAATGATGGTTGGGTTGTGTGTCATAATAATGATAGTTGGGTAGTGTCACGCCCGGAAATTTTTCCCAAATTTCCAGACCATTTTGTGTATTAAGTCCCTGTCCAGGCATCAACCAGGGTACACAAAACGACAAATCAATAAACAGACCCAAACGTAAATAAAGTGATAAATACTTACAACAGAGGCACTTAATCCTCGCACCAAAAAGAAAACAGCAGCGGAAAAAGACGATCCTAGCGGGGCTTCTGCTCCACTCCACAGGCAAACTCAACTGGGGTCTGAGCCTTGGTCCTCTAACTTCATCTTCAACTCAGAAGTACAAGACTTATGAAAAGGGGGAAAAATAGCAAGATTGAGTACAACCACCGTACTCAACAAGCCACACCAAATATGCAAACATGCAAAGGGTAGACAGAGGGAGGCTTGTGGCTCTTTGCAGAAAAGCGGTTGAAAACCTTTTTATTTTAAAACAGTAAAACAGTTGTTTAATTAAGGCAATATTAAATCTCCACTGAACAACGCTACGACCACGTTGAACAGGCCCAACCATTCCACCTGAACTACACCAGTTCATTAAGTCAAATTAATTAAACATGTGGGACTAATCACGGTGAATCTGGTTGATTGCCCATAACCGCGGGCACAGCTATTTGAATAGTTTTACTCTGATCAGAGGTGCGCAACTGTACCCACAAGACATGATTCCACACATGTTACCATGCCCCGAAGTATCACCACGATACTGCAAAGGGGAAAATCGTGACAAGACCTTTCGCATAACTCCTCCTAACCAAGCGCACCACACCGCAGGTTTCGCCCCCGCTCCCTATATCCAGCAGCGGGCAGCCCCCCCTCGTGCCTTGGTGAATCCGGCAGCCGATCAACCGGTATATCCCCGGCCGACCCAACTCCATCACGCCCACCCTTTCCGGGGAGCGTCGGCTAGGAAAGAGCTATGCTACGAGTCCAGCAGTTGCCCATTCTTGCTTGTGGTAAGCACTGTTATTCTTCCAGGGTTTCCCATGAACCGGTCCTTAATTGCCATGGGTGCGACCAGCAAAACCATGCACCCACAGCCCACCATTAAGTCATATTTTAGTTGGATAATTACACCAACAAAACATGGTCGGGTGTCTCGAGCGAACTGCTCATTAGAAGCTAATTGTAAACAGTGTAATTATCCCATTAAATGAGCTAGTGGTAATTAAGCATGGCTAAGCATATATAATTCTAGCAAAGTCAACATAAGTGACTACGCTAGTCAAATTATCACCCAAGGTTAACAAAGGACGGTTAACAAGTAAACATGGCACAAGCGAACGGATAGGTAAACCCTATTCCCATGTAATTAGCAAAACATGCACTTTATTTGCAAACGTAAAAATTTCGTAAAATAGGTACAACATGCTCAAGGGGAATGTGTGACTTGCCTTGCTTCTTCAAACAATCTTCCGGACTCTTTCCTCGCGAGCGCGAACTTCCAAAACGGCGGAATCTACACGCTGGCACGCAAAACGAGGAAAAACTCTAATAAAAACAAGTAAAGTACATAAAAGTAAACAAACATGTAGAGCTCAATTTTAGATGAATTTTGCAAGTTGAATGGCTCAATTTGGAGTTCGTATGAATTAGATATGAATTTTAGAAGTTTTGAGCCATTTAAATGAATTTCTGGAAATTAAATCGATTTATTGCGCAATTATTAATTAATTTTACAAAGGAAAGGACTACGCTGACATCATCAAAGGGAATCGGCGCGGAACGGCGGGTCCCACGTGTCAACGGGTCAAGGGGCGGACAGTCCACGGTGGACCAAGTCCACGCACGCACGGGTGCGGACGCACCACGTGGCACTGACGTGGCGGCCACTGCGGATGGACGGGAGAAGGTAGCGCCGACGTGGACGCCAACGTGGCGAAGCCGCGGGCGGCCACGTGGTCTGGGTGTGGACCGGACCAAACAAAGGGGGCCCACGTGTCGGCGACACAAGTGTCGGCGAACCGGGGAGGGAAAGGAGGTAAACTAGACCTGAGGAGGTGAACTGGGCTTCCTCGAAAAAAGTTAAAAGGGCCGAGGGACAAAAAGTAGACTTTTGTGTGAAGAAAGGATAATAGGCCGACGACCTAATAGAGGAGAAAGGGCTGGGAGGGACGTGAAACAGACTTTTCGCGAGGGAGATGGGCCATTTGGGCCGACGACCCAACGGAGAAGGGGGAGAGAGAAAGGAGGCGAGGAGGGAGCCAACATGGACTTCTCGCGAGAGAGATGGGCCAAACGGCCCAACGGCCACTGGGCCGGAGGGAGCGGTGGGCCGGCCGGGGGCGGCCTCTACGGCCGGGCGGGCGGCTACGGTTCGGCCGAAACCCTAGGCCGAAACGGCCAGGGCACGGCGGCGGCGACCATGGGCCGTGCGACGGCGAGGCGTCGGCGCGGCCACTGGCGGGGACGGGCGGCGAGCGGTGGCGGCGGCGGTGGCGCTATGGCGGCGACGGCGGCAGCACGATGGCTAGGGACGCCGGAGGGGAGGAAGAAGAGGGGAAGGGGAGGGCTCACCGAGGGCGACGGCGGCATGGAAAACGAGGAGAAGGTCTCGGGGGGGGGGGAATAAATAGGCCGAGCGGGGCGGCGGGCAGGAATCCCGCCGGGATTCGCGGTGGCGCGCGGCGGCGCGGCGGCGGCCGGGCGGCTGACGGTTTTGGCTGCGGGACCCACGCGGCAGTGGCACAGGCGGCGCGGGGAGCCGACGCGGACTTCCGGGGCGGCTCGTCTTGGGCCGGCCCGGGAAGGGGAGGGGCGCGGGGAGGCGGTGGCGGCTTGGGCCGCCTTGGGCCGAGGAGAGAGGAAGGAGGGAGGGACGTGGCCCGTGGCCCGTGGGAAAGAGAGAGTTTTGGGCCGAAAACGGCCCAAAACAAAAGGGACCCTTTTAATTTGTTTTTCAATTAATTTAATTTGTTAAATGAACTTTGTGACTTTTAAATTATTTCTTTACCTCCAAAAATTCACGAAAAATTTTGGAGAGTACTTTAGGGCACGGAGAATATTACAAAAATATTTTCCGGCCATGATTTTTAAAGGAAATTTTTGATTTCCTTGCTAATTTCGTTTGATTAATTACTCTTAATTTTTATTAAATTTCTGGAAAATGTATTATTTAACGATTTTTAATCCCGATCGAAAATCGGGGCGTGACAAATCTACCCCCCTTACAGGAATCTCGTCTCGAGATTCGGGGATGGCTAGAAAGAAAACAGGGTGTGGGTGTTGTTGGACTGGCTTGCAGACTTCCGCGGCTTCTTTCTGACTTCGACCTGGCTGATTGATTAACCCATCTTGAGCGACTGACCCTGTTGGCATCCAGCTCGATGTTTCGTTTCTTTGCCAAAACTGCACCGGTTGGTTCTGTCTGCTCTGACCCTGATCTGGGTTGCAGTTATTCATAGAGCTTACTTTGGACTGCGAAGGTCTTTAGTTGTTGTTGTTTCTTGGCTAAACGGTTGACTGGCATTTCAGGTACGACTCGAAACCCAACCTGTTAACTCGAGATTGGTGCAACTCTACTAAAATCTTGCAACTGACTGCTTTGATTACAATCCAATCGGTTTGTCTTGGTTGAACTTTCAGACGAAACGGTTATGAGATAAACCAAATTTTACTTCAAGCCTACCTTACCAAGGTAGTTGAGCTTTCGCCGGACTGAACGATTAAGCCGCTAGCCTTGAGGATATCCAAGCTTCTCTGATTTCCAAGGAACACTGATATGTGAATCTGATTCTTCATCAATCACTCGAAATGAAGCACTGACATTGCACTTTCATTCCGGGAAAGCTTAGAACATAATATCTGGTCAACGATGGGTAGTCCTATATGAAAGTGACTTGCTCACCTTGACATTCTGGCCCTCTGTTGAGTTTTCCATTAGACCTAACTGCTGACATGACTGTTCTACTTCTGGCCAGACTGTGGTGGTCAACTGCCTGAACGGGTTGCTTAGTTGATGTCCTTGGAATAAGCATTGATCATTTAACAGATCCTGCCCGAGAGATTAACTCATTCATACAACATTTCACTTTGTCGCCTATCCTTTGTTGGGCCTTCCAGGTTGATAAGCCATAGGCTCTGCAGTTGTCACTCCATGAAGACTAAAACTTATCCAACTATTGAAACTGACGTTGATGTTACCAAGGGTTTCTGCTTTTCGGATCGCCCAAGTTCACTTTCAATCCTTGAGTAGAGGTGATCTATCCAGCAAGTTTCTCTGCCACCTATTTTGTTGGTGATGTGTCCCTTTTCTTTTGGCTCGACGTTTGCATCGTCTTACTTTAAGCAGAGGTGGCGGAACAATTCCTTGTCGTCTTCCTAGAAACATTGGGACAGTTTTCGAAAACTGCAACGGTTGTCTTCAACTAAAGGTAACCATTCTTGATCCTTATTCACCACTAGGGTGCAGTTGCATTTACTGTTCTCTCGAGAACCTCTAAGATTGAGAGGATGGATATTTTTCTCTGATGCCAACTTGTCAACTTGTCACTACCAAATATTTCATCATTCTTCTCATTTTATTGAGGTGCCACTTATACTGTCCTTCGAAAAGGCCTCATCATGTCGAGTGTTACTACAGTCTGACCAACTTGACCGACTTGTTATTTCTTGGATTGATTATTTTCTTTTCCCGACTAGCGATTACGTCTTGAGAGTCTGACCAAATTGCAATGAGCTGGTAAAAGAAACTCTAGGTTTCTTAGTGACGTTGTTAGATGCACATCTCCACCTGTCATAATTCATCTTGACAATCCAAACGTGGATTGAATTACTCAATATTCCCTTCTTATTATCTGACTGCCACAAGACTTCTAGGTACCGGAAAAACACTTGAACTTCCGAAACTTGTGGATTGTACTGGCTCTTGCTGATAGGATTGCTAACTGGTACAACATTTACTCCTTTTTCTTCCTCACATGGTTGACTGATTCTTTTCCTTGCTGGTTGACCGAAGTCCCAATAAGAACAACGCTTCAACTACTGACATTCTTTGGGAAGGTGTCAGTTTTCTTGGTGGCTGTATCAGATAGGACCTTCTTGGTGACTGTGTGACTCTTTGGATGTGGATTGCTAGGCACCTGAGTTGGAACGACATAAGATGCAATGTTGATGTTGACGGCCGTCTTGTGACTGGTGCTCGAGACATTGATTGTGGATGTGGCTGGAGGAGTGAACTGTTTGTTGCAGTTGGGGTGTATCACCATTTTTTTTCTGGTATTGCTTTCTCTGCTGATGCTGGTTTGTAACTTTCGGACGGCTGCGGCTCAAAGAATAGGAACTTTGTCGGTGCCTTTAATGACAAAACATTGTGACAGAAGCTTTGCATTTAGGTAACGATAGGGTTCGCTTTTCCACTTTTTCTCTTCGGTGACACCTGGCGGGATCTGGCCACTCAACACTGGGACTGATGTGACTTGAGGGACACGGGTGCTGCAAACAAAACTGCTAACTTGATGACGCTGACGTTTGGGCATTGAGCATGCCTTAAAAATGTGCTTTGACTTTCCAAAGTTGGAACAATGGTGGCTTCTTCTTCGCATAGGGGTGGACTTTTGCTGACGGGGTGTCCTGTCTTGAAACAATTGAAACCACTCGGACTTGTTTGATCACGAGGCACACTCTTCTGATTGTGCACGCTTACAACTAGGACAAAGGCAAGTAGAAGCTCGTGAACCTTGCCGACGGTGTTTCTGCTACCACTGTTGTTTTCCATCAGAGTTGAAGCTGGGTGTGGAACGAAAGGTCTGCAACTGTCGTTATCGACCGCCATGAGTTGAAAGATAGGTTGGAAATGTGTCTCTTGACCTTCCTATTGTCCTTTGGCTGGATCTTCCCATTCTGCGCTAGAGCTGAGGCACAGGCTTTGACTCTGATTCAGATTCTGGGCTAGCATTTGAGCTTGCACCGGGTGCTGGTGATACTGCTGCTGCATCAGTTGCATCGGACCTTGTATTTGTTGCATCAACATGACACCTTCATCATCTGATCTTGGGGAACCGCAAGCTAATCAAGAGCGAAGTGCTCCGACTTAGTTGATAGCTTGTTGTCTTGAACAGATCCAACGAGTTCTGACCACAACACACTGCCAAAGGTACCGTTGTTGTTGTCGTTGGCATTCCTTCTGGCACTGATCAACTGCTGCCGGGACAAAGGGGAGAGGGAAAAGGGGTTGCTAAATATAAGACCTTAGTCCACTTGACTATTGATCTGATGTGAGTACACTTTTACTGTTCAAGTTGATTAGGCAAACAACCTAGTATGGTCACATCCCCACCACTGATGTAAACCATACACCTGCACACAGCAAACAACACACGAGCTAACAACTACCGCTACTACTCTTCTGGGAAGGATTGGGTTTAGGTAAGCTCCAGGGAAACTCCGCTCGAACCTCGAGAAACGCTGACTCTGGACTGCTCGACTTGATCTTCTGGCTTGAAGTTCGACTCTTGGCTTGTCTTTCGAGAAGCTTTTAGTTTGTGCTCCAGGCTTAACAGCTACAGAGTTGGAGGGGAAAGGAGAGAAATTTGATAAACTGTTTTGCAAAGGGCTCCCGAGGGAGAGAAGAGATATTTTCGCAGATAAGGTTTTCGCAAAACTTGTCCTTAGGGATTTGACCGTTTGGCTTGACCTACAATCGAGATGGCTCTGATACCAACTTGTCACGCCCGGAAATTTTTCCCAAATTTCCAGACCATTTTGTGTATTAAGTCACTGTCCAGGCATCAACCAGGGTACACAAAACGACAAATCAATAAACAGACCCAAACGTAAATAAAGCGATAAATACTTACAACAGAGGCACTTAGTCCTCGCACCAAAAAGAAAACATGTGGGACTAATCACGGTGAATCTGGTTGATCGCCCATAACCGCGGGCACAACTATTTGAATAGTTTTACTCTGATCAGAGGTGCGCAACTGTACCCACAAGACACGATTCCACACATGTTACCATGCCCCGAAGTATCACCACGATACTGCAAAGGGGGAAATCGTGACAAGACCTTTCGCATAACTCCTCCTAACCAAGCGCACAACACCGCAGGTTTCGCCCCCGCTCCCTATATCCAGCAGCGGGCAGCCCCCCTCGTGCCTTGGTGAATCCGGCAGCCGATCAACCGGTATATCCCCGGCCGACCCAACTCCATCACGCCCACCCTTTCCGGGGAGCGTCGGCTAAGAAAGAGCTATGCTACGAGTCCAGCAGTTGCCCATTCTTGCTTGTGGTAAGCACTGTTAGTCTTCCAGGGTTTCCCATGAACCGGTCCTTAATTGCCATGGGTGCGACCAGCAAAACCATGCACCCACAGCCCACCATTAAGTCATATTTTAGTTGGATAATTACAACCAACAAAACATGGTCGGGTGTCTCGAGCGAACTGCTCATTAGAAGCTAATTGTAAACAGTGTAATTATCCCATTAAATGAGCTAGTGGTAATTAAGCATGGCTAAGCATATATAATTCTAGCAAAGTCAACATAAGTGACTCACGCTAGTCAGATTATCACCCAAGGTTAACAAAGGACGGTTAACAAGTAAACATGGCACAAGCGAACGGATAGGTAAACCCTATTCCCATGTAATTAGCAAAACATGCACTTTATTTGCAAACGTAAAATATTTCGTAAAATAGGTACAACATGCTCAAGGGGAATGTGCGACTTGCCTTGCTTCTTCAAACAATCTTCCGGACTCTTTCCTCGCGAGCGCGAACTTCCAAAACGGCGGAATCTACAAGCTGGCACGCAAAACGAGGAAAAACTCTATAAAAAAAGTGAAAAAAACATGTAGAGCTCAATTTTAGATGAATTTTGCAAGTTGAATGGCTCAATTTGGAGTTCGTATGAATTAGATATGAATTTTAGAAGTTTTGAGCCATTTAAATGAATTTCTGGAAATTAAATCGATTTATTGTGCAATTATTAATTAATTTTACAAAGGAAAGGACTACGCTGACATCATCAAAGGGAACCGGCGCTGAAACGGTGGGTCCCACGTGTCAACGGGTCAAGGGGCGGACAGTCCACGGTGGACCAAGTCCACGCACGCACGGGTGCGGACGCACCACGTGGCACTGACGTGGCGGCCACTGCGGATGGACGGGAGAAGGTAGTGCCGACGTGGACGCCAACGTGGCGAGGCCGCGGGCGACCACGTGGTCTGGGTGTGGACCGGACCAAACAAAGGGGGCCCACGTGTCGGCGACACAAGTGTCGGCGAACCGGGGAGGGAAAGGAGGTAAACTAAACCTGAGGAGGTGAACTGGGCTTCCTCGAAAAAAGTTAAAAGGGCCGAGGGACAAAAAGTAGACTTTTGTGTGAAGAAAGGATAATAGGCCGACGACCTAATAGAGGAGAAAGGGCTGGGAGGGACGTGAAACAGACTTTTCGCGAGGGAGATGGGCCATTTGGGCCGACGACCCAACGGAGAAGGGGGAGAGAGAAAGGAGGCGAGGAGGGAGCCAACATGGACTTCTCGCGAGAGAGATGGGCCAAACGGCCCAACGGCCACTGGGCCGGAGGGAGCGGTGGGCCGGCCGGGGGCGGCCTCTACGGCCGGGCGGGCGGCTACGGTTCGGCCGAAACCCTAGGCCGAACCGGTCAGGGCACGGCGGCGGCGGCCACGGGCTGTGCGACGGCGAGGCGTCGGCGCGACCACTGGCGGGGACGGGCGGCGAGCGGCGGCGGCGGCGCACCGGCGCGGTGAGACGGCGCGCGGCAGCACGACGGCTAGGGATGCCGGAGGGGAGGAAGAAGAGGGGAAGGGGAGGGCTCACCGAGGGCGACGGTGGCGTGGAAAACGAGGAGGAGGCCTCGGGGGGGGGAATAAATAGGCCGAGTGGGGCGGCGGCCAGGAATCCCGCCGGGATTCGTGGCGGCGCGGGCGACGCGCCGGCGGCCGGGCAGCTGACGGTTTCGGCTGCGGGACCCACGCGGCAGCGGCACAGGCGGCGCGGGGAGCCGACGCGGACTTCCGGGGCAGCTCGGCTTGGGCCGGCCCGGGAAGTGGAGGGGCGCGGGGAGGCGGCGGCGGCTTGGGCCGCCTTGGGCCGAGGAGGGAGGAAGGAGGGAGGGACGTGGCCCGTGGGCTGCGGGAGAGAGAGAGTGTTTTGGGCCGAAAATGGCCCAAAACAAAAGGGACCCTTTTAATTTGTTTTTCAATTAATTTAATTTGTTAAATGAACTTTGTGACTTTTAAATTATTTCTTTAGCTCCAAAAATTCACGAAAAATTTTGGAGAGTACTTTAGGGCACGGGGAATATTACAAAAATATTTCCGGCCATGATTTTTAAAGGAAATTTTTGATTTCCTTGCTAATTTCATTTGATTAATTACTCTTAATTTTTATTAAATTTCTGGAAAATGTATTATTTAACGATTTTTAATCCCGATCGAAAATCGGGGCGTGACAGGTAGTGTGACACATAGGACATTCATCTCTATAATACTAGTAAAGAGGAACTAAAGAGAGCTAAGGTTCATATGTACTTCTATATTTCTATTGTTTAGTATACACTTAACAAATACATCCTTGCAAGTTTAAGACTTAGTTTTAGAAACCTAGGTACTACCGAGATACCACTCCATGTTGGTCTGCTAGCGTGGTTATGGCATTTTACAAACTCTTACGTCATACCCGGACGTGGAGGAATACAAAGAACGGATAGTCACCAACTGTCGTCTATCTCACATTTTGTGGGATATACCCGCATCCAACGGTATTTAACTAACCTAAGCACCATGCTTATGTTAATAAATAATATCACTAATTCCCTCGGGACTCCCATCCTTTGGATGGACAATTTAGAATTAGTGTAACCCGTTAAGATCATTGGACCGTTATCATGACATAGATCGACTAGCCTAATCAAGTGAAGCATATAAATGAAGTATATCCTATTCATAGCACACATAACTAGTAAAGTAGTAGATGAACTATGAACACAATTAAATAAAGAAGATAATTCTTTTAATGCAACTATAGTCTTACAAGAAGAGTAAAGTACTAAAGACATACCGAAATCTTCGAGAAGACTATAGAACCGAAGACTACTCTAAGCCTAACTCTACTAATACTATAGAGAATACAATGTAGATAGAGAGAATTGCTCTTTGAGTCTGTGTTATGAAATGAGAAACACTCCTCTATTTATAGCCTTGTAATGATGGTTGGGGCCATGATCCAAGCATAACTGTCATTGGGAGCTTCTAATCTTGCTCCACATGAAAGGCCAGGATTTGGGTTCGGCCGACCCCTGGGTCCCACCACTCAGCTGGTGCTTTGGCTGAGAGACTGATTGGTGGGCCCTTAAGTCGGTTAAATGCGGATTAGCTCAAATTATGTTGGTTTGAGCTAATATGTGGGCCCATTGATCCATGTGCACTCACGTGATTCACCGAAGGTGTGTTTTGCATGCCGGCTCATTTCTCCTTCACTTTATTGTATATTCCCTGCATCCATAGTATTTCCCTAATACAAGTGGAACTTCATTATTTAACACTAATATACATGTAAGAAATGTTAATTCTCTCTTTATTTATTGAGATAGTTGATGATCAAAATTGGTACTTAACGACCATCAACAGTAGGGTCGGAGGCCACGCCGGCGCCTGTGGGAGCTCGAGGGTGGAGGCGGAGGGGGAGACAAAGAGGGTGACAGAGGGCGGGAAGGCCAGATCTGGCTGGCTCATCGTCCCCGAAAGGGGAGATGTGGAAGGAGGCACATGAGGAGAAGGATGAGGCTGGGTGGCCGGCTGAGAGCTCGCCGTCCTCGTCTTCTCTGCCTCTGCTAGCTCTTCTCAAACTCTGCCAACGTCTCCATCTCCCTAGCGGCTCCCGAGCTTGAGGTAGCTAGATTTGACAGCCCCCAAGCTCAGGGTTGCTAGATTCGTCGGTCCCCAAGCTCGGGCTGGTTGTTGCCTTATCTCTGACCACTTATCTCTGATGAGATGTTGATCTAGGGTTTTGGCTTAGTTCCCAAGTTGCGCTTGTAGCTTTGGGCTTGTCTTAGCTTCCGTTTCTTTCTATAATGTATCGTTGCGAACTCGAGGTATGCCCATAGTTCCAACATGTCTGAGAGTATTCATAATGATGAAACCTTGTTCATTGTGATATTCTGTCTTTATGTTGTACTAGCACTACTTTCTGGGACTGGTACAAGCATACAGGTTAATTTGGATCATCTTGGGCTAGTCATCCTCGTGAGGACTAGTATGAGACGTGACAGTTGAAGATGGGTCTGACAAGCAGGACCTACCCACCATCCACGTGGGGGAGTAGCGCTTGCCTGTGATTGAGGCGAGTGGCTGGGCCTGGCGGTGAAGAGTGCCGATGCGAGGTGACTCGGCCCAAGCTCAAAGTGCGAGCTGCTCGGGTGGGCAGCGCGGGCAGATGCACACATAGGGAGTGGCGTGGGCCAAGCGGTGTTGAGACGACCTTGGCGCAGGGGCAGCTCTGAGTGTAGGGCACGCAGGAGAGGATAAGGGGTGAGGAGAAGCTGGGCCAGCAGGGTAGGGAGGCCCAGGAGGGATTTGGGGAACTTGGGTCGAAGGCGAAAGAGAAGGAAGCAGCCAAAGAGAGAGCTTTGGGCCAACTTTTGGCTTAAAGGGAAAAGAAGGATTGTTTTTAGATTTTTCCTTTTTAGTAAACTCTGAAAACTGTTTAGTTGCTTAAAAAATATTTCTAGTGTTCTCAAAATTCAAGTAAAAATTGAGGGATCAATTTAGAGCATGGAAAATTTTCAAGACATTCAAATTTTTCTTGCACATATTTTATTGTTTGAGAATTTCTTTTAGGCTTTCAATTATTCACATTATTCCTTTTAGAGAGTGATTTATAACTCAGGTGAACTTATCATGATGTGACATCCTTCGGCCCACTCTAACCTGGCCTCCTCCCTCAGCCGCTCCTGCACGCAGCATGCCCAAGCCGCCACCTCCCCTTGCTCCCACACATGCCCGCCTCTGTTAGACTGGCAGGTGTTCTATTGTATTTTTTAATTAGTTGTGTTTATTATTTATCTTATATATTCACTAGAAAAAATGCATGTGCATTGTAATAGATGAAGACAATTTTCATGATTAATAAAAACTCTGTCAATTTAAACGACAAATCGAAACCAGACAAATAAAATAATAGCAAAACAAAGTAAAAAATCATATATAGCATTGAATTGGGTTATGCATGCTTCATGCGTTATCACATGAATAATCCTTTATGTACACCTTTCCATAGCCTCACAAATCGATCGGTGGCTATTCTATAAGTTGACGCATGTATATTTTGCTATACGGATCAAAGATTGAAATTTTGATAATTTTATTCGTAAAAGTTTTTTTTAAGTAGATGAAAAACATTTGCAAAGTAACAAATTTGCCACATACATACCCTAAACAATGATAAATTCAAAAGGAAAATATTTATGAGGAGAAAAATTTGAAAGAGAGAAAAAAGAAGAAAAAAAAGAAAAGAGGGAGAACAGAAAGTAGATTGGAAGGAGAGGAAGAGGATCAGGAATATCAGGAAAAAAAAGAGAAAAAGAAAAAGTAAAAGAAAAAAGGGAAAAAAAGATGTTGTTCTGGGGAGGGACGCGCGCGGTGCTGAGTGGAGGCGCACGGGATGAGGTAGCATGATGGTGTGGGCCGATTGGGTTGAGCTAGGAAGGAAGGTGTTGGGTTAGGACAGAAGTATATAATAGTTATTTTAGACTTACGTCGAATTGGATACGGGCGACATATAACCAACTCAAACACATATAATGTATCAAAATTCCGGCGAAAACATTTTTAATTTTTATAATAATAGAGATAAAGATAGAGATAAAGATACAGATAGAAATAGAGATATATTTGATTTTACTAATCAGCTCTTATTTGGGGAGGGAGAGGGGATTTTACTTAGCTCTTGAATAAATGCAAATAAATCCAGTACAATATGCAATGGAAGAACCAGTTAAAACAGTAACAAACCGTTTTGTTCACCCGCGTATGTGCACTCACCCTTTGACAGCATCACTATTTAAAAAATAATCAGCCGTAAACACGAACTTTTATGTTAAGTTATTACTTAAACATGGATGTGTAGGTTCCACCACTATCCACTATAAACATATCCAGCTGATCTATGTACATGTATCAGTACGTTTTCTATCCTCTGGTAGATCAGCCTTTTTGAGAGAAATCTCAACCATATATATACATTGTTTCTTGCACGAGTAATAAGTGAGACCATACAAATTATTTTGGTGGTACAGATCGATGGCCCGGGAGGTGAGAAGAGTTGCAACAACGCGAGAAGATTTTGTGTGATCCCGGGTCCCGAAGTCCGGGAGATTGCAGGGCCATTGCCGCGCGGCGTCACCCAAAACGTAGCTAGCAGCCAACAACGCGGTCGATCCGCGCCATCTCATCTTCATCGATTTGTCCGTAACGGCGCCCCGTGCAACACGCACCGCACACATACGTCTCAACTGGACCTATACGTGCCATATGGCACGCAAAACCATCACAGAAATTAAAAAACGAATGGCAATATGCGAGTAAAATTTTCAATCGTTCTCGGGCCGTGGCTCATCTGTAGCGTGGATGGGACGGTTTTCAGACCACGTGCTAACTACTATTTATGTGTCAGGTGCGTGGTAACTAAATATATCATGGCAGATTTAAAATATTATTGAGGCAAAAAGTAGAAATCCATTATAGAAATTTTTAAATACTACATAGAAATAAAATCAAACTTCACGGAAAAAACAGAATAATTAAGAAAATGTCTAAAAAATCAGGAAAATTGTGAAAATTAAAAAACATTGAAGTCTAGCTGCAAAGTTGGTGCCGCCGTTATTACAATATTCTAGAAAATATGTATATAAGGAGCTTAGTGTACATTGAGATTAGACACGCGCGCACGTGTAGACCTCGGTGATACACTGATGGAGAAGAGGTTTTTAACCTCGGTTCATAACACCCTCTAGTCCCAGTTATGCAACTGGGACCACGAATCCGAGACTAAAAATGTCCATCTTTAGTCTCGGGTCAAATAACCGGGACTAAAGAGCTATAAAGATGATATCGCCACGTGACTGACGCAACCATCTTTAGTCCCGGTTGGTGTTACCAATCGAGACTAAAGATATATATATATATATTTTTAAAAAAATTGCTGGTTCTTCCAACTTCTTATTTATATATTATGCATATATATGTATAAATACGTATATATATATATATATATATATATGCATAATATATGTATATATAATATGTATATATATGTAATATATGTATTTATACATACATATATATGTGTGTGTGTGTGAGAGAGAGTGTATAAATACATTTTTTACACATATATATATTCTCTAAATATATGCACTCAAGTAAATATATACTTATATTACCGAAATATACTCACACACATAAGTACATGTAGCACATCTAAATACATACGTATACTATAATCCTTCGTTAATTCTAATGTTCTATTGTATATTACGAAGAAACCTAAGACATGTTATATATGGGGATGATGATCAATAGGTCTTCCATCGTAGTGGAATTCTCCCGTGGGATCAATTATTTGTTCATTAATAAATCCCATCAATTGTTCTTGAACAGCCTTTATAAATTCTTCGTTAGATAGTTTTTCCCTCATGTAAATAATCTATCATTTGAAAATAATTGAGATATAAGTATATGAAATCAATAAGAAATCGGGACATAATGTATGAATGATTTTTACGTACTTTCAGATCCTTGTCACTGTTGATTTGGTGTACAATGCCGTGAGTATATTCGCAGACATAGTAGCCGCACAAGTTATTCTTCTGCTCCTGTTTTGCACACTTAAGGAGAAACGACGAGAGATTTAATGTACTAATTTTTTCTAGAACAAATTAATGATTTAATATGTTTTGGAGCATGTACTCATCGGAAAATTAAACCTCCTACCAAGTTTTTCTCTTCAAACCCCGCGGACCAATATACGGAACTCTGCCCATGCCCTATGTACAGTTGGAAGCTATGATTAAATATCAGAGATCTGTATAGTAGCAATAGCAGTGTTCATAATTAATGACAGTTGAATAGATGACATTACCTATCTATCACTTCAAAAATCTTGGCGAAAATAGACTCTGGTTTATCCATTGAGTCATAGACATGGACTTTGCATAGTTCAAGGTCGAAGAGAAAAAGGACCCAGTGAAACCTGCATATTGCGTCAGATGATGTATATGTCACGGTATGAGTACGAGGAGAAAGTTGGTACAAATTCGAAAGATAGTTAAAACTCACTCTGTGTTGTAGGACAATAGTATGTAGGTCTTATAATACTGCTGCACTAGGAAATGAACAATATTGTCCTCTGTAGCTTCCTCAAAGTCTCGTATCATTTCGACATTGACTTTGTGGGGGTCCATGAATCCAATATTGTAAATCCCCTGCCTACGGCACGATTGAATCTCCATTCTACAAAGGATAAAGGAATTTGCATCAGTCTTATCGGCACAGTGTAACCATTGAATAGTACATAGAAGGAGCTAAGGAACAAAATAAATTTTGCTAAAACGATACTTACAAAACCCAGCAGCTGAGAATGGAGACGTCGAGAGCGTCTAGTTGGTATACATCGAATACATTCTCGAAGTTGATCCACAGAACATCATCTCCTTGATAGTAATCTGTGTTTCTTATCCTCACTCCAACCATCATTCTACCTTTGGATGAAACTTCCATATACCATTGATGGAATCGGTGCATTAGTGTAGAGAGAGTGTTCACCTCACCAGGGTTGACTTTTACCGAGTTTAAATTTGTATTTCAAATCGACTTCTGTCGCTATGGTTATTGGTGCGTTTCCCACCAGTTGCGCCCTGTTCGGACCTGTCTCTTTCAACCATTGCCTTAGTTCCTCTTCATCGAGTGGTAGCAACGGCTCAACCAATTGTTTTGGTTGCTTTCCGAGCTAATGCACTTCTTTGGTCTTTCCTCTTTATTTCTTAAAAGACTTCGTCATCGACCAGTCATAATCCAAAAGTAAAGCCCTCTTAACCAGTTCGCTCATCTTCTGAAAGAACTTCTTAGCAGCCGGATCTATAGGAAGCAGTTGTGTCATTAATACGTGACAGTCATGAGACTTTAGGTTTGTGAACTTCTTCTCCTTCATGCTTATTATTCTCTTTATATTCGAGGAGTATCTAGACGGTACCTTGATGCTCTCCAGGCATTCAAACATACTTTTCTTCTCTTGCTTGCTTAGGGTGTAGCTTGTAGGACTCAAGTAATGGTTTTCTTTATCCTTCGGTTCCAGGTGAAGGTCCTCGCGTTGTTGTACATGCTTGAGATCATTACGTGCTTCAAGTGTATCTTTCGACTTCCCATATACACCTAGGAAGTCCAACAGGTTGACGCAAAGGTTCTTACTGAGGTGCATCACGTTGATTGCGTGCCGGACGTCTAAGACTTCCCAATAGGGTAACTCCCAAGAAATAGACTTCTTCTTCCATATCGCCGTGTGACCATCTTCGCTCTCTATAGGTCGGCGGGGTGTCTCAGCATCCCGTCTTGTTGACATTCTTCTGCATGCCAGCGCATCATGCTAGCATGCTCTTTGTTCCTGAACAAACGCCTGAGCCGTGGTATTATAGGAAAATACCACATCACCTTAGCAGGAACTCTCTTCTTCGAAGGTTGTCCGTCCACATCACCTGAATCATCTCGTCTAATCTTGTATCGTAGTGCTTTACAAACTGGGTATGCTTCTAGGTTCTCATACTCCTCACCGTGATAGAGGATACAATCGTTTGGACATGCGTGTATCTTATGTACTTCTAGTCCTAGAAGGCATACCACCTTCTTAGCTTCGTACGTTGTTTCGGGCAATTCGTTTCCCTCCGAAAGAATGTTCTTGACGAGTTTCAATAACTTGCTAAATGCCTTGTCACTCACACCATTTTTGGCCTTCCATTGCAAGATGTTGTCACTCACACCATTTTTCGTACCCAACTTTTTGTGCCCCTGTTCGCAACCTGGGTACAACGAAGTTTTGTGGTCCGCTAACATACGCGCCAATGCCAACATCTGACTAAGATCATCTACAGCGTCGTTATCTTCAACAGCTCCGTCTGCCTGGCCTCCTGGATTTTCTTCAAATCCACCGTATTGATGAGCCCAGTCCGAAATATTCTCGTCTTCTACTTCATCTTCTTCTATTGTAACCCCTAGCTCTACGTGCGAGGTCCAACAATTATATCCAGGCATGAATCCAGACTCAAATAAGTGCACATGAATAGTTCTTGAAGTAGAATACTCCTTCTGGTTACTGCACTTTTTGCATGGACAACACATGAAACCCTTATAATTGTTAACATTGGCTACATTCAAAAAATAATGCACGCCTTCAATAAACTCTTTCGACCGTCGGTCCACGGTGTACATCCATTGCCGATCCATCTATACATCAAATAGCCCAATGTTACTAACGAAATCCACACAATTAAAACTAATTAAATAATCATATAATAATTTAAAACATCATGATTCAAAGTGAAACTAATTTCTAGAAAAGAGCTACAAAGATGGCGACGAGAAGGAAGAGAAATTTACAATTATTTTTAAATTTTTATTAAAGTACAAAACATATTTTTTTATTGTACGAAGAGTATTTCTAGCTATATTACATATTTTTCAATTACCTTAGTTTTCTACTCTTTTTGACAAATAATCATACAATAATTTTACAATAGTCCCACATATTATTCTTTTTTACAAATAATCACAAATAATTTTACAATAGTTCCACATATTATTCTTTTTTATTGTTTGTAAAGTTGAAAACATATCTTTAACGAATTATACTTCTTTCTAACTATTTTATTAAACTAACTTAGTTTTCTATTCTTTTATCTTAGTTTTCTATATTTTCCCTCGGTTACCTCTTTTATAACATATGTATCCAAATTTTCTAATTTCAAAATCAACCTAATTTGGCCTACACATATTTTCTCTCTCATCATTTTGCATAAATCTTGTTGGAAACAATATTTTATAGAAACAAAGCTATAAATGTAATATGCTAAGCATACATTATTAGAAAATGGATTTGCTAACCTTTTCGATCTCTCCGTTTTGTATATTATCACCAAAACAATTTTATCAAAAATTTCGGCAGTACCTCCCTTCCTCCTCCTCTTGGCAACAATGGCTCGGGATGAAGGAGGAAGATGTATAAAAAGGTAGATCACTTTAGTCTTGGTTAATAACACCAATCGGGACTAAAGATCTAAATCATCATTAGTCTTGGTTTATGTTACCAACCGGGACTAAAGATCCCTGGCCCCCTGACATGCGTCTGACACGGTCGGTGAAGGTGTGAACCGGGACTAAAAATGATCTTTAGTCCTGATTGGTAATACCAACCGGGATTAAAGGTCATCGCGACCCGTTACACTTTTTAACCAGGACTAAAGATCTTTAGTCCCGGTTCCTATTCGAACCGGGACTATTCTGGTTTTTGTGAACTCGAGCAAAGATTAGTTCTCCAGTAGTGATAGTTTCAAGTATAGGATTAGATATTATAAAATGAAATTATATTTAACTAAAGTTAAATCATTAATATTAGAGCTCGATCGCCTTAAGTTTTCTCGAGTAACAACACTTTATGTTCAACACAATACCTTTCTCTATTTTCTCTATAAGATCTCCTAGCACACAAGTCTTCTCGTGTATACATCGTATATATTATCTAAAAATTTTCACCAAAAATTCTATAAAAATTATAAATGTAATTTTAATAGTGTTACATCTACATATAAAGTCTCATCTTCAAATTTATTATATATAAGGAGAAAAAAAAATTCTAACATATTTATACTCTCAAAACAGTCAGAATTTTTATTTTTTTGTTACAGCCAAAATATAATATTTTTGAGATTAACACTTTACACATAAGTGTAATATTATTGAAAGTACTTATATATTCTTTTAGATTTTTTTAATGCAATTTGTTAGTTAGTGTACACGGTATGTATACGAGAAGTCTTGTGTGCATATGATATATATTCGAGGTGCGCTAGGTAGCATCATCATATATATATACATATATATATATATATATATATATATATATATATATATATATATATATATATATATATATATATTCGGCTGAATACTATTCAAGTTATTGTTCACACTGTTCAAATTACTATACACTTCGAGAAAAATTTTAACTTCAGGATCTTTGCGGGGTGGCGAAACCTACTTAGACAGCCACAGAAGCTTGTTTCAGGTGATGTAAAGTCCTACTCGGTACTCACCGTATGCCTCACCTATCTGTCTCTTTAGAAGCAACTTAAATAGATATTCCAAGTCACAATTGTTCTAGCTAAGAGTTTATCGTCTCCCCAGGCAGTTCCACCCGAAGGGAACACTTCTCTACGGATATCGATTCTCCAGACGCCTATGCAAGATGCAGGCTAAAAACGAGAACAACCGAAGAGGTTTCTCCTATAGGGTCCTTAGCATAAACACTTGTGTAGAACAAACGTGCAGGAATACTTAAGGAAAAATTACTTCATATTAAACAGATAAGCTTACATACGGTTTTCCCTTTCGGGAACCCCAAAGGTAGATACAAACAAGTTCTTCTTACCTTACACAGCGTTATACCACAACTCCTTGCTTCAATATATTATGCAAGGTAGGCTAAAGTGACTACTACTAAGAAAGGTGGAAAGGAGGGTGAGAGCGCGCTTGGAAGCTTTGCTCTGAATGGTGTCTTCATTGTTGTGTGTCCCCCTCAGCTGGGCAGACTCCTCCTTTTATAGGAGCTCGAGAGGGAGGCTCGTCTGTGCTTCATGCTTATCTTCTAGATACTGTATTTTCACGAGCTGGCTCGCACCATGGAGTAGCGTTTCCCTTTTGACTTCACTTTGTCCTTAAATTGGCCGAGGTGGAGACACCTTTGTACCTATGCCTTTCTTTTCCGCTGAAAGCAATATGTGCGAATGACCAAAGTAAAAATTTGAATCAATCCAAAATGCACTTTCGGTGAATGACAGTGAATGACATAATACTGTTAAAAACACTGTGGAGAATATTGCTTTCGGTGGAATAGTATTCAGCCGAATAAACAGTAATTTGAATAGTTATCAGCCGAATAAATAGTGTTGGATAGTAATATAGTGTTGGATAGTAATAAGTAAACAATAATTTGAATAGTAATCAACCGAATAAATAGTGTTGGATAGTAATAAGTGGTATCAGAGCCAGTCATTATAGAGAAATCAAATTCAGAAGCTAATATTGGAAAGGTAATAACTACCAAAGATAATTTTAATATAAGGTGCAGACTAGATCACATTGAAGACCATTGTTGGCACTCTAACAATAGTCAGTTAAATTTAATTGTTGATCTGATATATAATTTTTATATAAATTGGGATAAAAAGCAGGAAGATTTAGAGCAAAGGGTTGAAGATTTGTTTAAAGAACGAAAGCAAATTGAAGAACAATATTTGCTTGTCAGTAATAAATTAAATTCAACGCTAAAAGTGCTAGAGGAATATAAGACAAGGCAAAATAAGATATTACAAAACAGTGACTATATCAAAGAATTATTAGAAAAAATAAATTCTAGTAAAGGAAAAGAGATAGTTTTGGCTTCAACAGGCATAATTACCTCGTCTCAAGCTATTAATTCAGAAAAATGGACCTATCTAGGAGTCTGTTTAGAAGAATAGCAAGCAGAGATGATAAATTTTTAAGTTGTATTGATAAACAAAAAGGCAAAAATGAAGACATAGATAAGCTTGAAGATATTGCAGAAGTGGACAAACAGCTCGAAAGATATCAAAGAGATACTTTGAGGGCAATAAGACCTCAACAAATATATTGTATGGGATTTTTTGAGAATAAAAATGGGTTATACAGAATATCTAGAGAAATAGAATTAAGCGTTTTAACAAAGCCAGTTGAGTTAAAAATTGTAGCCAAGGAGTTTGAAAATGGATTAAAGTATTTAGGGTATAAATATATTCACCAAGGCATGTATATAATAGGAATCAAAGGTATGACAAGAAAGAAATTAGGAGCTAAAGTTTTAATAACTCTGTTAGATAAAAGGTGGGACACGATAGACAAAGCAGCATTAAGATTTTTAGAAGGTGATATGAATGAGAATATGTTGATAACATATATAGCCCCAGATCTAATGATGCCTGTAAAAGAATTTATAGATAAAATGAGTTTTGGTTTTCAAACAAAGAGATACGAAGAATTTAAAGGAACGAATTTGCTAGTAGGTATAGAATTTATAGGAAGATTAACTAATAGAAGTGCCTCCAAATACAAAATAAATGTAAATGACGTGATTGAAAATATGCACTCTAAGGGAATAACTTTCATGAGCCCTTTAAAAATAAGTTCTGAAGAAAGGGCAGGAGAATAATGGAAAATCAGTGATTTAATTGAAAGTAAAACTTTAAGTCAGCCTAAAAATTATGTGAGTTATCCAAACAGTAAAGGGAATACCAGCATTAGGTTTATAAATTACAAACCCAGAACCACAGATGACTTAGAAACAGAAGCATCTGATAGAAATATAATAGATAATAGAAGACATAGTGTTTCAGAGCTTATGGAAAAATTAGATCAAGAAAGTGAGATAAAATATTACGAAAATAAATTAAAAAAAATAAATGAAGAATATAATAACTCAATGAAGAGTGAGTGGCCTAAAATAAGAAATAAAGAACTTTATTTCTATAGAGAATTAGCTAGAGTAAAGAAAGTAAAGAAGAACAAAGATATGGCAGTAGAAACTTCTAAAAACCAAGAAACCAAGATAGAACAGATAAAGCAGAAAGAGCAAGATAAGCATGGCAAAGAAGAGCAAAATCTTGGTAAAGTTTTAAGTGAAGAAGAGCAATGGGCAGAGAATGAAAGATTATTTCTTGAAAGTTATGAAGAAAAAATTAATCTAATAAATGAGATGGACAATATAGAAAATGAAATAGACAATGCAGAACAATACAATGATTTTATAAACACATTAGATGAAGTAGGGTTACATAATCTTGATAATGCAATGGAAGCTATGGAAGTAGACTTAGGAACAGGAAAGAGAAAAAGATATGGCGAAGGTAATGTGAAAAATGAAGGAGAAAGAAAGGCCAGCTAGGGCAGCAGGAAAATGGCCCCCTGATAGAGAGGAATTTTCATATAACTATATCCCAGGACAATACAGGCATATGGGCACTAAGAGAAGAGACTTCGAGAAGCCTGTGAAATTTCAAAACCAAAGAAGTGATGGTGCTATACTAAACTTAGCTGCACATGACCCCATTGACTGGCCTAATATTATTAGCATCTGGAAAGGGTTAATAGTTCAAAAATATATACAAAACCAGCATAATATAGGAAACAAAGTTGAAGACATGATAACCTATTTAGAAACATTTTTGGGTGAATCTACCAAGGTCTTATGGGAACAATGGGTCGAAAAGAATCCTAATAATTATGAGGAACTGAAAAGGGCTGGTAGTAATCCGCATAATTTTGCAAATGTTATATCTAACATTATTATAGCTGAAGATCCAGAATTAGGATATACAACATTGCAAAATGAAAGGTTAAAAGAGATAGAAAAATTAACGTTAACAAGTTGGAAAGGCATAAAAGAATTCTCCCAACATTATTTATATAATGCAACAACTGCTAAACAAGGATATAACAGGGGTATAGTTGAACGTTACTTCAATAAGTTACCTGACCCATTAGGAAGTATGATATTTGAGGAATATAAAAAGGAAACTGAAGGAGCTGAAATTAATATCTCGCAAGCTATAACATTTGTGTTTAAGCAGCTAAGAAAAATATGCACTGGTATCCAAGCCCAAAGATCTATGAAACACTCGGATTACAATTTCTGTAATAAAATAGTTCAAATACCCTTGTCATATGGAGAAGACAGGCCTAGAAGTAAAAGAAATTATAAACTTCAACATAGAAACAACAATAATATTAGAACAAAGAAAAGATATTTCTTAAAAAGGTCAGATAATAGAGCACCCTTCTTACATAAAAGAAATGTAAGAAGATATAATCCAAAGAAAACCTATGACAAAACATGCAGATGTTTTATATGCAACTCGTCAGACCATTTAAGTAGAACATGCCCAAATAAAGATCAAAAGAGGTATTCTAGTAAATATGAAGAACAAGAGAGGGTTCTAATTATAGATAGCGTAAACGAAAACATACTGGTATGTGATGATGAAATAAAAGATGACGAATCAATATATTCTATCATAGAAACAGACGAAATTGAAAATATCAATGAAGAGTATGAATCAACCGACGAAGAGTTAGATTTAATTGACGAATTAGCAGGTTTAAAGGTTGAAATGATGGATCAATTAAATTGTGAACATGATTGGATTAGAGGAAAAGGTGACTATAATATCAAATGTGCCTTTTGCATATATTACCCAAGTTAAGACAATAGAGTAACCTGTAGTATATGTCTAAAACAAGCTTGTTTTGAATGTATAAAAAAAATAAACAAAAATAGAGAAAGGAGATAGAATTAGAATCAGATGAAAGTATATTATCTAGTAGAGTACGAGTTTTAGAAAATAGATTAAATAAACTAGAAGTAGAATTAGAAAATTTAAAAATCAAAGGTGAAATTAAGGCATTACCAGAGAATGAGGACATACAGAACACTGAATTTAAAGAGCAAGTGATAACACTAAAAGATAATAATAATTCTAAAATAATTCAACTAAAAGATGCTATAACCAAATTTGGAAGCAAATATATAGTAAAGTTACCCTTCAAAGAAATCTTAGGAATAAGAATCCCTGTTAAAGTAAAGTTATGACCCAAGGTATCTTATAAAATATTAGCACTAGTAGACACTGGGTATACAAAGAATATTATTCACGACAAATATTTCATAAAATGTCCTGAAATAGTTCACACAATCAATGATAATAAGGCAGAAGTTTCTACAGACATGTCCGGAATAAAGAAAATTCACAATCAGTTAACTTATAATATTGAGGTTTACATTAATGGAACTATATATATAATAGATGAGATTACAATAAGAGATTTGTCAATGATTAATGATGATATGATAATTGGTCTATGGTTCCTTCAACAATCAGTACAGACCACAATAATACATGAACAAGGAATTACATTTATACCATATCAAGACAATGTTTCATATATTTCAGAGGTACGAAAGCGTGGTGAAACCTTCTCTTCCGCTTCCTCTAACCACGATAACCTTGAAACACCCAACTTTAAATCAGAAGAAATGAGTATAGATTATGAACTTAGTAAGGATATAGAAGAGTATTACATCTCAAATTCCAATATAGAATGCATAGGACTGCAATCATTTGCACCAAACTGGTACAGGGATATTAAGTCCAAAAAGGATATAGAGAGAATTGTTCAAAGGTTAGAAGACATCTATATAATAGGAGAAATCCCAATGAAGTATTGGGAAAAAAATTCAATTATCTGCAAAATTAGTATAATAAATCCTAACTATATAATTAAAACATGTCCAATAGAGGCGACCCCAAAGGATATAGAAGAATTTAAAATGCATATAGGAGAACTATTAAAGCTAGGAGCAATTAGGGAAAGCAGGAGCCCTCATAGATTGACTGCATTTATAGTAAGAAATTATGCCGAAAAAGTTAGAGGTAAATCTAGGATGGTCATAAATTACAAGAGGCTAAATGATAATACAATTGAAGATGCTTATAACATTCCTAATAAGCAAGAATGGATTAATAGAATACAAGGTAGTAAATATTTCTCAAAATTTGACTTGAAAGCTGGATTCTGGCAAGTAAAGATGGCAGAAGAATCTATAGAATGGACTGCATTTACATGTCCCCAAGGACATTATGAATGGCTTGTTATGCCATTAGGATTAAAAAATGCACCAGCTATTTTCCAAAGAAAAATGCAAAATATATTTAACGAAAACCAAGAATTCATATTAGTCTACATAGATGATTTATTAATCTTCTCAAAAACTTATAAAGAACATATCGCACATCTTGAAATATTTTTTAGAAAAGTAGAACAAAATGGGTTAATATTATCCAAAAAGAAAATGGAAATATGCAAGGAAAAAATAAGCTTCCTTGGTCATGAAATAGGAGAAGACAAAATACACTTACAAGAACATATTGCTAAGAAAATTTAACAATTTCCCGACGCTATGAATGATAAAAGAAAATTACAGCAATTCTTAGGGATTGTAAATTACGCTAGAAATCACATTGATAATTTAGCAAAACTAGCAGGACCTCTATATGCTAAATTAAGAAAAAATGGATAGAGATATTTTAATTCTGAAGACATCAAATTAGTAAGAGTAATAAAGGAAAAGGTAAAGGAGCTAAAACCTCTAGAATTACCCTTAGAAGGAAATTATTTTATTATTGAAACAGACGCATCGTAGCTTGGTTGGGGTGCTGTATTAAAACAAAAATCTACTAAATATTCACCTAAGTCAGAAGAAAAAGTTTGTAGGTATGCTTCTGGAAGCTATAAATTAAAAACTGTAGGCAATACAGATAGAGAGATACTTGCAATAATCAATGCGATAAATGCTTTTAGGTTATATCTAGGGTTCAAAGAATTTACGGTTAGAACAGATTGCGAAGCTATATGTAGATATTATAATCAGCTTAATAGCAAGAAGAGTTCCACTAGGAGGTGGATCTTATTTGAAGATATCATTACTGGCAATGGATACAAAGTTATATTTGAACATATTAAGGGATAGGATAATCATTTACCTGATCTACTCTCACGATTGCCTATTTTGCAGGAATGAAGAAGTCCATGAATTATAATGGAGTTGAATTCCTCACGTTTGGAGAAGACAATAAGCTCAAAGTATTCCCATCGAATACCTATAAGTTCAAGCCAAAAACCCACATAATATTAGATGAAATCCAAGAATGCATTTTAGATAATTTCTGGTATCAATACAATAATAAGAGGGAAAAAAAAGGCTATATGCTATCAATACTAAACAGTCTTGCTGAATATTTCCATCTAATAAATGATATAATGCCAACTTCAGAAAATAATGAAGTAATACAGCAAAAACCCATATATGTGGTTTTTGATGGAAAGCTTCCTGGAGTTTACATATCTTTTGAAGAGATAGTAGCCCAAAAAATAGATGCAAAATTAATGGGTGGATTGTCATGGAAAAAATATATAGATATTGATGAAGCTTTAACCCAGGCCAGAAAAATATTAGGAATAAACTACTACTTGGAACCAGTAGCAAAAGAATATATACAAAAATGCAAAAAAGCCAAAAATAAGAAAGCTCCAGAGAATCCATATGGTTCAAATATTAAGAATGAAGGATCATCCAAAAAAACTTACATATAAAGAATGCTTGACTAAGGGAGTAGATCCCTTGGATGGCGAATATATTGATTGGAAAGTAATTAAAAAATTTGAAGAAGCATCCCCCAATTTAAAAAAGAATTAAAAGAAGAAATACTTACAGAATTAAGGAATGAAATGAACGATTAATTTGAAGAAATGAAAAAAGCATATGATAAAAAATTTGAAGTCTCCTTTTCTGATGTAGATACTATGGATTTGGGTGGTCATGGGCAGCCTGACCAATAAAGCAATATAATATAAATTGATAATGAATATCAATCTTTTGGGCGTGGTAAGACTATAAGTGTGAATGACCAAAGTATAAATTTGAATCAATCCAAAATGCACTTTCGGTGAATGACCGTGAATGACATAATACTGTTAAAAACACTGTGGAGAATATTGCTTTCGGCGGAAAAGAAAGGCATAGGTACAAAGAGACAGTAGAAGACATGACCCCACTGTATATATATATACCAAAAAAATACATATACGTCTACAAAGAGTATATACTATTTTCCAAAAGAAAAGAGTATATTCTCCTGCTACTATAACTAGAAAAGAGCCATGTACTAATGCTAACTAAAAAAAGTATAAACGACTGCTGCTAATTAGAAAAGACTATAAAACGAGAAAACAGTATATATACTACGGCTAACTCAAAAATAGTATATGCCAGTGATAGAAAAAGTATATTATACTCTTGCATACCCGTGAGAAATGCCGCATATACTCATGGTCCACCTGTACCCTCTATGCGTATATGTTACACGTGTACAACCTTGTTTTGCATATGTTGTGCCCTAAATCCTTATACTCCCTCACTGTTGGTACGTGTGTGTATATATATGTGTTTATATATATATGTATATATGTATACATGTATATATATATATAAATACATATATACATGTATATATATATATGTATGTCTATATATATATAAATAAATACATACACATATGATTATATATTTTTTATATAGCATCACGTATATATAGTTGCTAGTATTACTTATGTACAATGAGAATTAAATATATGTTTTTGATATATGTACAATCGTCATTAATTTCTCATGTTCTATCGTATATTACAAATATACAAAGCTACGAGAACATTTCGGGTCGAGGAATAGGGTGTCCATTATCGTGAAATTCTCCCGATGGACTAACAACCTCATCCATAATAAATCCCATTAGTTGTTCTTGAATAGCCCTTATGTAATCTGTTGAGAGGAGTTCTTGCTTCATCCATAAAATCTGTCATTTTCAAAAAATGACATATGAATATATTAAATCAATGAGAAGAGTGTAAATAATGTATGAATGATGTTTACGTACATCGATATACTGATCAGTGTTAATGCCTTGTGTTATGCAGTGAATAAATTCACAAACAATAGTAGTCGCATAAGTTGTTCTCTGTTACTGTAGTAAACACTAAAGGAGAAACGAACTTATACAATATTTCTTGATGTAGAATAAATGAGATATATAATTTTGGACCATGTACCTACCAGAAAGTTCATCCTAAGAGCGAGTTCTTTATTGAATTCCTCGCAGACGTTTGTATGAAACTATGCCCACGCCTTGCAGTTGCAAACTATAATTAATAATGCTTGATGCACATAGTAGCGATATAAGCAATCATAATGATAGGGGAATAGATGACATTACCTATTAATCATTTCAATAGTTGAGTTGAAAGTTTCCCTTGGTTTCCGCATAGTGTCCAGGGTATGGATCATGCTTTTAGAAGTGTCTATGACAAGAAGAATCTAGTGGAATCTGCAAATTGTGTGAAATAATATACATATCATTGTATGAATAAAAGAAGAAAATTGGTACAAAAGATGATAAAAACTCACTTTGTATTGTAAGGCAAAAGTGTGAAGGTCTTATAATATTATCCTCTGTTTTCCCTGGAAAAGTCCTTTACAGTCATCTCGTTAATGACACAGGGGGCCATGAAACCAACCTTAAAATATCTCTGCCTAAGATAATTTTGAATCTTCATTCTACAGCACAAAAAAAGATGTTAGATATCCGCACACGATAAATCTTTGATGTTACATACGATGGGCTAAGGAACAAAATAAAATTAAGCGACACTTACAGAACCCGACAAGTGAGAAGAGAGATGTCAAGAGCGTCTTGATGGTATGCTTCGTACACATCCTTGAAGTTTATCCATATATCGCACACCCCACAAAAGTAATCTTCATCTTTGACCCTTGCAGCGAACATGATCCTATCATTTGCTGATTGTTCCACGTACCATTGATGGAATCGGTACGGCTGTGTAGGTAGGTTCTTGACCAGCTCTAGCATGACAAGTGTTTCACCGATGTTAAATGGGTGACAAATATCATTTACTGATGCCTTATTGATAGAGGATATCCCCAGTAGTTGCTCCTTGATAAGATTAGTATCTGCCATAAATTGTTCTACATTGTAGTCATGTTCAGATGGAATCAGGTCAACTGCTTGTTTTGCTTGCATTCCGAGCTAGGGGACAGCTTTTGACTTTCTTTTAATCTTCTGATAAGACTTGCGGATTGAGTGGCCGTAGTCCGATACTACGCTCGATCTCGTCGATTTGCTCATCTTCTTAACAAATGCCTGTGTTGTTCTATTAGAACCTTCTTCTCTGAATTTTGTCGCTTGAAGTGATCCTTCACCTGTCTAGACACTTCCGCGTTAGCCTCCTCGTCAGTCATACCATATGGCCTTTTCTTTGAAGCGGACTTCTTTGGCTCGTCAAATGTTGGCTTCTTTGTTTCTGTATACTTTGACAGCACGAGAGGAGGTGAGCAGGACCGTTGTTGAGTATGTGTAGCTGGTTGCGGTGGTGGAGACAGAGAAGACGGTGCAGATCGAGGTAGCGGAGGAGATGGATGAGACGGAGGATCAGGCTGCGGAGGTGGAGATGTATGAACTGATGCCGCCACTCGCCTGGGAAGCACGATGTACCGCTTCCTCCATAGTATGATGCAATGTCTCTCCTAGTTTCATCTCCCCATCTTCTCCGGGGATGTCTAGCTCGAGATTCTCAAAGCCTTGGCAAACCTGCTCCACCTCGACCTTTGAGTACCGAGGTGGAATCGGTATACAGTGATACCTCTGGTCTTGCTCCACTTGTATGGCCATGCCATACGCCAGCTTCATAAGAAATCAGGTTAGTTAGTAACATATGTAGGACTTTTCACAAGCTACAAAATAGGATGTGCAAACTATGAGCATAGCTTGATTAATAGGTTCTTGAAAGGAATATGCAGCTCACACGGTGTCCGCTATGTGATTTCAACCATGGGGTATCGTGGTTCATCAACAGGTGGCGCTGCTGTAGCTTCGTTAGTCTGCTTTGCTATTTGCCCTGTAGAAGCGCAGCTGCTTCGATTGCCTGAGGGGCTAACCAGGATGCGGGGATCAGACTGCTGATTCTAGCTTAATCGTAGCTCAACCTGTCTTGCCACCTCATCTGACAATCTTTGATCGTAGTCCATGACTATCATTTTCAGATTCCGAACCTTGGCTTCCTGCTCGGACTTGCTTCTCATATGACTTCTCTATGTGTTGATGTCCTCGCGAAACCCATACATCCATGGAACCACACCTTTTTCGTGCATTCATCCTGGGTGCTCAGGATTTTGCAATGCCAGTGTTAGTTCGTCATTCTCTCTGTTCGGCTGGAATCTCCCTTGAGAAGAGGCCTCTAGGGCATCCAAGAGATGGTGAGCTGCCTGTTTTATGTCATCGCTAAAGAGTAGGGAGCCATCAACCGCATTTAGTGTGCCCCCATGTGCATCGTACCATTGTTTTGATAGTTCGGGCTAATCAGCTATGACCAGAACGATACCTTCTGAGGCTAAATCATCTTCCATCTTCTACCATTTGGGAATTGTCTTCTTATAGTCGCCTGACCCTAGCCGGTGAAAGTACTTTTTTCGGGTAGCATTGGCTTTGTTCTTCGTTACCCTTGATACCCCATCCTCCGATGACTTGTGGTCCACAAATGCATTCCAATGCTATCTCAACTTGGGGTATTTGTTAAAGTCTGGTGTTAGCCCCTTCAGGACATATTTGTTGTACATATTTTTCTTGAAGGTTTGAAATTGTGTGGCCATCTTCTTAGGTGCCCACTACTTAACTTTAGAATGGTCTGCTTAAGGATCTGCAGAGTAAAGGTCTCGATCAGGGTTGTCCACAACATATCCTTTCCTGATTGTGGGAGATAAGTTTCCTCACTGTTCGACCTTGTTCTCCACCGATTATGTATGTTGATCAACACGTGATCCATCACGATCCAACCACAATGTGACACAAACTTTGTTGCAGCAGCGGCAGGGGCAACTGGTTCGCTGTTGGTATTTCTTACGTTCACAGATAAATCCACAAGTGCACGGATACCGCTGTAGCATTTCACCCATGAGTATTCCCACGGGTATCGTATTTATTTTCACAGGGAAGGCGGCGACACATAGATAATTGTTTTGTTATCTTTAATCAATTTATAATTATTCCACCATAATCTAAACATGGTTTAATATGATAATAATAAGGTAGTGGACACACAAGGAAATTCACCTCATAATAAATATTAGTAGAAACTAGCTTGAGGAAACTAAGGTACAAATGTATTTTTAATTTAACTATGTCTAGTATACACTTAGTTCTAGGCATCCAGGTACTACCGAGAAACCACTCCCTGTTGGTCTGTCAGTGTGGTTATGACATTTATGCACCCTTATGTCATACCCGAACATGGAGGAATAGAAAGGACGGACAGAACTGTCACCACCTGCCGTCTACCTCACTTTTCGTGGGGCACACCTGCATCCAACAATATTTATCTAGCCTAAACACTACGTTTATGCTAGTAAACAATATCACTAACTCCCCTAGGACTCTCACCCAACGGATGAACAAGTTAGAGCTAGAACAACCTATAAAGGTCATTGGACCGTTACCGTAGCATGGATCGACTAACCTAGGATGAAGCAGATATACGAAGTATATACTACTTATAGAACACATATTCAATAAAGAAATACATAAGCTATAAGTATAATTAAATAAAGAAGATAATTCTATTAATCCGACTATAGTCTTACAAGAAGAATAAAGTATTAAAGACATACCCGAAACACCGAGAAAACTATAGGACCGAAGCTTCTATGCTTTATTTCTACTAAACTATAGGGAATACAATATGAGAAAGAGAGAATAGCTCCTTGAGGTGTGTTTTGCAAGTGAGAAGCTTATCTCTATTTATAGCCTTGTAATGACGGTTTGATGGTGGTTATTAACTATTGACCTTCCATAACAACCATTGGAAGTGGCTGAGGGAGTGACACGTGAGGGGTGGAGATGAGAGGAGGCAATGGTGGTTCCGCCGAACCAAGGGGCCAAACCCCTGGCCCCACCACCCACAACCGCATTTGCTCTAGAGGATGACATGTGGACCCCTTGGTTGGTTCCCAATGGTTTGGCCCCACTTTAAGTCGGTTTGCACTGACTTGTGGGCCCATCAATTCTTGTGCTCGCACGTGATTGACTGGAGATGTGTTTTCTTACATATCGGCCTCATTTCTCCTTACTTTGGTGTTAAATCTCTACATCCACATTAGTTCTCCAAGTATAGTACAACTACATTATTCATTATTAGGATATGTATAAGAAATGCTATTTTTTTCCTTAATTATGACACAAGTTGGCGGTCGAAATTGGTACTTAATGATCGTCAACATTCGCCATCTTCTTTCACTTCAGTTATAATGTGTCTCCCCTCCACTCTTCTCATGAGACCTCGTTGTCCGCATGCTTTCTTCGAACCAATGTTATGCTCTCCCTCCTCTTGCTCCTCGTTTTCCTCCTCATGCTCCTCCTCGTTCCCTCCTTGTGCTCCTCATTCAAGTACTGGCTACAATCCTCGTGCCCCTACATTTCGAAGTATTGGCTGCTACCCTCATTAATCGTGTCTAAGAGGAACCTTTCGTCGTGTGACAATTCCATCTGTTTCTAATATTAAATAATACAAAAAAAAAGTAAATTAGTACAAAAGGTACATGGTATAATGTTATATTTACATTTTTGACAAATATGCAAACTATATATATATATAGTATTCAATAATACACAAATAAGAACTTCTAAATTCACTTGCTTAAGAAATATTCAAACTATATGTATATTGTAATCAATAATTAATATAAGCAATAATTAATTTACTAATGTATATAGTGAACAAATATGCATACACTCTCCAGTTTTATAATACTTGTCGCTTTGGACAAGACTAAAGTGAAATTTTAAAAATCTTGACTATGAAAAACTTCTAAATTCACTTGCTTAAGAAAAATGCAAAATAGATGTATATAGTAATCAACAAGTAATATAAGCATCATTTAATATAAGCAATAATTAATTTACTAATTTATTTACTTATGTACACACGAATAAATGTGCATTATATGTAAGCAATAATTCACTAAACTAGGTGAGTTGCATATAATTAGTCGGCATATGTCATACCTAAAAATTGTACACTATTGCTTACCTTAGAGCTGCTTAATTGGCGGCCTTGGGACCACGTAAGCTGGAGAGTCGCCCACGTCCGAATTTGACAAGAAAACAATCATTAGTTAACATAATATATTTTAATGTACATTGGTCAAATAAAACATAGCAAAATCATATTTTAATGTATTCATCTTATTTCTAATGATTTTAACGATTTTTAAATGGACCTAATCGGAACCATAGAAGTTTTTAAAATTGTAAATATATTTTTCTCATGTCTTATATTTATTTTATATATTTTTTAGAAGTTCTTTAAAAATTTTAAACATATTTTTAATTATTTTCTAACAAGTTTAATGATTTTGATTATTTTTATTTTAATTGTACTGACAGGTGGGCCCGGCCTGTCAGTGCTGTGTCCTCCGGCCAGCCGGCACACAACGCATGACCGAAGTGGTTGTTCGGCGGTGGCGAAGGCGATGGGGTGCGCGCGGTGGCGGTGATGGCGATGGGGTGTGTGCGGTGGCGGCGATGGACGGCGCATGTGCTCATGCATGCGGCGGTGGCGGTGTCTATTCGGCAGCGGCGGCTTCGTGCGGCGGTGGCGACAGCAAGGTCCTTCGGCGGCAACTACTGTGGTGCGCGTGTGCTAAGGCGGCGCCGGCGGCGTCAGTTCGTATTTTCGAGCAGCGGCGTTGGTGGCTGGGTACGACGGTGAGAACTAACCGTGTTCCCAACGGCGGAGGAGGGCGGCAGTGGCGTTGAGATGACGGCACGAGACGGAGACGAAGTGCTAAGTCCGATCGGTGTGCTCGAGAAGATGAACCGCACCCATATATATATACCAACATCTTTAGGCCTAATTGATTTTCAGAACAGGGACCAAATATCACATTAGTATCGGTTAGTAATACCAATCGGGACTAAAACTATTTCTCGCTATTTCCGAAATTGTTTCTGGTTCCGACAGTGAAAAATAACCAGGACGAGAATACATTAAGAAGAATAGATTAAAAACATGTTTAAAATTGTAAAAAAATTATAAAAATCATATATAATTAAACCATGGCCCGATTCAATCCATTAAAAAATTGGAAAAATCATAAAAATAAGCATAATAGATTAAAAATAGGTTTAAAATTGTAATAAAATTATAAAAAATCATATATAATTAAACGTGGCCCGATTAAATCCATTAACAATTTAAAAAATCATAAAAATAAGGATAATAGATTAAAAATTGGTTTAAATTTGTAATAAAATTATAAAAATCATATATAATTAACCGTGGCCTAATGATGTCCAGTAAAAAATTGAAAAAATCATAAAAATAATGATAATAGATTTAAAATAGGTTTAAAATTGTAATAAAATTATAAAAATAATATATAATTAACCGTGGCCTAATGAAGTCCATTAAAATATTGGAAAAATAATAAAAATAAGGATAATAAATTAAAAATAGGTTTAAAATTGTAATAAAATTATAAAAATCATATGTAAAGAAAGCACAGAGCTTTGTTATTTTTGTTCGGACATTATTAGGAAGGATACCTCGAATTATAACAGTAAGCAATTGTGTCAGCAACACGTGACAGTAATGAGACTTTTTGTTTGTGAACTTCGTCTCTTTCATGTTTATTATTCCCTTGATATTCGATGAGTATCCAGACGGTACCTTGATGTTGTCCAAGCATTCAAACATATTTTTCTACTCTGCCTTACTAAGAGTGTAGCTAGCTAGACGTAAGTAATGGTTTTCTTTCTTCTTTGGTTCCGGATGAAGGTCGTCATGTTGTTTCATAGTTTCAGATCATTTTGTGCTTCAAGTGTATCTTTAGACTTCTCTTTATACCTAGGAAGCCTAGCAGGTTGATGCAAAGGTTCTTGATGATGTGCATCACGTCGATTGCGTGGTGGACTCCAAAGACTTCCCAATAAGGTAACTCCCAAAAAATGGACTTTTTCTTCCACATCGTCACGTGACCATCTTCACTTGCTTTAGGTTGGCTGCCATGTCCCTTTTCAAATACTACTTTCATATGTTTCACCATAGCAAACACAATTTTTTCGTTACGATGTTTAGGCTTAGTACGGTGGTCTGCCTTCTGTTCAAAATGTTTCTCTTTCTTTCTTACAGGATGGCTTGCAAACAAGAAATCGACGATGACCCATGTACACAACCTTCCTACAATGTTTCAAATACATACTGTCAGTTTCATCTAGACAGTGGGTGCAGGCTCTGTACCCCTTGTTTGTTTGTTCCGATAGGTTGCTTACTACAGGCCAATCATTAATAATACGAACAACAACGCTCATAGGTGAAATTGCTCATGTCTGTCCTCATCCCACACAGGGACACCTTCTTTTTTCCACAGCAGTTGTAGATCTTCAAACAATGGTCTTAGGTACACATCAATGTCATTGCCGGGTTGCTTTAGGCCTTCCATAATAATCGGCATCATGATGTACTTTCGCTTCATGCAAAACCAAGGGGGAAGGTTGTAGGGTCATAGGCCAAGTGCTATGGCCGCTGCTCATCTCTGTAAAAGGATTCATCCCATCCGTACTTAAACCAAACCTTATGTTCCTTGCATTATTTCCGAAGTCTTCAGATATTCTGTCGATGTTTCGCCGCTGTGATCCATAGGCGAGGTGTCTCACCATCCCGTCTTGTTTACGTTGTTCTGTGTGTCAGCGCATCATTCTAGCATGCGCTTTGTTCCTGAACAGACGCTTCAGACGTGGTATTATAGGTAAATACCACATGACCTTAGCAGAAACTCTCTTCTTCGATGGCTGTCTGTAACATCACCGAGGTCATCTCGTTTAATCTTATATCGTAATGCCTTACAAACTGGGCATGCTTTTAGGTTCTTGTACTCATCACCACGATAGAGGATACAATCGTTCGGACATGCGTGTATCTTCTAGACTTCCAGTCCTAGAGGACAAACTACCTATTTAGCTTCGTACGTTGTTGCGGGCAATTTGTTTCCCTCCGGAAGAATATTCTTTACGAGTTTCAATAACTCGCCAAATGCCTTGTCAGTCACACCATTTTTTGTCTTTCATTGCAAGAATTCAAGCGTGGTACCCAACTTTTTGTTTCCCTGTTCGCAACCTAGGTACAAGGACATTTTGTGGTTTGCTAACATACACTCCAATTTGTTGACGTCCTTTTTACTTTCGCAGTCTTTCTTTGTGTCGCACAATATCTGACCAAGATCATCTGCATTGTCATTTTTTGCAACACCTCTGTCTACCTCGCCTGTTGTACTATCTGCAAATCCACCGTATTGAGCCCAGTCCGGCATGTTGTTGTCTTCTTCTTCATCTTCTTCCATTGCAACCTCTAACTCTCCGTGCGAGGTCCAACAATTATAGCTAGACATGAATCCTAATTGTAACAAGTGAATATAAAGAATTCTTGATGTAGAATATTCCTTCTAGCTTTTGTACTTTTTGCATGGACAACATATAAAACTCTTAGGCTTGTGGACATCGGCCACCCTCAAAGAATAATGCAAGCCATCAATAAACTCCTTCGACCGTCGGTCCGCGGTGTACATCCATTGCCGGTTCATCTACATCAAATAAAAAAATTTAAAGAAAGTCTGTGAAAGTGAAAATAATTACATAAACATTTAATAATTTAAAATATCATAAACTTAAAAGTCGACTGAATGAAGAGTTTTGCTAACCACAGTTGGATTCCATTTGTTTTGTAGTATTACCATAGTTTTTTACCTATTTTTACATACAATGCCACACACTACTTTTTCTATAATCTATTATCCATTGTTTTTCCTTCATTTTGCCATTCTTTTTTCCTTTATTTTCTACCATTTTCCATTATTTTCTCTAATTTTCTATTCTTTTTCCTTTATTTTTTATAATTTTCCTTTGTTGCCTTTTTTTAACATTTGTACCCAATGTCTCTAAAATTATGAAGTACTCTTATTTTCTTTAAAATTTTATTCTCTCTCATATTTTTTCATATATTTTTGAGAGAAAATGACATATAAAAACAAAGCTAGAAATGTAATATATTAA
Organism: Oryza officinalis; assembly: GCA_008326285.1. Taxonomy (NCBI): domain Eukaryota; kingdom Viridiplantae; phylum Streptophyta; class Magnoliopsida; order Poales; family Poaceae; genus Oryza; species Oryza officinalis. The sequence goes on along the minus strand of BDMV01000012.1, from coordinate 23,921,861 downwards.
CCATATAACAATAGAGGATGCAGTTGCTAACCTTTTAGATCCCTTCGATTTATGTAATATCATCAAAATACTTTTACCAAAAATTTTGGCAGCACCTCTCTTCCTCCTCCTCCTCTTGATAGCAATGGCTTGGGCTGGAGGTGGAAGAAGGCATAAAAGCTCTTTACTACTGGGTGGGAACACCAACCGGTACTAAAGACGGTTGGTCTCTCTAGCGGTACTAATGTGTTATGCATTTGTAGTACCGGTTGGTAACGTCAACTAGTACTAAAATATTGATCTTATTACCGGTTAGTGTCATCAACCGGTACTAAAGAGACCGAGGGGCCTTGACAAGGCCTGACATCGATGAACCGGGACTAAAAACTTTTTTTTAGTACCGGTTGGAAGCCGGTACTAAAAATGCTAGACCTTTTACCCGGTACGAAAAAATCATTTTCTCGGCTTTTATAAAAGCCGAGATATTCGTGTTTTCAGCCGTTCGATCAAAGATTAGTTTTTCAGTAGTGCCTTCATCTCAAAATATAAAAAACTAAAATCGGATAGAATATTTTCTACTACTACAAATCTAGACAGACTGCCATCCAGATTGATAGTACTAAGAAAGTCTTGTTCTATCCTATCTTATTATATTTTGGGACGAACAGAATAGACGACGACAACATGCCAAACAGTAACTCTGTTGGTACCAGTAAATTTTCAATCGAACATTTTCAGGCCGTGGCTCTCATCTGCAGTATGGATGGGGATGGTTTTCAGACCACGTGCCAACTATTGCTGTGTAGTAGGTTCATATACTCATATGTATCAAGTGCATGCTAATTAAATATACTCTGTATATATTCTGATCGATGGTTCTCCTACACCCTACTTGTGTGTGTGACCAGGGTTTACTTTACCGTGGGGGCCGTGGTTACCGCGCGCCGACGGTAAGCACGGTTACTATGCGGTAACCGCGGTAACCGTGGCAAACCGTACGAAACCATATAAAACTTATCAAAATTTCAAATTATTTTTTAAATTTATTTGAATTTAAGACGGTTACCGCGGTTTTTCTTTTACCGTACCCCTGCGGTAAGCGCGGTAACCGTGATAACCGCGCGGTTTATCGCGGTAAAACAAACCCTGTGTGTGACACATGTGCAACCTTGTTTTACATAGGGGTCCCCCTCCTCCTTATAGACAAAACGAGGCAACCTGGAATCTCCTGATACGAGTAATAAAATTTTTAATATATCAATTTCGGGCCGTGGCTTATCTGGAGCTTGGATGGGGATGGCATTCAGCGACGTGTTGTCCGCATCTGCTTTAGATCCTGTCTTAAGTACCCACCCTCTTAAAATACAACAGATTTTGCATATATATATTTATATGGGTAAAATCTCTTATATTTTTAATAGATATAGTATACAAAGTTTTAATTCACCTGTGACATCCTGATCTAATTAGAACTTGACATGTATGGCCCATAAAAATTGTGTGCGCATGTTTAATATCATCTTACTAGTTTCGTAAGGATGAAACTAATTTATAAGGCCTCTTAGTTTCAACCATATTATTTTTGGGTTGACCCCTCTACCAGAAGTGAGAACGAAAATATAAGTGAGATGGTATGTGTAAGTGGGTCCGTCCGTCGTATGGGTTGGGCTACGCGGTTCTGAAGGGAGGCTGTTACAGATGATATCAGAGCCGACCCTCACGGTTACGCGTTCGGGTTAGTGCAAGGGCATATGGCGCAGACACTAGATGTAAGAACATGCCCTAACAGGGGATATGTTCCTGAATATTTTTCAGAGCCAACCCTCGCGGTTACGTGTTCGGGTTAGTGTGAGGGCATATGACGTCGGCACTGGACGTACGAACATGTCCTAAGAGGGGACGTGTTCCTGAACATTTGTCTATATGCTTGTGTGGCTATACGGGTAAATTAGACTGATGATGACGTCGGGTCCTTTGAGGAGGGTTGTTTCTTCAACCATATTATTTTTGGGTTATCTTTTTACACGAAATGAGGATGAAAGTGTAAGGCCCGTCGGATGGGCTGGGTTGCATGATTTTGAAGTGTAAGTACGATGGTATGTGTAAATGGTCCCACCTGTCAGATGGGTTGGGTTACACAGTTTTGGAGGGAGGGCTGTTACATCACCCGTACGTGGAACTGCGCCCCGACTGGTATAAATGTTTATGCTTGTTTGCGCACTCAGAATTCAGAAAACTGGACAGTAGTATCCAGAGCCGCAAACTACTTTACGTTTGACGTACGTCGATCAGAGAAAGAATGGTGGGTTCGTTCACGGCACGCCGGAGCAAGCCGGAGCTGGTGGCTCCGGCGAGGTCGACGCCAAGCGAGACCAAGCTGCTCTCCGACCTCGACGACGACAGGGACCTGCGCTACCTGCAGCCGGCCCTGGAGTTCTTCCGTCCAGTCGACGTCGACAGCCATCGCCGGCGAGCCGTCGACGACGATGACGACTCCCACAACCCAGCGGCGAAAGCCATCAAGGCGGCGCTCGCGGAGGCGCTGGTGTACTACTACCCGATCGCCGGCCGCCTCCGGGAGCTGCGAAACGGGAAGCTCGCGTTGGACTGCACCGGCGAAGGGGTGGTGTTCGTCGAGGCGAAAGCCGACGTGAGGCTAGAGGATCTCGGCCGGCCGCCGCTGCCGCCGTACCCGTACGCCGGCGAGTTCCTTTGTGACGTCGGAGACGGCCGGGACGTGGTCGGCGTGCCACTCTTCTTCATGCAGGTAGGTAAAACTGTATATCTGCATGGCATTGTTCAACACCCTCTCTTTGTCATTATTTTTAAGAAGAAATGGTTGGCTCGCAATTTTGCATCTCTCTGTCATTATAATATGAACAAGCAGAAGAAGAAATGATTTCATCCCGTAATAACTGCTCTCTCCGTTTTCTAATAGATAACACCGTTCACTTTATACACACATATATATATATATATATAACATTCATTTGGGGCATCATGGTGCTAGGTATGAAATATACAAATTCATTTTAATTTTTTTTTTAAATTGTGAGTATATATTTAGGTATAAGAATTTGATTCATACATATACCTAGCAATAAAACATCTTAAATTCAACTTTATTTTAAAATTCATTATTACATACTTAACTAATTATATCTTTGGATACTATATACTTAGAATCAAAATCTGACAAAACAATGTTTAAATTTAATTCAAACTTGTTTGAACTAGTCAGTAAAAAAGTTAATGTTCATACCTAAATATTTAAACAAAATTTCAGTATATACTCAATTTGAATCTTGGTGCTCAGTTAATTTTAATATATATATATATATATATATATATATATATATGATGTTTGACTATTCTTCCTATTAAAAAATTATATAAATATTATTTATTTTGTTGTGATATGTTTTACCATAAAAAACTTTAAGTATGATTTGTATTTTAGCATGTTTATACTAATTTTTTAAATAAGACAAATAGTTAAACGTTATCTAAAAGTCAACGACATCGTATATCTATATTAAAACGGAGGTAGTATTTATTGAAATTTTTCCATGCGTCGTTGAAGTGTCTTTGGGGATTCCTTGTTCAGTTGTTCCAATGTCCCTTCTTCGATCAGGCTCTGAATTACTAACTTTTTTTATGAGAACTCTAAGTTTTTTTCTAATGAACCGGCGGGAGACAATGCCCATTTCAATTAATATAGCAGCAGAAAAGTTTGCATCCCCTAGGGGAGTAAAATGAAAACAATGTATCTATATATGTGAACTTTGGAGTTCTAGCAACCGATTCGTTCTGACTAGGGGTGGGCAGAATAAGACCGAACCGAAGAACCGAACCGAAAAGACCAAGACCGAGACCGAGAAATTCGGTCACTAGTTCAGTAATTTGTTCGATCAATTCGGTCAGTGCTCTCGGTTAACCGAATTGACCGAATTGTGGCCCAATAAACCTAGTTGGCCCAATAAGCCCACTAAGGCAGACTAAACCCTAGGGCTAGTCCGGTAGAGTCAGAGGTGGGCCTCCTCCGGTCCTCTCCTCCGTCTCCATCCTTCATGCCACCTCCGCTCTGCCACCATCACGCATTCGCGCTCGCGCTTGCGCACGTGTCGCATTCGCATCCATCCTCCGTGGCTTCGCCAGTCCCCCACTCCCCGTGACTGCATCCATCACACCATCGGCGTTCGTTGCCTCCTGCCTCTGCCTCCATCGCATCGCTGTGCGCAATGCACCGCCTCCAGCCCGTAGCCCGTCGCTGCCTCCATCGCACCGATGTGCGCCGCCTCCAGCCCTCCTCCGCCTCCATCGCACCGCCGTGCACCACCACCGCCTTCATCGCACCATCATGCCGATGCGTCGCCTCCAGCCGACCAGCCCTCCTCCGCCTATAGCAGTGACTGTCAAAATTTGTCTAAAAAGAGGGTTAGTGCTATCAAAATTTTTCATTTCAAATCTTATCTCCTGAAACTGTCACAGTACGGTCAGGATCGAGACCGAGACCGAATTGGCCGGTCCCGACATTTTTTGGGTTGAAATTCGGTCTTCATTTTTCAAGGACCGAACTAACCGAAAGACTGAAGACCATGACCGAAATTTTCTGTCTGACCGAATGCCCACCCCTAGTTGCAACAAATGCCTATGTTTTGGACTCCTCTTTGATTTTTATTGAACAAGCTCGGTACTTACTGGGATTTGCATATGCTAGAAAACTCTTTGCAGATCTCTCCCAAACTACCAGCATGATAAGGGGGCATGTTCCTCCCTTTGGTAGGCCTAGATAGTTTGCCAACACCTCCCACCTAGGGCTGGACACTCAACTCACAGCTTGTTAGCTCGCTCGGCTGGACTAGCTCCTTGCGTTTCTCTAACAAGCAAAGCTACCGTTTCAGCTCGTTAACCATAACAAACTAGCTTGAGCTAGCTCACAAGCTTAATGAGCTGGGACATCCATCAGCACATCAATGTACACCTCAGCAAGCCACAACCCAGCAAAAGACTAACTTGGCAGCCCAAAGCTTACTGCGGAAGGCACAATTAAAAGCAGTCCCATACCCTAAGGCCCTAAGTCCCTAACCTTAGCTAAGCTCCCCCCCCAGCCTCCCTTAATCGATCAATTCGATTCCCTACCCCTCCCGTCCCCTAACCGTAGCCACCCACATCCCCTGCTACTCTGCTCCCATCCTCCCAAGTCCTAGTCACCCCTTGCTCCTCCATCCCACGGCACTCCTCCCAGCTCCTAGGCGCCTAGCCACCCCTCGTGGTCTCGCCGCAGACCCGCAGTGCGGCCTCACCCCAGCTCGCTGACGCCCACTTGGCCACACTTGTGCGTCCATGGAGGAGGAACGTGAGCTACCAGACTGAACAAGCTCCACCAGCAAGTGTTAATTTGTGATATTATTTATCTTTTTCATTTTTTTCTCAGAATTTATGATGATATATTGATATATCATTTGTGCAGATGAATACACTCTTTAAATTGTTCTTTATAGACATTGTTGATTTGATGCATTGGCTCGCAAGCTAAACGAGCTGGCTAATGAGCCAAAGCCAATCCAGCCTTTTAGCTCGTTAGTATAACGAACTAAGCCGAGCCAGCTCGTTATCCTAGCGAGCTAGGCCGAACTAAGTTGGGTTGATATGTGGGGTGAGGCGAGCTAACTGACGTGGGGATACAGGGGCTGGCTTCGCATGCGAAGCTAGTGTGGCGCTATTGTGTGTGTGCGCAAACGGCACACGGCTCGGCGGCTGGTCAGGTTGCCCTTGATGGGCTGACTTGGCTTGGCTTTGGCCTGGCATGGCTTAGCCGGGTCAAGGCAAGCCTAGAAAACATAGGAAAAGGTTTTTGGAGGTTCAAACTTTAAGATTCTAAATTTTAAATTCAAATTTTCATGATGTTACAAGTCCCCTACTCCCACCACTCCCTCTCCATTGAGCTGGGCTTCCACTGTTTGGTGTGAGTTGTTGGTAGACCACCCTTTGCCACAAGGGCCCATATTCTCACTGTGTATCTGCACTAGACAAAGAGGTGCAGCCTGATCTTGTTTGCAGTAAGGCATAACAAGCATTTAACATTGTTTGGTCATCCCCTTATTACCAATCTGGCTGACGTCCAGACTCTATTCTATATCGCCAACCAAACAATGAATTTGCATTTCTGTGGGTCCATGGCTCCCATATGATAGAGTTGAAGGTCATTCCGACTGACCCCAAGCACTGAGCTTTATATGCGGAGGACGTCGTATATTCGTCATGGGGATTCAACTTCCAAGTGAGTTGGTTGGACTCGTTCGGCTCTAAGTGCACTTCCTGAGTCGCAATCCATAGATCCACTAGTTGCCTATCAGGTTGGTTGTTATGGTTGAGTTGTCTTTGAGTGCTAGTCTTGTATCCAGGTGTTGTCCTCCAAGCCTTGTTTGAGCATCTTGTTTTTCCTAGTAGTGATTGCGTAGACTAACGGCATGAGATCTTTGTGCAGTTGCCCCTTTAGCCCAGCAGAGTCCCAGAAATGCACAGTGGTCCCATCTCCGATTGTGATCTTGGTTGCCATGACGAACAGGATTTTGATGATTTTGTCACATGGTTTCTCCAAACCTGCCCATGGTTTCTCTTGTGCCTTCCGTTCTTGCCACAGCCATCTGACGTGCAGGGCTCTTGTGAATTTTTTGAGATTGAGAACACCTAGTCCTCCATTAGCTGTTGGCAATCACGTTCTTCCTAGTTGATCTTGCATTTGCCACCAGTGATGCTTCCCGTCCCTGTCCATAGGAAACACCTTTGTTGTTTGTCCAGTTGCTCTAAGACTTCCTTGCTAACCCTGAGGACTATGGGGAGGTAGATTGGCCAGATGATGAGGAACGACTTGACCAAGGTTGTGTATCCTGCTGGTCCCATGTTTCTTCCTCTCTTGCTTGCAAACTTCCATGCAATCTTATCAAAAGAAGGTTGTATGTCGACCTTGCACATGCAGTCTCCCTAGCACAAATGCCAGGCCTAAGGGCTCCATCGGTTGGTCTAATAAGCCAAAACAAAAGCCAAAATTTAAATTTTTAAACTTAATTTTAAAGTTAATTTTAAGAAATTTTCAATGTAGATTTTTTGGTATTAGCTTTTAAGTTGCTAAGAACACAAATATAAAAGTTTTACCTATAAATTAATGTTATTCCCTAATAAGCCATTTTGGCTTATTAGGGAATGTAGGCAACTGATGAAACCCTAAGTATTTCATTGGGAAGTGTGCTCGTGTAGCCGGTGTTCCCTCAAGGGCGTCGTCAAGATCAATGCGATTGCATATGATCGCCGCCACTTAAGACCTGTGCATGCATGTACAGAGCCATGTAGCCTTCCTGAAACGCTCTAGGATGGAGTAAAAGCCTGGATATCGCATGGAAATTCGTAGGTGGCTGGTTCTGCCACGTGCTTTGGTGATCAGGCTGAGGTCCATGGCTTTATTAAGTAGTTGTTGTAATGGGATTGGTCACTAGGATAAAGAGAAGGAGCAATAGCGGGTTGCCTTGCCTTAGACCACGGCCATGACCAATTGGGCTACCTGGGATACCATTTAGGAGGACCCGTGATGGAGTATAATGGTCATTATCCAATCTCTCCATCTCTATGGGAAGCCTCTTTATTGGAGTGGGGCTAGGAAATAGTTCCATCGCACTGAGTCAAATGCTTTGGTTATGTCAAGGTTGAAGGAGGAGCATCAGCCGTTTGGTCCAATGGAACTTCCTTACTAGGTTTCTTACATACAGAAAGTTGTCATCAATGCTGTGGCGCTTGACAAAAGCACTTTGGTTTGGTGAAATTAGAGTATGCATTAGTGGTCTCAACTGCATTGCTAACAACTTTGAGAAGATCTTGGCCACGTTGTCGATTAAGCTTATTGTCTTGTAATCTTTAACACTGTTAGCTCCTTCCTTTTTGCGGATGAGGAGGATGTTTGCTTACTTAAGCAGATATGCTAAGACATCTTGCTTGACTAGGGCCCGACAACTCTTGAAAAAATTCCCAGTGTAGCCATACGGAACCAGTGCCTTATCAACTAGCATCTCTAGAATTGCTTTGTGCACCTTTTCTATGAAAGGCTCGTCCAATCCTTCCAGGTTGACTAGGGAGATGTCAAGCGCTTGCCAGTTTAGTTCCAATGTTCTTGGGTCCGGTCGCCCCATGATATGTGTGAAGTGATCAAGCATAACCATTTATTTCTCACCGCTTGTCATTGCCCATCCCTTGTCCTTACGTAATTGTTGGATGTGGTTTCTTCGTATTCTCATGTTGACTTTGAGATGGAAGAATTTTGTGTTGGCATCGTCTCCTATAGGTATGTTATCTGCAACACTTGCCATTTCCTTGCCCTCTCAATGGCTGCTAACCCAAGCAATCTTCTGTTTAGACCTACTCTAAGGCTGAGTTCGGCTGGTGCTTTCCCAACGCCGCACAGTGTTTTGACCCATGGGCACGCTTCTCAAACTACTACACGGTGAATTTTTTTGCAAAAAGTTTCTATACAAAAGTTGCTTAAAAAAATCAAATTAATCCATTTTTGAAAAAAAATTAGCTAATACTTAATTAATCACGCGCTAATGACCGCTCCGTTTTCCGTGTTTACTGTACGCGCGGGGAGTTCCTACTACCGAACACAGCCTAAGTCTGCGCTCTGCTTCAGATAGGGTTCTATGCTCCTATACTATGCCCAGCCATGGGATTACGTCTAGTGCCATGTGAAGTTGCATTTTGACTTCCAAGAGTACATGCTTACACTGCCTTGAGCGTTGCAGCCGTGCAATGGAGCTTATGGTTGAGCCGGTGCATCATTTCTATGTGCGGCGAAAGGAGGTTCCAGGCATTGTTTACCACATCAGCAAAGCCCGGCATCTTGACCCAAAAGTTCTCGAATATAAAGGACCGTGGTTTCCTTGGGCCTGTAGAGTTTGAGAGGATTAGCGGACAGTGATCTGATTGTCCTCTTGCAAGGGCATGCAAGATGTGCTGGTGGAAGGTTAGCTCTGATGCTTAGAAACATCTGTCAAGGTGGACCAAGGTTTGCCTCCTACTCTCATTGCTCCAAGTGTACTTCCTGTTTTGGAGGCAAATTTCTCAGGGCTTGCAGTGGTTTAGCGCCAATCAGAAGCAGCTCATAGAACTCCGAATTATATATACCTTGCCAATATCACATGATTTCATGTTAAATTTGGGCCCTCATATGCTCTCATTGTCATGCAGTATGTTTGAGTACGACTAACGATTTTCTCGATATCCAACATCCAAATCATCATCGGTATACTCATTGGTTCAGATTGATTGGGATATCTCCAACATTTTCTTGTGCATATTTTCACTCTATGAACAAAGATGATATTTTTCTCAATTGCTCCAATATAATGCCATGTTCTTTTATTAAAACCAAAAACCTAGTTATGTATTCACATTTTTACATGTTTATAATGTTCGCAAGTTTATTCATCATCCATTGCTCCTGTCCATTACCGCAATATCAATACATAAATAAAACTTCACTCTAGATTTATACTATTTGGTTTCAAAAAAAATATGTAATATTACATTCAAAAGTTGTAAGTTTTCACGTAATATGGCAACCTTTCCAACTCAGGAAATAACTTCCAATTATATATTGTCAAAGTTGAACTAATGTTTCTTATTTATGAAAACAATATAGTAAGGAAAAACAAATGGCTTCTTGTAACTAGTAAATCAAATATATACCACTGATGAAATTCTTAGTATAATTGGACGCTATATCCATATAAATATGGCACAAAATACAACCTTACTAATAATTCTGTTTATGTAATAGCTAATAAATATAGGCCACTATATTTTCCAATTTTGTTAACTGAGCATATTATTTGTATTCATCTATATACGTGATCCACAAAATGTGCTTTACTTGTTTACAATATTTGAATATTTCAAAAATCTCTAGTTATCGCATCTTCAACCAATTATGCTTCAAAAAAAATCATAATCTTATTGGATTTTTTTGGGGTTTTGGCAGGTTACTCGATTAAAATGTGGAGGGTTTGTTGTTGGATCTCAAATTTGTCACAACATAGCTGATGGATATGGTACTATTCAATTCTTGAAAGATATATTTGATTTAGCGCGTGGCAAGGCAAAACCAACCACATTGCCAGTGTGGGAAAGGGAGCTCCTAATAGCACGAAACCCACCACAAATAAGCCATAAATATGAAGCATTATTCAATGAAGTTGGTAGAGTCAATTCAGACGATATTATGTTGATAACACCTGCCGAAAACATGGCCTGGGAGTACTTCACCTTCTCTCCAAGTGATGTAGCAGCTCTACGGTGTCTTGTCCCGCTTCATCTCATCGAGACAATCACCAGCTTTGAGCTTCTAACTGCCATCATGTGGCGGTCTCGCACATTGGCATTGGGTTATCATCCTGGCCAGCTTGTACGCTTGAAGATCACCATGACTGCACGTAAGCGATGGAGCATCCTTTCAGACGGATTCTATGGGAATGCACTTTTATGCCCGATTGTTGAGACAACCGTCAATGATCTATGTACAAGACCACTTGGTGACACGATTGAACTTATCCGCAAAGCTAAACTTGAGATGAGAACTGAAGAAAACATGCGATCAATGGTCGATCTGATGGCAATACTGCGTGAACGAGCACCTGTAAAAATTGACAGACTATATTCATCATGTGATATAAAATGGCTAGGGGAGGATGAGTTAGACATTGGTTGGGCTAAGCGGATGAGCGGTGGCATACCATCTGCAGGAAATAAATCACCAGAAATAATGAGCGACCATTTCGTATACAAGAACAAAAAAGGAGAGAAAATGATTGTGGTGTCGATGCTGTTGCCAATGCCAGCAATGGACAGGTTTAGAAAGGAGATGGCAGTTTGGTTAAAGAACCATTAAGTGGAAAAACTATTGCCATTTGGCTACTGACATGGCATGTGGAATTTATAACTGTCAGAGTGAATAAGACCATATTTTGGACTTGTTTTCAGTATTAGTAGACGTCAACCCTGCTTTTCATGCCCTATTGTTATTAATATTAGAGATGTCAAAATATATGAATCATATGTTGTATACAGTAGTTATTAAATTTAGTTGAAGTTTATACGTCAACTTTGTTTTGTTTTAAAGTTGACAAAGAAGAAATGATTTTATATTATTTATAGTTCCAAAAATAAAAATTATTAGTTACAAGCATGCATTCATATGTAATGATTCGAAATATTCTTCTGTTAATATCTGGTAACTAAATTCAATAGTTTTAAACATCAAAATTATAAAGTATCATCTGTACTCATGTTGGACTCTCAATTTAATATTTGACATAATTATTAGAAATTTGAAATTAATAAGTACGAAGTTATCCTTCTTTTTGAAATCTCTGTTATAACTTTCATAATTTAATAATTCTAAAATACGCAATGAATAAATATTAGCAAATTAAAAATTGTATGGAGCAGCAGTTAATAAATATAGAGCCATACTTAGAGTCGACTTATGACGAAAACAATTGGTCATAAGGTACACTAGTGCAGATCCTCTCATCTGTGACGGGCTGTAATATAACTGGATTTTGCGGTCCGTCACAAAGAAAACATCTCAAACGGGCCTAAAAAGAGGCCGATTGAGATATGGTCGGAAGGCCCGATTGAGAATAGCTTCATCCGTGACGG